>CM059818.1:29084989-29472489 GCA_030435695.1 Brachymystax lenok tsinlingensis | reverse complement strand
ATCAAGGGTCCGCTATTCCCTTCCCTCATAACCAGGAGCAATAGCACACAAAGAACATGAAGTGAGGGGGGTGGGGCTGTGTTACATTGCCTGCCCACATACATAGACAAACCACTAGACAGATATACCCCTTAACCAGGATCCAAATAGCAACAAGAGCATTAACATCTACAGCATTTGTATAGTTCTTTAAAAATAAATCACTTAAAGTCAATGAGCGTTATACAGTAGCTTGCAGAATCACTTGGTTGCATATCTAATATCCGAACCCAGAGATTATCATGCATAAACATATATCAGTGAATACAGATGTATGACTCTCTCTCCTTATATATGCACACATACACACACATACACAAGTACCAGTCAAAGGTTTGGACACACCTACTTATTCAAGTGTTTTTCTTTATTTTTACTATTTTCTACATTGTAGAATGATAGTGAAGATATCAAAACTAAAAAATAACACATATGGAATCATGTAGTCACCAAAAAAGTGTTAAACACATCAAAATATATTTTAGATTCCTCAAAGTAGACACCCTTTTCCTTGATGACAGCTTTGCACAATCTTGGCATTCTCTCAACCAGCTTCACCTGGAATGCTGTTCCAACAGTCTTGAAGGAATACCCATATATGCTGAGCACTTCTTGACTGCTTTTCCTTCACTCTGCGGTCCAACTCATCCTAAACTATCTCAATTGGGTTGAGGTTGGGTGATTGTGGAGGCCAGGTCATCTGATGCAGCACTCCGTCACTCTCCTTCTTGGTCAAATAGCCCTTACACAGCCTGGAGGTGTGTTGGGTCATTGTCCTGATGAAAAACAAATAATATTCCCACTAAGAGCAAAGCAGATGGGATGGCGTATCGCAGAATAATGTTGTGGTAGCCATGCTAGTTAAGTGTGCCTTGAATTCTAAATAAATCACAGACTGTGTCACCAGCAAAGCACCCCCACACCATCACACCTCCTCCTCCATGCTTCACGGTGGGAACCACATACGCGGAGATCATCCATTCACCTACTCTGCGTCTCACAAAGACACGGCGGTTGGAACCAAAAATGTCACATTTGGACTCACCAGACCAAAGGACAGATTTCCACCGGTCTAATGTCAATTGCTCGCGTTTCTTGGCCCAAGCAAGTCTTTAGTAGTGGTTTCCTTGCAGCAAATTGACCATGAAGGCTGAGAGGTTGAGATGTGTCTGTTACTTGAACTCTGTGAAGTATTTATTTGGGCTGCAATTTCTGAGGCTGGCAACTAATAAACGTATCCTCTGCAGCAAAGGTAACTCTGGGTCTTCCTTTCCTGTGGCGGTCCTCATGAGAGCCAGTTTCATCATAGCGCTTGATGGTTTTTGCGACTGCACTTGAAGAAACTTTCAAAGTTTTTGAAATGTTCCGTATTGACTGACCTTCATGTCTTCATGTTTTATTTGAGCTGTTCTTGCCATAATACGGACTTGGTCTTTCACCAAATCGGGCTATCTTCTGTATACCACCCCTACCTTGTCACAACACTACTGATTGGCTCAAACACATTAAGAAGGAAAGAAATTCCACAAATTAACATTTAACAAGGCACACCTGTTATTTTGAAATGCATTCCAGGAGACTACTTCATGAAGCTAGTTGAGAGAATGCCAAGAGTGTGCAAAGCTGTCATCAAGGCAAAGGGAGGCTACTTTGAAGAATCTCAAATATAAAATAAACACTTGTTTGGTTCCTACATGATTCCATATGTGTTATTTGTTTTGTTTGGATGTCTTCACTATTATTCTACAATGTAGAAATAGTAAAAATAAAGAAAAACCCTTTATTTAGGTGTGTTCAAACTTTTGACTGGTACTGTATACATAGGCCAAATCATCAGACAGATTGAACTGAGAGAACAGTGTAATTATGTGTAAAAAGAAGGAAGAAAAGAAGGAACAATACAATGTGATGACATGAGATGTGACAACAAACCACCCACATTGAGATTACTAAAGACAAACAAATGGCTTCAATCAGATCACATAGAGAGAGAGGGAGGAATTATTTTCAAAGACGAGGGAGACACAAAGAATAGAAAATACACAATAAGATTCTACTGAATTTTTTTTTAACCAGTGTTTGCAGTTGATGTTACTCTTCAATAACACAAACCCCAAAGTAAATCAGGGGGAGATATGTTAATATCTATAAATATGTTAATTCAAAGAGGACAAATCATAGTTATGCTGAGAGGTAGATGTTCATTCTCCCCTGTCCTCAGTGATACTCTCCTCGGTGATTCTCTCCGCAGAACAAAGGACAGGATGTAGTTGTAACGTCTGCTTCTAACTCACACCCTCAAACACCTAGATCCCCTGAACGCAGCTCACTCTCCAGATCCCAATCACCTGAATTCTAATCACCTGTTCACACACCTGTATGTCATTATTACACACTATTTAGTTCAGTTCCTTGCACCCCATCACAGTGAGGTATTGTTTGTTTTGTGACACGTCTTTCAGAGCTCTGTTTTTCCTGTGATAGTTCTCGCCTGCCTCACTAACGACGCCTTTTGCCTATTCCCTGCCTGTACTTTAGCCTATTGTATTTCCTGTTATCAACCTATTGTCTGATCTCCTGGACGATGTTACTAGCCTTTTCCCTGCCTGTACTGTTGCCCTTTTGGACCCCCTGTGTATGACCTTCTACCTGCCCCTGGACCCAGCTACCTGCCTCTTCCAGAGGCGCCTGAAACCAGCTCTCTGTCTCCCCTCGTGTTCCTTACAGTAGTTTTATAACCCAACCCTAGCCTGTTGTTGACCAATTATAATTCATTGCAATAAAACTGGGCCAATGGCCAAATAACAAGTATCCTATTTCAGGCTCAATGTATAGATAAATTCCTCCCATGTCTCTGACCCATTGCTCATTAATTCTCTATTACAGAAAAAACTATTTTTATTGATCGTTAGTACTCTATTGACCTTTAGTCCCCTTGACCTTTAGTCCTCTCTTGACCTTTAGTCCTCTCTTGACCTTTAGTCCTCTGCGTTATGTATTTATCTTAAAATATTCTTACAGGAGGTATCTGTAACCAGAAGATCCCAGTTTATGTTTGATTGCCTCATCGGCCATCCATAGCGATTGAAAGTCTAGTAGCTATGTTGACCTGCATGAATGGTTGGATGAGTCTAGTCTAGCCTGAAAGCCCTTGGCAGGTGATGTGAATAGATCTAAGCAGAGAAAGAGACGGCTTCAGAGAAACACAATGGTACATGCTCAACCCTTTCCTGTACTTCCTGTTCACCCATGACTGCGTGGCCACGCACACCTCCAACTAAATCATCAAGTTTGTAGATGAAACAACAGTAGTAGGCCTTGCTAGCACAGACTGTAATATGTTCCGGGATTCTTCCGATAGCATTGAGGAGTACACAACATCAGTCACTGGCTTTAACGATAAGTGCATCGAGGACGTCGTCCCCACAGTGACTGTACGTACATATCCCAACCAGAAGCCATGGATTACAGGCAACATTCGCACCGAGCTAAAAAGCAAAGCTGCTGCTTTCAAGGAGCGGGACTCTAACCCGGAAGCTTATAAGAAATCCCGCTACGCTATGTCAATACAGGAATAAGATCGAATCGTACTACACCGGCTCCGACGCTTGTCAGATGTGGCAGGGCTTGCAAATCATTACAGACTACAAAGAGAAGCACAACCGAGAGCTGCCCAGTGACATGAGCCTACCAGACGAACTAAATAACTTCTATGCTCGCTTCGAGGCAAGTAACACTGAAACATGCATGAGAGCCTCAGCTGGTCCGGATTACTGTGTGATCACGCTCTCCGCAGCCGATGTGAGTAAGACCTTTAAACAGGTCAACATTCACAAGGCCGCTGGGCCAGGCGGATTACCAGGACGTGTACTCAGAGCATGCGCTGACCAACTGGCAAGTGTCTTCACTGACATATTCAACCTCTCCCTGTCTGAGTCTGTAATACAAACAGGTTTCAAGCAGACCACCATAGTCCCTGTGCCCAAGAACACTAAGGTAACCTGCCTAAATGACTACCAACCTGTAGCACTCACGTCTGTAGCCATGAAATGCTTTGAAAGGCTGGTCATGCCTCACATCAACACCATTATCGCAGAAACCCTAGACCAACTCCAATTTGTATATCGCACCAACAAATCCACAGATGATGCAATCTCTATTGCACTCCACACTACCCTTTCCCACCTGGACAAAAGGAACACCTTTGTGAGAATGCTGTTCATTGACTACAGCGCAGAGTTTAACACCATAGTGCCCTCAAAGCTCATCACTAAACTAAGGACCCTGGGACTAAACACCTCCCTCTGCAACTGGATCCTAGTCTTCCTGACGGGTCGCCCCCAGGTGGTAAGGGTAGGTAACAACACATCCACCACGTTGATCCTCAACACAGGGGCCCCTCAGGGATGCGTGCTCAGTCCGCTCCTGTACTCCCTGTTCACCCATGACTGCATGGCCAGGCACAACTCCAGCACCATCATTAAGTTTGCTGATGACAGTGGTAGGCCTGATCACTGACAACGATGAGACAGGAGGTCAGAGACCTGACCGTGTGGTGCAAGGACAACAACCTCTCCCTCAAGTGATCAAGACAAAGGAGATGATTGTGGACTACAGGAAAAGGAGGACAAGGCATGCCCCCATTCGCATCGACGGGGCTGTAGTGGAGCATGTTGAGAGCTTCAACTTCCTTGGCGTCCACATCACCAACAAACTAACATGGTCCAAACACACCAAGACAATTGTGAAGAGGGCACGACAAAACCTATTCCCCCTCAGGTGACTGAAAAGATTTGGCATGGGTCCTCAGATCCTCTAAAGGTTTTACAGCTGCACCATCGAGAGCATCCTGACGGGTTGCATCACTGCCTGGTATGGCAACAGCCTCCGACCGCAAGGCACTACAGAGGATAGTGCGTACTGTTGGGTTTGAGAATATGTTTCTTTGCTAATTGTTAGGTTTGAGAATATGTTTCTTTGCTAATTGTGGGGTATGAGAAAATGTTTTGTTTGCTACACATGAATGTGTTTGAGCTCAGGCTGATAAATTGTGGAACAATACAGTGGATTGTGCAGACACCGGGTGTCTGGCTAAGGGGCAGTATAACCTTGGGAGATAACAGTATGTTGAGCTAGGAACACATGAATAGAAAGATGTTGAGACAAACAGGACTGAGCCTGTGGCCTCAGTAACCCCGGACAACAAGCGCCAAGAGGCTGGGACCAGCCTGTGCGCCTACTATTGGCCAGGCAAGTCTAAACCACGCCCAGCCACTGTTCTGATAGACCCATCCCGAGGTGGGAACTAACTCTGTCAGAACTTACTTAAACCAATGCATTTAGCAGAAAGGGCAGTTCTATGTTAACCCTGCGTGGTACTACATGGAACCCGTATATACGAAGATTGAATTTACCATTTATTGCTTGAGTGAATAAAAATAATTAGATCTTACTTGGTGACTCTGTGTCACCTTTTGTCCTGATACCAGATTTGATTTTCGCAACCCTAACAATTGGTGACCACCCGACGTGATCTGGTGACGGACATCGCTGGAGATTGACGTGCCAGCCGATTGGCCAGGACTGTCGTCGGACGGTGTGTCTCACAAATCCTGACCGGTCTACTAAAAAAGGTAAACAGACACCTATTGTGAAAAGGTTCTGCACATTGGCATTATCCAAATTTAATTTTGTGAGTCACCTGTTTGACGTAAGTTACTAAATTACATGAATTATTATAATTGGCAAGAGTAATTAAATGTGATATATGTGATGTGGTAAATGCAATCTTGATTGGCCAAGTATTCAATGATATAACAGTGAATGTAATGTACTAGGTTGGAGCCAAGTTTGTATGCGATAGGTTGGAGCCTATTAGTATGAGTGTGGGCAATGGTTGGTATAACAGTGATTGTAATGTACTAGGTTGTAGCCAAGTGTGTGTTTATAGGTTGGAGCTTATCAGTGTGATTGAGGGTAATCGTCGATATAACAGTGAATGTGGTGTACTAAGGTTGTAGCCAAGTTCGTGTGAGGTGGGTTGTAGCCTACTAGTGTGAATGAAGATTTGAAGACCAATCAAATCGTGTGTGTGAAGTACACTAGATATTTCAGTTGGAGCTGGTATCAGTTTGAATGTCCTGCGGGAATTAGATGGATTGGAGCCCTGCGTTATATTGACTAGAATTACCGTGTGCGTGAAGTACATTAGATATTTCAGTTGGAGCTGGTATCAGTTTGAATGTCCTGCGGGAATTAGATGGGTTGGAGCCCTGCGTTATACCAAGTGGCGAATTTGCCGGGTGAATGAAGTACATTAGATATTTCAGTTGGAGCTGGTATCAGTTTGAATGACCTACGGGTAATAAAGAGGTTTGGAGACCTGGGTTTGGAGACCCCGCGTTATATTATTGAATATTAAGTAGGACAGATAACTGTGCACTTGTACTATTTAAATTGAGGATTCCAAATTTTGTTGATACATAGCTAAGGTGTTTGATAAATAAGTACTTTATAGGATTGAACAGAATATAATAAAATAATGGCAAGCCAAGATGTTGAGAAAGTGTTGAAAACACTGAACACTAGAAGTAAATGGAGGAAAGAAGGGGAAGGAGTGGGAGAAAAGGGGAGAGAAATTATACAAAGAGTGGATTGAAGAGGGCAGTATTATTTCACCCTCCGGACTCCCTGGTGAAGGAGAGCCGGGGAGAATACTGGATTCACTGAAAAGAAGAACATATAAAGCCGTCTTTGAATGGAAGCAAGGAGGGGAACAGACGAAGGGAAAAAGCAAAAGACGCGATGGAGAAGGCTAAGTTGAAGGAACGCATAGGTTTGGCTATGCTGGAGAAACTAAAAAAAAAAAAAAATCTCAAAAGGGAGAACAGATCGCACCCGCCAGGCTGTATCCATCCCTGCCACGGGCTCCGCCACCATATGACAGTACCCAGGTCATGGCTCCGGTCATGGATCTCACAGCCACGGTGAACTACAAAAAGAGAGCAGAATCACAAGAAGGAGGAACCTGGGTCCGAAATGAAGACCTCCAGGATAGAAGCGAGAGTGTGCAACTTTTGCTAGAAGCAGCAAAGCTGATGTAGAACAACTCAGTAGCATACCAGTTGGAACTGAAAGTGATATGTGTATGACGGATGTGCAGAACAGAGGGGGACTTGTAAGTGAAAGTGAGAGCGTGTCTGGACTAAGTTACCAAGACATGGAGGAAAAATGTGTGGAGAATGAGAGAAGGCTGAAGAGTCTGGAAAGACAGATAAGGAAAAGGGAAGAAGAGAGAAGCAGCTCAAAAGAAGAAGTGAAAAAAGGTGGGCCAATGTTGAACTGGTCTGAGCCCGAAACAGAGAATCAAAGGGGGTCAGCAGTGGACGAGGAAGAAAAATACATCAGTGGTTTGTTTAAGGGGGACATTTATGATGATAAGTTTGAATTAACTAGTTCATTAGTGGATATTAAGTTCAAAATGGATATTAACGTTGTATTTGAATAAAACATTACTATTGTCTGACAATCAAGCTGATAGGGCAGCACCAACTTTTTGAAGGTCCAACATATGTTAACTAATAGTTTTGAATTTGACTAAACTAATGCAAAGGTTAAACCGATTGGATTACTGGAAAGGGACTCTGGGATTGGTTAGTTTAAAGTAAGGTCGATTCCACTTAATGGAAAACTATTATATGAGGTTTGAATATAGTGCTTGCTTTCAGGAAAAATGGAAGTCAAATACGTGTGTATGTGTGTTAATTAAGGGAGACAATAGATAATGGTTAACAGAAATAGTCTACTGTATAATAGCTATCAAATTGGTCTATTGGAAATTGGGATAACAGTGTTTGTACATGATTATGGCAGTGAGAGACCAACCATATAATATTGTGTGTGTGTGTGTGTGTGTGTGTGAGGTGAATGAGTAGGAACATCTAAGTGGAGCATGGAAGTGTTTGGACATTTCTGTTTGATTTCAACATATGGGTTAAGACGCGCCCCCAGGTACACACAGACAGTCAATGTGATTTGTACAGAACTGTTTTGGAAATCCCTGAATAGTTGAACAATTCCTGGTGAAAACTGATCACTTTCACTAGAAATTGGGGGAAAGACAAAACCCAGGAGAATTTCATGTAGAAAAAAATACACTTTTTTGTGAGAAACAATATTTTCTATCCAAATTGTACTAATACTTTGGGAGATTATTATTATCTCATTGGGAAATTATATGGATATTGTTTGGGAAATATAGAGAGAGTTTTGGGACAGAGACTTTACTATGTTTATAGATGAGTCTTTAAGGTAGAACTTAGATGTTTCAAATACAACTGGGTATGATGTTGTTACTCTTACTAAAAACTTAGAGGCTGAATCACAACCTAGTCACTATTCTGTGCAGCAGGCAGAAATTGATTGTTAGATATTTGTTATGATAGAGCCCTTTTTAGATATGGTAGTGTTTTGGATACAGGGCAGAGCCCTGTATCAACAGGAGGGATATGGTAGAGATGATTGTTAGATATGGTAGAGATTGTTGGACAACACAAATTACTTAATACAATTTTTTGTTAATACAATATTATAGAATGCATGTATTCTATGATTAAAAGTAGGTTAAGATTGACACACCTGAGTACAGAATGAAATTTGGTAAAATGTCTACTAATAGTATTAATGAGATATTAGGATAACCCCAGACGAGGGATTATCTCCATTTGAGAAAGTATTTGGTAGACCTTTTAGAATGAGAGTTAGGAAGATAGTAGCAGATCACATGAGAAGTTGTTTGCTAACCACATCTGTATGTCAGAGATTTTATGCCCAACAGGAGAACTACAGAAGGAGGTGATGATCCAGCCTGGTGACTGGGTGTGGGTCCAGTCTCTGGAGGAAGAGGACTGGAAGCAGCCCTGTTGGGAAGGTCCCTACCAGGTTGTTGGTCACAGCCTTTGCCATTAGAATATCAGAAAGAGCAACCTGGGTCAACGTTACCCACTGCAGAAAGGTAGGAACACATACAAACACCGTGGAGCACACACAGAGTTAAAGAGCAGAACTGGACCAATAGGGTCTGGGGGTCACCTCTGTTAACAAAGATTTCCTACCCCGACCTATCATCACTGTAGTGTGTTCCCTAGAGGTGTGAGTATGGGGAGGTACCTAGCAGACTGGCTAAGGGCAGGAGAGAGTTGGCGGTTTTTTGGGATATGGGGTACCTTGAGCTGCATCATAGTTTTGATGATCTTTTTTTATAAATCCTGATTCAACACCTCTAGTATAAATTATATGTTGCTGACAAGTTTAAGAAGTAAAAGACAAGTTATATAATACCCGACCCCTCATGAATAGGAAGGATATAAAGAAGGAGTTCAAATAGGTGATGATGTGTGCTGATGTGAGATTTAAGGTAAATATTAAACATGTTCCTAATAGAGCAGGAATATGGGTGCATAATAAACGGTATAAGATAATTCAGGACTTTATATTTCTGTTTGGGACCCACTTCATCTTGTTCCTGGCCTGGGTAAATAAACATACTTGGGGACTGGGGTATGTGAATGGAAAGTGATCCCGATGGAGTTTTAAACAAAGTTTGGATATTAATGAATGTAGAGTAAATGTAGTAGTAACCCTCTAAAGTCACAGAAATAGACACGGAATGAAAGTATTGGTCTTATGCTGATGATTATGGACACGATGTTTTCCTGTTTATTAATCCAGTCGGTAGAGACCAACTTCACGAAAGACCCAGGTCCTGTAGTGGATCTCAATGGATGTCTGTTCATGTGACTGATTTGGGTTTGGAAGTATAGGAGAAAATTCTCAACCTTACAGCTCCTATAACTGATGTGTGGTGGGGTTGTACCAATAAAGGAGGCCTACGACAGGCATTACCTAAAGGGTGAAGGGGCACTTGTGTTCTGGTATTATTGGTCCAACCAGTTAGGATTAGACATCAGAGACCAGTTCTGGACGGGATAACTAGGAAAAGGAGAAATATAGGTTCTAATGTAGGCAGTTCTATTTGGATGAATGTCATAGGCGTCGCCAGAGAAGTTCCAGACGAGTATAAAACTATGACTCAGATTGGGGAGGGTTTTATCACTATGCTCTTCTGGTGGGTAATGATAACTAAAATGTTGATTGGATCAATTATATGTATTATAATCAACAGGGATTTGTGAATAAGACTGGAGATGCAGTGATGGGAATCTCAGAACTATTATCCGCCACCTCCCTCATGACCTGGCAAAATAGGTTGGCTCTAGATGTGTTATTGGCTGAAAGGGTGGCGTCTGCAGAAGGGTGGGGGAATAATGTGCTGTACCTTCTTTCCCAATAACATAGCTCCAGCTCTGATGAGTTGGTTTGACAATATGTTTGGACAATGGAAAAATGTAATGATTACTGTGTTGTGGGCTACTTTTACCTGTATGACTGTGTTAGTACTGTTTAGGTGTTGTGTGATTCTGTGTGTGAGAGGTTTAATTTCCAGGACTCTTGAGAAATCAATGACACAACAGATGGTGGGATACGGACCGATTACGAGCTCTGACCAGGGGAATGATGAATACATGCCTCATGACCCTCTAGATGGCTCCAGTTCCTTTACTCATGAGGAACCCATGTTTGATGGGACAATTTTCAATGTTTAGATTAGATCTTAATAAAATCCTACCTAGAAGAGTTATGATTGGATATAGGCCTAGAACAGTAATTGATGAGGATCAGATGTAAATACATGTATTGATTTGGTGTGGTGTCATTATTAATTCTAATCAATATAGATGGGTGATTGTGTGTAAAAATTTAGTCAATATGGTGGATTGTTATAGATTTTATGGTTATGACTAAATGTTTGTACATCTAAGAACATTCCATTCTGAAAATGTATGCAATAGAGAGGGTTATAAGACAAAATGGTAGTCCAATTAATATGTGTGTGTGTCTAGATATTAACTTGGTGTGCAGAAGTATGGCTTCATTTAGGGGGTGTCTGGGAGAACAAAGGACTATTTGATTCTACCAGACACATGCGAGAGGCCCGTCCTTGAGAAGAACCTCCCAACACCTCCCAAGTTTGACTTATTTGCAAAGATTGTGATAAGGAATGAATGGGTATTGTGGGAAGACACTATTTCTTGGCTGGGGTGGAGGAGAACGGACTGTTCTCCTGGTTGGGTGAGTGGTTTGGCCAGTACACAGCTTTGGTGGTTACTGGATTTCTGACCCTAATTATTGTGTTTGTAATGTTGATGAGTTGTTCTGCTTGTATCATCCCTTGTCTGAGGATGTCTGTTACAGATGTTGTGCATGCTGCTGGCATGATGCCTTTACTGGAGGCTCAAGAAGGAGATGCTGACACTGAGTCTAACTTTCGGAGGAAAATGGGTTTGATTAAGGATGACCCTTGGTTTGCTGTGGGGGGAGGTCGTGGAGTGATCTTTTACTTACTATTATCAATAATGTACCACTAGTAGGTGAGTGACACCCTTGCGGGTGTCAAAAGGGGGAATCTCAAAATACAATTATATCTTAATCAGCCGCTTATTATTCCTGATTCTTATTCAATGCAGGGTTGTTGTTTCATAGATCCAGAAAGTTTTAAGTTCCTGGGTGGCTGGTAGCCAACCCAGTACAAGTGGGGCGTAGCAGGAAGGACTACAGGGTTTTTACCACTTTTTAATAAAATTCCAGTGTGATGTTGGTTTCTGTTTTATGTTTTTGTATTTAGTGAGTGACACCCTAGTGGGTGTCAAAAGGGGGACTCAAAAACACGTTGACTTCTAATTGTCTATCTACAGATATTTACTTTTCATATAAACATTTCTTACTTTTATGCTGGTAGTATATTCACCATTGTTGCATTTATATGAGTTATTGCTGCATTTATATTCATACCCTATTGGGTGTGAAAAGGGGGGATTGTTGGGTTTGAGAATATGTTTCTTTGCTAATTGTTAGGTTTGAGAATATGTTTCTTTGCTAATTGTGGGGTATGAGAAAATGTTTCGTTTGCTACACATGAATGTGTTTGAGCTCAGGCTGATAAATTGTGGAACAATACAGTGGATTGTGCAGACACCGGGTGTCTGGCTAAGGGGCAGTATAACCTTGGGAGATAACAGTATGTTGAGCTAGGAACACATGAATAGAAAGATGTTGAGACAAACAGGACTGAGCCTGTGGCCTCAGTAACCCCGGACAACAAGCGCTAAGAGGCTGGGACCAGCCTGTGCGCCTACCATTGGCCAGGCAAGTCTAAACCACGCCCAGCCACTGTTCTGATAGGCCCATCCCGAGGTGGGAACTAACTCTGTCAGAACTTACTTAAACCAATGCATTTAGCAGAAAGGGCAGTTCTATGTTAACCCTGCGTGGTACTACATGGAACCCGTATATACGAAGATTGCATTTACCATTTATTGCTTGAGTGAATAAAAATAATTAGAACTTACTTGGTGACTCTGTGTCACCTTTTGTCCTGATACCAGATTTGATTTTCGCAACCTTAACAGTACGACCCAGTACATCACCGGGGCTAAGTTTCCTGCCAACTAGGACCTCTATACCAGGCGGTGTCAGAAGGCCCTAAAAATTGTCAAAGACTCCAGCCACCCTAGTCATACACTGTCCTCTCTGCTACCGCACGGCAAGCAGTACCGAAGCTCCAAGTCTAGGTCCAAGAGGCTTCTAAACAGCTTCTATCCCCAAGCCATAAGACTCCTGAACAGCTAATCAAATGGCTACCCAGACTATTTGCCCCCCACACACTGCTGCTACTCTCTGTTATTATCTATGCATAGCCTCTTTAATAACCCAACCTGCATGTACATAATTGCCTGAATTACCTCGACACCGGTGCCCCCGCACATTGACAAATTGACTCTGTACCGGTACCCCCTGTATATAGCCTCCACATTGACTCTGAACCAGTACCCCCTGTATATAGCCTCCAGATTGACTCTGAACCAGTACCCCCTGTATATAGCCTCCAGATTGACTCTGATCCAGTACCCCCTGTATATAGCCTCCAGATTGACTCTGATCCAGTACCCCCTGTATATAGCCTCCAGATTGACTCTGATCCAGTACCCCCTGTATATAGCCTCCAGATTGACTCTGATCCAGTACCCCCTGTATATAGCCTCCTCATTGACTCTGATCCAGTACCCCCTGTATATAGCCTCCACATTGACTCTGATCCAGTACCCCCTGTATATAGCCTCCAGATTGACTCTGATCCAGTACCCCCTGTATATAGCCTCCAGATTGACTCTGATCCAGTACCCCCTGTATATAGCCCCCTATTATTATTTACTGCTGCTCCTTAATTATTTGTTTTTCTTATCTCCTACTTTTGTTTGTATTTTCTTAAAACTGCTTTGTTGGTTAAGGGCTTGTAAGTAAGCATTTCACAGTAATTCAGAGCATGTGACAAATACAATTTAATTTTATTTAATAAAGAAGGTAAGGCAACTGCAAATCAAATCAAATAAATTTTTATTTGTCACATACACATGGTTAGCAGATGTTAATGCGAGTGTAGCGAAATGCTTGTGCTTCTAGTTCCGACCATGCAGTAGTATCTAACAAGTAATCTAACAATTTCACAACAACTACCTTATACACACACAGTGTAAAGGAATGAATACGAGTATGTACATATAAATATATGGATGAGCGATGGCTGACCGGCATAGGCAAGATGCAGTAGATGGTATATAGTACAGTATATACATGTGAGATGAGTACTGTAGGATATGAAAACATTATAAAAATGGCATTGTTTAAAGTGGCTAGTGATACATTTATTACATCCACTTTTTAATCATTAAAGTGGCTAGAGATTTGATGGTATAGAGTACAGTGTATACATTTTATATGAGTAATGTCGGATATGTAAACATTATATACAAAATTGTTTAAAGTGGCTAGTGATACATTTGTTACATCCAATTTTCTATTATTTCAAGTGACTAGAGATTTAAGTCAGTATGTTGGCAGCAGCCACTCAATGTTAGTGGTGGCTGTTTAACAGTCTGATGGCCTTGAGATAGAAGCTGTTTTTCAGTCTCTCGGTCCCAGCTTTGATGCACCTGTACTGACCTCGTCTTCTGGATGATAGCGGGGTGAACAGGCAGTGGCTCGGATGGTTGTTGTCCTCGATGATCTTTTTGGCCTTCCTGTGACATCGGGTGGTGTAGGTGTCCTGGAGGGCAGGTAGTTACCCCCGTGATGCATTGTGCAGTCCTCACTACCCTCTGGAGAGCCTTACGGTTGTGGGCGGAGCAGTTGCCTTACCAGGCGGTGATACAGCCCGACAGGATGCTCTCGATTGTGCATCTGTAGACGTTTGTGAGTGTTTTTGGTGACAAGCCGAATTTCTTCAGCCTCCTGAGGTTGAAGAGGCGCTGTTGTGCCTTCTTCACCACGCTGTCTGTGTGGGTGGACCATTTCAGTTTGTCCGTGATGTGTACGCCGAGGAACTTAAAACTTTCCACCTTCTCCACTACTGTCCCATCGATGTGGATAGGGGGGTGCTCCCTCTGCTGTTTCCCGAAGTCCACGATCATCTCCTTAGTTTTGTTGACTTTAAGTGAGAGGTTATTTTCCTGACACCACACTCCGAGGGTCCTCACCTCCTCCCTCTAGGTCTCATCGTTGTTGGTAATCAAGCCTACCACTGTAGTGCCGTCAGCAAACTTGATGATTGAGTTGGAGGCGTGCTTGGCCACGCAGTCATGGGTGAACAGGGAGTACAGGAGAGGGCTGAGAACGCACCCTTGTGGGGCCCCAGTGTTGAGGATCAGTGGGGGGGAGGTGTTGTTTCCTACCCTCACCACCTGGGGCCGTCCCGTCAGGAAGTCCAGGACCCAGTTGCACAGGGCTGGGATGAGACCTAGGGTCTCGAGCTTAATGATGAGTTTGGATGGTACTATGGTGTTAAATGCTGAGCTGTAGTCGATGACCAGCATTCTTACATAGGTATTCCTCTTGTCCAGATGGGTTAGGGCAGTGTGCAGTGTGATTGCGATTGCATCGTCTGTGGACCTATTGGGACGGTAAGCAAATTGGAGTGGGTCTAGGGTGTCTGGTAGGATGGAGGTGATATGATCCTTGACTAGTCTCTCAAAGCACTTCATGATGACGGAAGTGAGTGCTACGGGGCGATAGTCATTTAGCTCAGTTACCTTAGCTTTCTTGGGAACAGGAACAATGGTGGCCCTCTTGAAGCATGTGGGAACAGCAGACTGGGATAAGGATTGATTAAATATGTCCGTAAACACACCAGCCAGCTGCACCGCCTACAACCGCAGGGCTCTCGAGAGGGTGTTGCGGTCTGCCCAACGCGTCACCGGGGGCACAATGCCTGCCCTCCAGGACACCTACAGCACCCGATGTCACAAAAAAAAAGATTATCAAGGACATCAACCCACTAGAGCCACGACCTGTTCACCCCGCTATCATCCAGAAGGCGAGGTCAGTACAGGTGCATCAATGCTGGGACCGAGAGACTGAAAAACAGCTTCTATCTCAAGGCCATCAGACTATTAAATAGCCATCACTAGCCGGCCTCCACCCAGTAGCCTGCCCTGAACTTAGTCACTGTCACTAGCCGACTACCACCTGGTTACACAACCTTAGAGGCTGCTGCCCTAAGTGCATAGACAAGGAATCACTGGTCTCTTTAATAATGGAACTCTGGTCACTTTAATAATGTTTCCATACTGTTTTACCCACTTCATATGTATATACTGTATTCTAGTCAAGGCCATCCTATTCAACTACTGCTGTACATATACTATTCTATCCTACGTATTCTTCAGATATACTACGTGTTCTATCCACATACTGCCCATAATGTCTATACATCCCATCACATCCCATTTTGCTACACCCGCAATAACATCTGCTAAATATGTGCATGCGACCAATAAAATCTGATTCGATTTTATTTGATTTCGAGACAGAAAACTCTGATCATATCACATCCTCTGCTCATTACTAGAGCACTCACACACACTCAACAAATGAAGGTGGAATGGAGGCGGTTCACTTGCATGAGACTAAAGCAAAGGCTTTAGCTCAGTGGCCCAAAACAGTCTTGTGACACCCAGGTCAGTTACACAGGCCCAGACCAAGAAAGATAAAACAGATATCAGGCCACCAAGGTACTATACTGTACATCGCCGACAGAGAGAGGAACATAAGCGCACACACAGTCTGTGGTCTCTGTGTGTATGAGGTATTACTCTGGATGAGTTTCTGGACTAGGCCATTAGTCACTGGCCAGAACCCTTAACCCTACCGTTAGGACTGAGATCACTTACACATATATTGCACCCTGAGCTGTGGACAAAATTGAAATGGTTTCCAATAGGAGCTGTATAGGCGATCAGTATAGGAAAACAGAAAACACACTGGTAAGGGTGGGAAGGCTTCTGACAGAGTGAGTCTGAGTCCTCCTTTCTCTGACTAATCTGTCTGCTATTTGCGTTAACGGCTCTGCATCAATAATTAAGGTTTAATTACAGCACACACACACACGACACACAACCAGAGAGAAAACGAGTGAGAGAGGGATGGAAGAAAGCGAGAGTGAGTGACAGAAAGATAGGTCAGTGGAATTGGATATGGCCTTGGGCAATTCATCCACTCTCACTGAGCTGCTGAACCACTATTTTGACCCAATCAAACTCTGAGAGCCCGAAACAAAGCTAGCCCAAAGTCTGACACAAACACATGAACTGGCCCGCTCAGCAACACACACACGCTGAAAGCTATTAACCTCACAACAAGGCAGGCAGACACATTTGAATACCTACTGTACACCTTTTCCCATTGACTTGATACAATAATGATATTGTAGTGTTGTCTGACAATTCATCCATTATTTACAGCAAAGACAATAAGGCTTACTGTAGTGAACACAGCTGGGTTAGAAGGTTGAGGTCTGTTGTTTCAGTCACACACACATGCATGGATGCGCACACACACACACACACAATATTACACACAATATTGCTGTTCTGAAACCATTAGTCTATTCTAGTCAAGCATTGACACTGCCCCCCGCTGCAGATACATGTTGAACCCCAGGGGGGTTGTTGGGGCAATGTGTGTGTATTAGTGTGTGTGTGTGTGCGACTCATGTAGAGAGCAGGGCTGGTTAACCCTCACGGAAGCTCAGCAGATACAGAGACCCCCGCCAGCAGCCTGAGAGCTCTAATCTATAATACATGACACACACACACACACACACACACACAGAGGGATGAGACAGGGAGAAAGGTGGAGAGAGCCCAGCACACACATCTGGCGACACATCCAGCACCTGGAGCAAACTCCACACAAACGCACACACACATTGGAAGACACACCATAATCATTTTATCACATCAAGATGCCTTGTTCTATGATATTAGCCCAGCATTGAAGCCCAGAGAGTGTGTGTGTGAATGCGTGTATGAGCATGGTTGCTTACGTCTGCGTGTGTGTGTGCATCATTCATTGTTTTATCAGAGATATCAAAAAGAGTGAATCACAAAGAATATAACATATTCTCTCTTTACACTTTGTGAGAACGACAATGACGGACATAATAGATGAAACACTGCTCTGGCCTTAGGTAGACTCAAAGATACAAGTATGAATCTATCAGAGTTCATAAACCCCACTATAGACCAATGAGTCATTTCCTATCTATGAGCATAGCTACACCCACCCCTACAAAACTCAATCCATCTATCCATCAGTAATCCATCTTTAAAATAGGTAAAAGCAATAACTCCCTGCCTTGAAACTATCGTCGGAGAGAGAGAGAGAGAGAGAGAGAGAGAGATATGGAAATGGCTGGTAGAGTGAATAGATTACAGAGGGAGAAAGAGAGAGGGATATGGAGATGGCTGGTAGAGTGAATAGATTACAGAGGGATAGGACACTTAGTGGTCATCATACAATGACATTATACATACCAGCATAGGTTTCAAATTGAGTTCATATGTTAGCTGGCAGTACCAGTGATAAGACGAACTGGACCAGCTTCTTTATTTTCCATTCAGAGCAGAGAGGCTGTTTAATGTCAACTGCTAGAATATAAAATGTGTTTATGATGAACCGTAAACATTGTCTTTCATAGAAAACATTGAGAGTTCAATGCCTTGTGAAGACATTTCCACTTGCCTTATAAAGGCACTACTGGTTACCATATCATACGTAGCAAAGTGTCTCTGACCTCTACCAGGGAAGTAAGGCCCTTCATGTACCACAGAGAGATGCAAGCTACAGGCTGTTTTCCTTATTAATGGACCATGTAGACCAGAACTGCCAATTGATAACTGACTAAACAAGTGTGAGTTGGCCATCTAAGGGACATGTCAACAACATCCCAGGGATAAATGCTGGATCAGGGGTTGAGAAACACTGCAGCTAGCACAGCAATACAATATATCTATGACATACAGTTGAAGTCGGAAGTTAAATACACCTTAGCCAAATACATTTAAATGTTTTTCACAATTCCTGACATTTAATCATGGTAAAAATTCCCTGTCTTAGGTCAGTTAGGATACCACTTTATTAAAAAAAATTGAAATGTCAGAATAATAGTAGAGAGAATGATTTATTTAAGCTTTTATTTCGTTCATCACATTCCCAGTGGGCCAGAAGTTTACATACACTCAATTAGTATTTGGTAGCATTGCCAGTAAATTGTTTAACATGGGTCAAAAGTTTTGGGTAGCCTTCCACAAGCTTCCCACAATAAGTTGGGTGAATTTTGGCCCATTCCTCCTGACAGAGCTGGTGTAACTGAGTCAGGTTTGTAGGCCCCCTTGCTTGCACATGCTTTTTCAGTTCTGCCCACAAATGTTCTATAGGATTGAGGTCAGGGCTTTGTGTTGGCCACTCCAATAGCTTGACTTTGTTGTCCTTAAGCCATTTTGCCACAACTTTGGAATTATGCTTGGGGTCATTGTCCATTTGGAAGACCTATATGCGACCAAGCTTTAACTTCCTGACTGATGTCTTGAGATGTTGCTTCAATATATCCACAAAATGTTCTATCCTCATGATGCCATCTATTTTGTGAAGTGAACCAGTCCCTCCTGCAGCAAAGCACCCCCACAACATGATGCTGCCACCCCCATGCTTCACGGTTGGGATGGTGTTCTTTGGCTTGCAAGCCTCCCCCTTTTTCCTCCAAACATAACGATGGTCATTATGGCCAAACAGTTCTAATTTTGTTTCATCAGACCAGAGGATATTTCTCCAAAAAGTACAATCTTTGTTCCCATGTGCAGTTGCAAACCATAGTCTGGCTTTTTTATGGCGGTTTTGGAGTAGTGGCTTCTTCCTTGCTGATCGGCCTTTCAGGTTATGTCGATATAGGACTTGATTTACTGTGGATTTAGATACCTTTGTACCTGTTTCCTCCAGCATCTTCACAAGGTCATTTGCTGTTGTTCTGGGATTGATTTGCACTTCTCGCACAAAAGTACGTTCATCTCTAGGAGACAGAACGCGTCTCCTTCCTGAGCGGTATGATGGCTGCATGGTCCCATTGTCACGTCCAGGCCTGAGAAGACAGGCTGGTGTGTTTAGTTAGTTTTTGGTGTAGGGTTTTTTATGTTCTAGGTTATATATTTCTATGTTGGGGAATGGTTCCCAATTAGAGGCAGCTGTGTGTCGTTGTCTCTAATTGGGAACCATATATATGTTTGTAGTTTTCAATTGGGGTTTGTGGGTTATTGTTGATGCATAGCTTTGTTTGTATTGTCAGTCTATGTTTAAGTTACGATCTTCATTAATTTTGTTATTTTGCCCAGTTACGTTTCGTTTTAATAAACATGTATACTGGATGCCTCGCTGCGCCTTGGTCTGTCCCGACTGAGGATCGTGACAGAATAACCCACCAAATAAAGACCAAGCAGCGAGAGACCCGGGAGTACTGGACCTGGGAGGAGGAATTATTTAGGGACGGACCCTGGGACCAACCTGGAGAGTATCGTCGGCCAAGAGAGGAGCTGGAAGCAGTGGCGGCGGAGCGGCGCAGGTGTGAGAAGCTATACGGAGCATGGGATCCGGAGAGAAAAGTTTATTAGACCTCGCCTGGCACGGAAGCTTGAAAGGCAGCCCCAAAATACTTTTTTGGGGGGGCACACGGGGAGTTTGGCCGATTCAGGGTGGACTCCTGAGCCAACTCCTCGTGCTCTCTGGAGGGAGCGTTGGAGGGAGCGTCGCACTGGTAAGACGCCGTGCTATGCAGTTTTGCGCACGGTGTCTCCAGTGCGCGTTCATAGGCCGGTGCTAGAGATTCCAGCTCCACTCATCTGTCAGGGGAGGGTGAGTGTGCAGCCTGGAAGGGTGGTGCCGGCTCAGCGCTCCTGGTCTCCGGTGCACCTCCTTGGACCAGGATATCCTGCACCGGTTCTGCTTGCAGAACTCTGCGTGACTTCGGACCAGCACGGCCAGCACCGGAGCCGCCACCTGGGACTAAAAGACCCACTTCAAGACCCCCATGGACTTGTGGCGCGGTCAGAGTCCGCGCCTTTGGGGGTACTGTCACGTCCAGGCCTGAGAAGACAGGCTGGTGTGTGGTGTGTTTAGTTTGTTTTTGGTGTAGGGTTTTTTTATGTTCTATGTTGGGGAATGGTTCCCAATTAGAGGCAGCTGTGTGTCGTTGTCTCTAATTGGGAACCATATATATGTTTGTAGTTTTCAATTGGGGTTTGTGGGTTATTGTTGATGCATAGCTTTGTTTGTATTGTCAGTCTATGTTTAAGTTACGGTCTTTGTTCATTTTGTTATTTTGCCCAGTTACGTTTCGTTTTAATAAACATGTATACTGGATGCCTCGCTGCGCCTTGGTCTGTCACTTATGAGGATCGTGACACCCATGGTGTTTATACTTGCGTACTATTGTTTGTACAGATGAACGTGGTACCTTCAGGCATTTGGAAATTGCTCCCAAGGATGAACCAGACTTGTGGAGGTCTGCAATTTATTTTTCTGAGGTTTTTTGATTTTCCCATGATGTCAAGCAAAGAGGCACTGAGTTTGAAGGTATGCCTTGAAATACATCCACAGGTACACCTCCAATTGACTCAAATTATGTCAATTAGCCTATCAGAAGCTTCTAAAGCCATGACATCATTTTCTGGAATTTTCCAAGCTGTTTAAAGGCACAGGCAACTTAGTGTATGTAAAATTCTGACCGACTGGAATTGTGATCCAGTGAATTATAAATTAAATAATCTGTCTGTAAACAATTGTTGGAAAAATTACTTGTGTCATGCACAAAGTAGATGTCCTAACCAACTTGCAAAAACTACAGTTTGTTAAGAAGAAATTTGTGGAGTGGTTGAAAAACGAGTTTTAATGACTCCAACCTAAGTGTATATAAACTTCCGACTTCAACTGTATAAGATGGCTTTGGAATACAAACCATATGCATACTCTATACTTCAGCAGAAGATGAGAGAACTGTGTCTCTGACCCACTTCTGTTCATAGGAACACACACAACACAGAGATATCCTCCCCAGGGTCAAACCTCATTATAATAAACTGTGGTGAGCTGCGTTGAGTAGCTGCGTTCTTTTCCTCTTTTTAACTTCCCAACTCAGCCCCTCATACTAGCATGGCCATACAGCCATACCGACTATCACTCCTCTCTGTTGACAACCTGCCCCTCACACTGACATGGCCATACAGCCATACCGACTATCACTCCTCTCTGTTGACAACCTGCCCCTCACACTGACATGGCCATACAGCCATACCGACTATCACTCCTCTCTGTTGACAACCTGCCCTCACACTGACATGGCCATACAGCCATACCGACTATCACTCCTCTCTGTTGGCAACCTGCCCTCACACTGACATGGCCATACAGCCATACCGACTATCACTCCTCTCTGTTGACAACCTGCCCTCACACTGACATGGCCATACAGCCATACCGACTTTCACTCCTCTCTGTTGGCAACCTGCCCCTCACACTGACATGGCCATACAGCCATACCGACTATCACTCCTCTCTGTTGGCAACCTGCCCCTCACACTGACATGGCCATACAGCCATACCGACTATCACTCCTCTCTGTTGACAACCTGCCCCTCACACTGACATGGCCATACAGCCATACCGACTATCACTCCTCTCTGTTGGCAACCTGCCCTCACACTGACATGGCCATACAGCCATACCGACTATCACTCCTCTCTGTTGACAACCTGCCCTCACACTGACATGGCCATACAGCCATACCGACTATCACTCCTCTCTGTTGGCAACCTGCCCTCACACTGACATGGCCATACAGCCATACCGACTATCACTCCTCTCTGTTGGCAACCTGCCCTCACACTGACATGGCCATACAGCCATACCGACTATCACTCCTCTCTGTTGACAACCTGCCCTCACACTGACATGGCCATACAGCCATACCGACTATCACTCCTCTCTGTTGGCAACCTGCCCTCACACTGACATGGCCATACAGCCATACCGACTATCACTCCTCTCTGTTGACAACCTGCCCCTCACACTGACATGGCCATACAGCCATACCGACTATCACTCCTCTCTGTTGACAACCTGCCCCTCACACTGACATGGCCATACAGCCATACCGACTATCACTCCTCTCTGTTGGCAACCTGCCCCTCACACTGACATGGCCATACAGCCATACCGACTATCACTCCTCTCTGTTGACAACCTGCCCCTCACACTGACATGGCCATACAGCCATACCGACTATCACTCCTCTCTGTTGGCAACCTGCCCCTCACACTGACATGGCCATACAGCCATACCGACTATCACTCCTCTCTGTTGGCAACCTGCCCCTCACACTGACATGGCCATACAGCCATACCGACTATCACTCCTCTCTGTTGACAACCTGCCCCTCACACTGACATGGCCATACAGCCATACCGACTATCACTCCTCTCTGTTGGCAACCTGCCCCTCACACTGACATGGCCATACAGCCATACCGACTATCACTCCTCTGTTGACAACCTGCCCTCACACTGACATGGCCATACAGCCATACCGACTATCACTCCTCTCTGTTGGCAACCTGCCCCTCACACTGACATGGCCATACAGCCATACCGACTATCACTCCTCTCTGTTGGCAACCTGCCCCTCACACTGACATGGCCATACAGCCATACCGACTATCACTCCTCTCTGTTGACAACCTGCCCCTCACACTGACATGGCCATACAGCCATACCGACTATCACTCCTCTCTGTTGGCAACCTGCCCCTCACACTGACATGGCCATACAGCCATACCGACTATCACTCCTCTCTGTTGACAACCTGCCCCTCACACTGACATGGCCATACAGCCATACCGACTATCACTCCTCTCTGTTGGCAACCTGCCCCTCACACTGACATGGCCATACAGCCATACCGACTATCACTCCTCACCTCAGCTTTTTACAACTGGAACCTAACATACAGTACATACATCCCCCCCATAAGACTCACATCAATGGGATTACAAGATGACCTATGTTGGGTACACCCAAGAGTCAATGTGTCATTCATTTAAACCCCACTCCACTCTATTGTGGTGCAATATAGTAGCAGTGGCATCACCAAGGCTCAATCTCACTTGATTGAAAAGCTCAACTAGTCATCAGGCCCTTGATGTTGGGTGTACTTGAGGAGCATAGAAACACTGTGTCTTACCTCCAGAGCTGCAGCCCTCTTCAGTAGCAGCTGTTCTATATTCCTGGCTGCCCTAGCCACTAGTTCCTCAGCATCATTCGACTCTACTGTGTACAGGTTCTGGTTGTCCAGGAAGATCTACAGACGGACAGACAGACAGACAAAGAGACATAGAAACAGAGCGACCGAGAGAGAGACAGAGAAACAGAGCGACAGAAAGAGACAGAGAGAGAGACAGAGAGCGATAGAGAGACAGACAGAGACAGAGACAGAGAGAAAGAGAGAGACAGAGAGATATGATGTAAACTGATTACATATACTGTATGTAACAGTCTGAAAAAGATTAGTCCCTTGATAGTAGGGGTCCATGTTTGATGTTATGTAGTGACTACTATGTATTGTAAAATGTTATGAAAGGTTAGGTCACCTGTGTGTGTGGCTGTGTGTGTGTGCTGTACCTGTGTGAGGTTCTTCCCGGCGCTGGCCATGTCTGCCAGAGTCACCAGCTCTATCTGCATCTGATCCACCCATTCCTTTATTCTATAGGACAAGAGAGACGCACAAACAACCAATCAGATCACAAAAACAGACACCAAACATCCCATACCAGTAGTTCAATTAAATAACTCCCTTTCACCCATAATTAACCACCGTTTATGTTACTTGTAGCTGCCTATTCTCAGCCAACATCAATGCCAATCAGATAACTTCAGATGGTTTCAAACCTAATATAACCCCATCAGATGGCTTTCACAACAATGGAGCATGGCATCACCTGGCCAATCAAATGCGCAACAATCACTAATACAATGTCACTCGATAAGATCACTGGCATAGCCGTCAACACTGCCAGAGCCAATCAGATCATTCTCTCAGGGGTTAAAGAAAAAGTCAACCAATCAAATACTTATAACTAGGTTCACACCCAATGTCAACCAATCAAATATGTATCACTGGGTTCAAACACAAAGTCAGCCAATTAGATTACTTTCTCAGGGGTCAGAAACAAGGTCATCCAATCAGGTAGCTGTCTCAAGGTGGGTCCTACCAGTGAGAGTCAGTGATGTGTGTGGACAGGCACTCTACAGAACTCTACCTGTGTGTGTCGTGAGTGAGTGAGTGTGTGAGAGAGAGTGTGAGTATGTGTGTGACAGTGTCAGAGCGAACTGCGACCAAATGGCTCCTCTCCATATCAAAGAGCTGCAGAGCCAAAAGTTCACTGACTGTCCTCTTGATAATATCACTACTGACATCTCACTCTCCCTCTGTCCCTCTCTCTCCCTCCGTCCCTCCCACTTCCTCCCTCCCTCCCTCTCTGGATCACATTGTTGGTATATGTCCTGACACCCTGAGGACAGCAATACAGGAAATTCTAAATGATCAATACAAATAAAATAAACTATTAATTACAGAATCAACACTAGAGCTTCAAACACCAAAAATGCAATAATTCAATCCAAACAGTTGCAAATTTCATTAAATTCATTCAACATTAAAGTCCTAAACTGCCCTAGAGGCACCAGAGAGTTAATATGTAGGGGAATTTGTAGGCTATTCCAAAAATGGGGGCACTAAAACTGAAGGCGGATTTACCTAGATCGGTACGTACTAGTGGAACCTTGAGAGTTAACCATCCGGGTTTGGTGTCTCATAGTTGAATAGTGTAACAGTGAGGTAGGTCGGCAGCATGTGTAGTAACCCAACAGGGACTAATGAAGTGATCCATGGGACTTTAATGAGGACCAGCCAACCTGTTGATACCTGTGATAACTGTCACCTGTGATAAAGCGAAGGGCGCTACAGTAGACGGCATCCAAAGGTTTAAGAGTCGTGGCTGCTGCATTCCCGAGAAATGGAAAGTTGACTGTACAATCTGCTTCCTGCTGTTTAGGGAGAGGCATGATCTATTTCTATGAAAGCTTTAAATCTCAGCTTCTTAACTAGATCAACCTCCATCCAAAAGGCCAGATATTTATTGGCGGGAACCTGCTCGATGAAAGAACCATCCAATGCACAAATGTGTAAGCCATCTGAAATATTTCTACGAGATTTAGAAAACAGCATACATTTAGTTTTTCCCGCATAAATGACCAGTTTTAAATAAACAAGGACTTTGTGCAAGGCAACAAAATCAGATTGCAGCTCTAACATAGCCTGGTCAGCCGTAGGGGCAATAGCGAACATAACAGTGTAATCTGCATACAGCTGAATGTTACAGGTTTTTGCAGACAGACCAATATTATTTACATATATAGTAAAGAGGACAGGTCCCAAAATCGACCCCTGCCGGACACCTTTCTTAATATCATGGTAACTTGACACTATCAGACACATTGTGTCCTGTCTGACAGATAGTTCCCAAACCACTTGCAATACCCCTGGTTGAAGTCAATTTCAGACAACCTTTTAATGAGTAGGGGATGGTCAATAGTATCAAATGCCTTGGATAGGTCTAGAAATATGGCAGCACAGTGATTCCTATGAGCTTAGTAATACACACACATCCACACACAAAACACACAGCGAAAGAGAGAAAGAGAGAGAGAAAGAGAGAAACAGGACCATTAATATTGCATGCAGAAGGCTGGGGGTTGGAGTGGGATGCAGACGCTCTTATTGTCATTCATTGTCACTCACAGACCCTGCCATGAGCCTCCCTGGCGGCCAGGGGAGAGATGTCACACACACATACACACAAACACACACACAAATACGCACACACACACTCACACACACACAAACACATACACACAGAGCAAGAGACACACGCGTACACACACAAACGCATCTGTTTGTCATTTGTTCATAACACAGTCCCTGAGAGTAATGAGTCTAACGCTGGTTACTTGAATGTGTGCAGAGGATTGTGACTAGGGAGAGGGAAAGACACAGAGAGGAGCTGGGGGGTTAAGGAAGCCTGCTCTGGAATGTGTGTGTGGATGGGGAAGTAAGACAGAGAAGACTGGGGGAGTGAAAGAGGTGAGGATGGGGTGAGAGGAGATGAGGTATAAGGAAGAATCGTGTCTCTAAATGTCTCAGTGGACTCGTCTTGGATGAGTTTCATTGCCAAGTCACAAGTATACCAGGCAGGCTTTCTCTCTATAATGCCTAAGCTCTAAAGCCCTGGAGCTCTGAGCAGACAGTGTGTGTGTGTGTGTGTGTGTGTGTGTGTGTGTGTGTGTGTGTGTGTGTGTGTGTGTGTGTGTGTGTGTGTGTGTGTGTGTGTGTGTGTGTGTGTGTGCGTGTGCCTGCATCCATGCATGTGTGTGTAAATATTCCTTACTAGTGTTGCCAGCCTCCTTCCACCACAGAGTCTCTCCACAGCATGGCAGATTTGTGAATGGTTTGATGATATGATCTGTTTGGCACACATCTCCATTCAGACCACATTCAAACTCATCCAGTGTGTGTGTGTGTGTTACCTCAGCGCTGCTATGTTCTTATGTTCCCCTAAATGAGGCATGTAATCCTATTAAAAGGCCAACACAGGATTACAACAATAGGAGAGTGGGAGGGAGCAAGGGAGAGAGAGAGGATGGGGAGAGAGATTGAGCTTCCCTATTAAGTGCAACAATTTCAAGTAGACAACCTAAGAAAATTAACAAAAATGACAAATGGTTTGATGAAGAATGCAAAAACCTAAGAAAGGAATGGAGAAACCTATCGAAACAAAAACATAGAGACCCAGAAAATCCGAGACTACTGTTTCACTATGGTGAATCACTAAAACAATACAGAAATACACTACGGAAAAAGAAGGAACAGCACATCACAAATCAGCTCAATGTAATTGAAGAATCCATAGAATCGAATCACTTCTGGGAAAATTGGAACACACTAAACAAACAACAACACATAGAGTTATCTATCCAGACCTGAGCTTTGACAGTAAATCTCAGTAAGACAAAAGTAATGGTTTTCCAAAAAAAGGTCCAGTTACCAGGACCACAAATACAAATTCCATCTAGACACCGTTGCCCTAGAGCACACGAAAAACTATAGATACCTTGGCCTAAACATCAGCGCCACAGGTCACTTCCACAAAGCTGTGAACGATCTGAGAGACAAGTCAAGAAGGGCATTCTATGCCATCAAAAGTAACATAAAATTTGACATACCAATTAGGATCTTGCTAAAAATACTTGAATAAGTTATAGCACCCATTGCCCTTTATGGTTGTGAGGTCTGGGGTCCGCTCACCAACCAAGAACTCACAAAATGGGACAAACACCAAATTGAGTGTTGGCAAAAATATCTTCTGTGTACAACGTAAAATACCAAATAATGCAGCTGAGCAGAATTAGGCCGATACCCACTAATTATCAAAATCCAGGTAAAAAGACGTTAAATTCTACAACCACCTAAAAGGAAGCGATTCCCAAACCTTCCACAACAAAGCCATCACCTACAGAGAGATTAACCTGGAGTCCCCTAAGCAAGCTGGTCCTGGGTCTCTGTTCACAAACACAAACAGACCCCACAGAGCCCCAGGACAGCAACACAATTAGGCCCAACCAAATTATGAGAAAACAAAAAGACAATTACTTGACACATAGGAAATATTTTTTTTAAAACAGAGCAAACTAGAATGCAATTTGGCCCTAAACAGAGAGTACACAGTGTCAGAATAACTGACCACTGTGACTGACCCAAAATTAAGGAAAGCATTGACTGTGTAGAGACTCAGTGAGCATAGCCTTGCTATTGAGAAAGGTCGCCATAGGCAGACCTGGCTCTCAAGAGAAGACAGGCTATGTGCACATTGCCCACAAAATGAAGTGGAAACTGAGCTGCACTTCCTAACCTCCTGCCAAATGTATGACCATATTAGAGACACATATTTCCCTCAGATTACACAGACCCACAAATAATTTGAAAACAAATCAAATTTTGATACTCACTTATCTTTTGGGTGAAACACCACAGTGTGACATCACAGCAGCAAGATTAGTGACCTGTTGCCACAAGAAAAGGGCAACCAGTGAAGAACAAACACCATTGTAATTACAACCCATATTGATTTTTATTTATTTTCCCTTTTATACTTTAACTATTTGCACATCGTTACAACAATGTATATAGACATATGACATTTGAAATGTCTCTATTATTTTGGAACTTGTGTGAGTGTAATATTTACTGTTCACTTTTTATTGTTTATTTCACTTTTGTTTATCCATTTCATTTGCTTTGGCAATGTAAACATATGTTTTCCATGCCAATAAAGCCCCTTGAATAAAGCCCCTTTCATGTGGCCAAAAGCCTCAACATTTCCATAAACATTAAAAGTACTGTGTATGTTCTGTGTGCATGAGTTGTTATATTTGTATTGTTGAGCATCTCCAAATCAACCCTACATGTACACGTGCATATCTGTCAGACTGACCAATCCAGACCCAGCTCTGCTCCATGAATGTATAGACAGTGCAGTTTGTCTGAGTTGGCAGGGGTGCTCTGCTATATATATATATATATATATATATAGCGCACATATAGATACAGAGAAAGCGAGAGAGAGACAGTGGGGTAATGAGTGTATCCATACTGAGTGTGTCAGCGGAATGCTGTGTTGAACTATGGACTAATTAGACATCATTATAGAGACAGACACAGTCTGACAACAAAGGCAACTCGCGGGACGATACTTTTATAGAACAGAAATGTCTTCAATACAGTGGGGATTGTGTGATTCTATAGATTCCTGCTTACAAATGACCATGGAAAAACAACCAGTTCTGTAAGACAGAAGAGACAACAATTTACAAATCCCAACCTCTGTATGCAACTATACCAATTTAGTCACCAGATCGAAAGACCAAGATAGAAAAAGATTGCAGTTTAATGTTTGGGACTGGCATTTACCCAGCCTGCCACAGATTTATTTTATTTATTTATTTCACCTTTATTTAACCAGGTAGGCAAGTTGAGAACAAGTTCTCATTTACAACTGCGACCTGGCCAAGATAAAGCAAAGCAGTTCGACACATACAACAACACAGAGTTACACATAGAGTAAAACAAACATACAGTCAATAATACAGTAGAAAAAAAACAAATCTATATACAAAGAGTGCAAATGAGGTAGGATAAGGAAGGTAAGACAATAAATAGGCCATGGTGGCAGAGTAATTACAATATAGCAATTTAACACTGGAATGGTAAAAATGTGCAGTAGATGAATGTGCAATGTAGAAACACTGGGGTGCAAAGGAACAAGATAAATAAATAAATACGGTAGGGGATGAGGTAGTTGGTTGGGCTATTTACAGATGGGCTATAAACAGGTACAGTGTTGTTGAGGGAGATAAGTGTCTCCAGTTTCAGAGATTTTTGAAGTTCGTTCCAGTCATTGGCAGCAGAGAACTGGAAGGAGAGTCGGCCAAAGGAGGAATTGGTTTTGGGGGTGACCAGTGAGATATACCTGCTGGAGCGAGTGCTACGGGTTGGTGATGCTAAGGTGACCAGCGAGCTGAGATAAGGATAATAATAATAGTAATAATAATAATTAGGTGGGTGCTTAAATGTGTCCTACTTCACACAGGTCAAAGTCTGTATTATACACATGTGAATTGTAAAGTTTTTTTTTGCATATCCCACTCCCCCTGAGACACCCTGAGAGAGTGGTGTCAGAGCCAGGGATCAGCCATTATTGACGGCGACCATGGAGCAATTAGCGTTAAGTGCCTTGCTCAAGGGCACAGACAGATTTTTCACCTAGTCAGCTCTGGGATTCAAACACAAACCTTTCAATTACTGGCCCAACTCTCTTAACCACTAGGCTACCTGCCTGTAACCGCTAGGCTACCTGCCTGTAACCGCTAGGCTACCTGCGTGTAACCGCTAGGCTACCTGCCTGTAACCGCTAGGCTACCTGCCTGTAACCGCTTGGCTACCTGCCTGTAACCGCTAGGCTACCTGCCTGTAACCGCTAGGCTACCTGCCTGTAACCGCTAGATACCTCTCCCTGTGTCGCATCCTACATCCCCAGAGTAATTGCTGGGTGTAGTGAAGCTAACTGATGACACACACATAATGTCTGCTGTTACCTTCAATTATCAGCTCTTTAACACTGGGAGATCATTAGGGTACAGAGCATTAATCTCTTCTTACCATTTTCCCAAAGCAACCCTTATTGTGTTAGACCAGGTCATATAATCTGATATTGCATAGTAATAAATCATATACTGTATGATCTCTGTAATAAACCCATGAAAATACATATTCTGTGTTTCACTGTTTAACTTGTAGGATTGGGAGTCACAGTATATCATAAGCTAACAGATATCATTATCTCATATATTCTACAGTAAGTCTTAAAGATGCACTATGCAGAAATCGCTCCGCCATTTCCTGGTTGCAAAAATTCTAATAGTTAGCCGAATTTCAGTTTGTGACAAAACAAGCAAGTATAGTGTAGAGAATCATTGTCACGGCTGTGACATATGTTTTTCATAACCAAAAATATAGGATTTTCAGCTGTTTGAAGCTGGTGTACACAACCAGAATGGGAAGAATGGGAAGCATAGAAATAGCGCACATAGAACAGATCTACCGTTACTTAGACTTGCGTTCAATGAGAATGACAAATCTATAAATCACATTTCTATGTGAATTTGGTCAGATCACCCAAAAAGTTACATATGGCAGCTTTAATTAAGCTCTAACTCTCCTTTTCAGCCAGTCTGGTCTCATACACTAGACGTAATATAGTAAGTGTAAATCCAGAACACTCAAATTATTATGATATATTACGTGGTACACTGTAAACACCAATGTGCTGTCATTACTCAAAATGTTTGAGGAATCCTGTTGCACTTAATATATCTGAGTAAAGCTACTTAAAATGATTTTGTAGTCATTACTCAAACTGATAGTCACTGTGACCCTGTTGGGCAGTGGTCACCAACCTTTTCTGAGTCCAGATCATGCTGAGTCAAAATGTAAGCCGAGATCTACCGCTCAGATTATTTTTTTAAACATAACTTTAAAAAACATAAGCATATGCAACCTTAACCAATTAAATAGAGCTCAGTAGCAATGATGTTTTTGCAGTAGGCTATAGGCCCAATACATTACCACTGCATATTGGCTATGTTTGAATTGCCCTGCCAATGTAGTTCTTCTCAGACCATTTTGAAATTATATTTAAAAAATGTAGGTATATTATCACACTGGAAATAGATAATATGTTGTATTACTTGTGAGGCACAGCTGAGTGAGCATAACAATTACAGCATACATGTTTTTTACTGGACTGATGACCTGCATCTGATGGTCAGTCTGAGGGGAGGGAGCAGTGGCGAGACTGCCTCTCACCCGACTCACCATCCTTCTTCTCTCCTTTCCTCCGCTGAGAAAAGGGGACACGGTCTTCCAGTCGCACTGCATTATTTCTGCCTCAAGCACCAATTCATGCTGTTACTCTTATGACCAGAGAAAGTTAAATATTCCTTGATATTAAAAAAGACACAAGATGCTAATAATAAGGCAAGCTTATTGGGAACACTTTGCTATGCTCATTCATTGCAGCTGCAGTGTTGGTTGTAGTGCCAGTGGAAGTAGGGAGAACACACATGTTATGGCTTATAAAAGTATTGAACAAAGTGTTGACACTGAATAACAACTTAAACATCTTAAACTTATTCATAAAAACAGCAGCTCTCCTTTTCTAGTGACTTGTAGAGTTACCACCCATGACTGTAATTGTTAGTGAAAGAGACATGGTTGTAATCTCATTCATTTTCAGTCCTGTGGCCTTCACCAAGTGAGTTCCTAGGTAGATGGTATCATTATAATTTATTTATGACAATAATTATATATATATATATATATATATCATAAAGCCTTATTCTGAGTCATAGCAAAATTACAGTAACTTTCACAAAATTCCAGATTAAAAAAAAAATCCTGGTTGAAGGATTTCCAGGAATCTTCCAACTGTGTTTTCTGGAAAACCTGGGATATTTACTACTGACATCTCATTTAGTTTTGAGTCAGTTCCACATAAATATTTAAGTAAAAATGACTTTTCATTGACTTTGAGTTCAATTTATTACAACTATTTTAGTTAATAATGCCTTGGAGTTTACTATGCAATCAGCTCTCAGTCGCAAGTCAGAATTTGTATTCAAGGTTAAGTTTAGGCAATAACTCTGAATTTTTAAAATAAAAATTGAATACGGTGTCAATGTAAATAGTCTGGTGTAAATAGTCCGGTGTCAATGTAAATAGTCCGGGTGGCCATTTGATTAATTGTTCACCAGTCTTATGGCTTGGGGTTATAAGCTGTTAAGGAGCCTTTTGGACCTAGACTTGGCGCTTCCGGTACCTCTTGCCGTGCGGTAGCAGAGAGAACAGTCTATGAGGGGTGACTGGAGTCAGACAATTTTTGGGGATTCCTCTGATACCGCCTAGTATAGGCTCCAGCTTGGCCCCAGTGATGTACTGGGCCGTATGCACTACCATCTGTAGCGCCTTACGGTCAGATGCCAAGCAGTTGCCATACCAGGTGGTGATGCAACCGGTCAGGATGCTCTCAATGGTGCAGCTGTAGAACTTTTTGAGGATCTGGGGACCCATGCCAAATCTTTTCAGTCTCCTGAGGGGGAAAAGGTGTTGTCGTGCCCTCTTCACAACTGTCTTGATGGGTTTGGACCATGATAGTTTGTTGGTTATGTGGACACCGAGAAACTTGAAACTCTCGACCCGCTCCACTACAGCCACGTCGATGTTAATGGTGGCCTGTTCGGCCCTCCTTTTCCTGTAGTCTACGATCAGCTCCTTTGTCTTGCTCACATTGAGTGAGAGGTTGTTGTCCTGGCACCACAGTGCCAGGTGTTTGACCTCCTCCCTATAGGCTGTCTTATCGTTGTCGGTGATCATGACTACCACCATTGTGTCGTCAGAAAACTTAATGATGGTGTTGGAGTCGTGCTTGGCCACGCAGTCGTGGGTGAACAGGGAGTACATGAGTGGACTAAGCATGCACCCCTGAGGGGTCCCAGCGGAAGATGTGTGGCAGATGTGTTGTTGCCTACCCTTACCACCTGGGGACGGCCCATCAGGAAGTCCAGGAACCAGATGCAGAGGAGGGTGTTTAGTCCCAGGGTCATTAGCTTAGTGATGAGCTTTGTTGGCAATATGGTGTTGAACGCTGAACTTTAATCAATGAACAGCATTCTCACATAGGTGTTCCTTTTGTCCAGGTGGGAAAGGGCAGTTTGGAGTGCGATTGAGATTGCGTCATCTGTGGATCTGTTGGGGCGGTATGCGAATTGGAGTTGGTCTAGAGTTTCCGGGATGATGGTGTCGATATGAGCCATGACCAGCTTTTCAAAGCACTTCATGGCTACTGATGCGAGTGCTACGGGGTGGTAGTCATTTAGGCAGATTACCTTCGCTTTCTTGGGCACAGGGACTATGGTGGTCTGCTTGAAACATGTAGGTGTTACTGACTCAGTCAGGGAGAGGTTGAAAATGTCAGTGAAGACACTTGCTAGTTGGTCAGGGTGGATGGGTAGGTGTATAATGGGAATGTCTGGCAACCCAAAGGTTGCATGTTCAATTCTCATCATGAGAAAGTAGCATTTGCAACTACTTAGCATGTTAGCTAACCCTTCCCCTAACCTTAACCATATAACCTAACCCCTTGCCCAGCTAACGTTAGTCACAACAAATTGGAATTTGTAAAATATGTAGGACTATTCCAAATTCCTAACATATTGTACAAATTGCCATTCCTAACATATCATACGAATTGTAATTCGTAACATATAATACAAAATGGATGATGGACATCCACAAATTAATACATACCATGGGAAACGTAACATGTCATACTAAATGGAAGACAGATTAGTCTACCCCTGAGTCCAGGCTGTTTCAACAAGTTTACAGGACATTATCCCTTGGCCAGCCAACAGCCACAATGTACCTGCGACACTACGCGCATTATAGTCATTAATCACATAACATAACCAAACGAAGGCGAACAGCACACAGGAATATGCTAGTGAAAGTAACACATGTCTCATTAACAGTCACACTGACACACACAGAGGCTATAAATACACTGGAGGAGCAGGCGAAGCAGACGGTTGAAATAAGGAGAGAAACGGGACCGGTGCCCATCCTACCGCCTCTTTAGCATCTCCAGACAATCCAGACATAATAGCGCAGCGATGTAACAAGAAGTTAACAAATAAACCGGGGGAGATGGCAAGGTGCTAAACCGCAAGACTGGTCTAACCCGCTTGTAATAACAGTAACCATTGTTTTAGTTGTTCATTGTTAGGAATGACACACACACACAAACACACATGATTAATCAATTGCATTTACAGAGTCACACAACCAACAGTTGGGATTTGAGAAGCTATAGTCGAGGATTAGATTAGTACTTACATGAGTTGTGTTGGAAACTGCGACGGCAGACAAATATCCGACGATAATAACAGCAAAATCAACACGGCGTGTGGTCTGTAGGTGTCCATTTCCAGGCGCCAACTCCCAGTCCAAACACACGCACGCACATTCATACACTACGCCCCTCTCCAGCTGCGTGTTTGAGTGTGTAGAATGGTCCACGCCAATCCAGTAGTGTGTGTCACACACTCGGAGATAACCCAGCCCCTCCACCGACAACTGGCATCAGCGCTCTAACAGGTACCGGATTGGTACCTCTCTCTCTCTCTCTCTCTCTCTCTCTCTCTCTCTCTCTCTCTCTCTCTCTCTCTCTCTGTCTGTCTAAGGTGATGGTAGTCACAGATACATAGGCTATCAGGGATGTTCTATTGGGTTGACATCTCTCTCTCACACACACACACCATATTTTACTCAGTGTGATGTTAAAGCATTTCTCGGGGAGTCCTTACCAATCATCATCAATCCCCCAGACAGACAGAAAGACAGAGCGACAGTGTGAGTGACAGGTAGCAGACTTGTCAGGAGACAGCGGTGACTGATAACTTATTGATCGCACCATTGAACAGACTGTTATGAGATAGCGATTTACAGTATCAAATTCTTCACAATGTGATCCATCTAAAGGGTTTTACAAGATTCCCTACCTTTACAAGCGCTATGAGTGACATAATGGCTACCGGGCCAAGGATGTTGTGCCAAAAGCTAGGCCTACTTAGCCTTTGGTTCGTATGCCAACAAGACAAACATTATGTACAGCAGGGGTTACTGTAAACATGCAATCACCTACTCTATATGTTTTGCCTATGGGTTGTATAAAATATTGGTAGATTTAAAAATAAAATGGGCTGAGAAAACAATCTACTGTATCTATTATACAGTATATCAGGTGACAGCCAGACTAGTTCCCCTTATTAGGCTCTCAGAGACCATGTCTGATTGGACAACAGAGGAGCCAGTCAGATAGTCCGACCCAGAGGCAGGGCAGGGTAACACATCTGGGATGCTTGGGGATTTGGTTATCAATCGTTGCTTAGCAACCACACACACCATCTCTCTCATCCTCTCACCCTCTCTCTATCTCATTTCCCATTCTCTTGCTCTCACACGCGCGCGCACACACACACACACACACACACACACACACACACACACACACACACACACACACACACACACACACACACACACACACACACACACACTCTCAGTCTTATACATAAACTGTCTCTCTCCATCCACAGAGGTGTAAGCAAGGGAGCAGAAGTAACATTGAGATGTATTCTACAGTGAGATCTGCTAGACATAGAGTGGAGAGACAGAGAGGAGAGACATTAAGAAGAGAAACATAGAGGAGAGACAGAGAGAGGAGAGATATAGAGAGGAGAAACCTTAAGAGGAGAGACAGAGAGAGGAGAGACAGAGAGTGGAGAGACAGACAGATGAGAGACATAGAGGAGAGAGAGGAGAGACAGAGAGGACAGACACAGGAGACAGAGAGAGGAGAGACAGAGAGAGGAGAGACAGAGAGAGAAGAGACAGAGAGAGGAGAGACAGAGAGAGGAGAGACAGATGAGACAGACAGATGAGAGACATAGAGGAGAGAAAGAGAGACAGAGAGAGGAGAGACAGAGGAGACAGAGAGAGGAGAAACAGAGGAGACAGAGAGAGGAGAGATAGAGAGGAGAGACACAGAGGAGAGATAGAGAGGAGAGACACAGAGAGAGGAGAGATAAAGAGGAGAGACAGAGAGGAGAGACAGAGGAGACAGAGAGGAGATACATAGAGAGGAGAGAGAGACCTAGAGAGGAGAGACATAGAGAGGAGAGACATAGAGAGGAGAGAGAGACAGAGAGAGGAGAGACATAGAGAGGAGAGACATAGAGAGGAGAGACATAGAGAGGAGAGAGAGACATAGAGAGGAGATATAGAGAGGAGAGAGAGACAGAGAGGAGATAAGTAGAGAGAGAAAGGAAGGACATAATAGTTCTGAAAGACAGGAGGCTGGAGGCCTTGACAGACAATAGACACAGATGGAGCCGCCAGTCTCTAGACTGTGGATGCAGAGGTGCTAGGCTAATGCCTGCTATACACACTCTCTCAGCACAGCACAGAAGTCTTTGTTCTGTGTGTGTGCATGCGTGCGTGCAAGCTGTGTGTGTATGTATTTTGCGTGTCTGTGCACGTCTGCATGTACAACTTCTACTTTTCAGTCCTGTAGTCCGGTGTATCCCTACCCTGGTCCTCCAGTACCGCCAACAGTCCACATTTCTATTGTAACCCCGGACAAGCACACCTGATTCAACTTGTCAACTAATCATCAAGCCCTCAATGAGTTGAATGAGGTGTGTTTGTCCAGGGCTACAATGAAACTGTGTACTGTTGGGGGTACTGGAGGACCAGGGTTGGGAAACACAACTGTAGTCCATTAGGAACCATTACTGAGAGGATGTTGCCACCTGCTGGACATGAAGCGAATATACAGGAATAATTGTAGTGCTGAAAGTCTGATTGAAAACATTTGACTGGGGTGGACGTATATATAAGAGAGCAGAAGGAAAAATAATAGTTGCAGATTACATAACACACTCAAATATGAAACCAAAAGTCCTTTCAGGTTGTGGAATAAATCTCTTTTTATATTTATTCTTTAGACTTTAGGTAAACAGCCGGTTTTTACAGCACAATTTGCATAATAATATCTCAACACATCCTGTGTACAACCACAAAACCAGAAAGCTAGATTCTCAATTTTTACACTGAATGAAAAACAAGACAATTTTACAAGCATAATCTTTATACAGTCGGCATACAATTTCCGATAAATCTATACATATTCTCTCTTTTTAAACATAATCTGGAAGCAAAAATATTGACAGACCACCATCAAAACATGCAACATCCAGGTTGGCTTGGTGACGTCTGTGACGTGGTTGTACAGTCAGAGGGTTGACAACACAGTCTGATCACATAAGTACCTCACAGACAGACAGACAGACAGACAGACAGACAGACAGACAGACAGACAGACAGACAGGTTTGAGTTTTTTGTCGTTTTGTTTTACACTCACATGCTCGAACCTCAGACAATATGATTGATCAATCTCTGTAGAAAATAAAAACAGATGAGTATGCCACATTCACACCCAACGTTTGATTGGTTTCACGGTTACTAGCAACGGACTTAGGAACAATGTATATTAACTATTAACTATGTAGCTAAGGGAAACCTAAGGGGACTATTAAGGGTTGTTGGACAGTCCTGGAGTTGGGAATTGAAAATAACCTCTCATTCTTTTTCCTCAGACTCATCCTCATTGATTTATACATACATGTGTTGGTGGTTGTATCAAACATACAGATTGATGTCTCCTTAGATTTGTGCATTGTGAAGCAATATGTACCTTCAATTGTCTGTGAATGTAGATTTCGTTTTTGGAGTTTTTCTATTGCCTTGGAAATCCAAAAGAGTGGTGTCTGAACTTCTTCATAAAGCGCAGATGACATGACTCAATATCATCTCAACATAGAGACACTAACTGGAACAGATACTTAAACTTGCATGTCATGACACGTTACACAGGACAAGGAAATCAATCAACCATGTAAAACTAAAGTGCACAAGCTTCATGTACATGATAACAGCTGTTAAGTAGTAAAAAAATCTCTATTTTTTTTATCCTTTTCTTCAATAATATATAAACCAAAATAAATTAAAATTCTATTCATAAGATACATATTTTCAGACACAATGTTCACTGATATTACATGTTAAGAAAATGCATTCAAACACAAGGTCTATGTTGCATAGAATGACTTCAACACAACCAATGGGTTTGCTTACAAAACAAGGTTGGCACGACAATATCATTTTCTGTAAAACTAACCCTCTTTAAAATCACGCTTTTTTGTCTTATGAACATTTGTGACATCTTGACTCAGTGTCTAAATTTCGAGCCTCTGATATGGACTTAATTTATTAGGAAATTGCATCTGTCCTCCCTAGTTGCTCAGTGATATGCCTTCAGACACTGACAGTAGGGTTGAGGGTACTAGCTCTGTAGGGTCACTTGATGATGTTGTTCACTATGATCCACTACAGAGATCGCTGACAATAATAAAATACCAACAACAGTAGCGCCATATGGTCCTGAGCCCATAGATCTGGACTGTATATCAGTGTGTATCAGTGTGTCCTGGCCATGTTATGACTGGGCCATAGGTAATGACTTAGAGCTTTGATCAGAGGCAGTGACAAAGGCTGGTTCAATGTGTTGTCGCATTACATCCACTGACACTGACTGCACAGTGTACAATTTACAGTGTACTGTTTACAGCAAGATGTTGGGTGTTCTGTTAAACAAACATTATTATATTTTTTTTTTACAGAACCAGACTGTGATGTCACACACGCAGAGGACAGGTGTGTCTAACTGTTGCTTTAACATAGAATAGGTGAGCAGCCCAGCAGCCCAAACAGGGGAGCAGAGCACTTCACCAGAGAGAGGCTACACATCCCTCTGTCCGATTGCAGGTTGGGCAAGGTGGCCATCAATCTAGGTTTTGCTCTCAAACCAAAACTTTTGTTTAAGCCTCCAGTCACATGTGCGTAAGACATCACAAAAACATAAAGAGTCTGATGGGTCCAGTAAAATCATGTGATCTTCCTCAGTGAGTAACGTTCAGGACATAATAAGGGAAGGGGACGGAAGATTCCTACACACTGCTGTCCGTATATGGAATAGACTCTCTCACAGCACAATATATCAGACTGCCATGAGTTTGAAGGGAAGGGACCTGACATCCTCTTCTATCTGTGTTCTTCTCCCCACCAGTAAGAGGAGGGATATCGATGTAGTAGTTCTGCTCTCTGTCACAGTTGTGCTATGAGTTCTACATACACCATTTGAACTGCATTTTCCTATTTTCCCACCATATAACACCCAGTATAACTGCATAACACCAGAGCTAAAGGGATTGGATTGTCTGTGCTCCTTCCATACCCTTGTCTGTACAGAATGTAGTCTTCAGAATAAACTGTACAAGAGGAGACACCTCACGTCATCTGTAATATATGTATCTATGGCCATAAATAACATTTCTCTGTACACTGTGTCTCTGATATGATTCATATTCTGACATATATCTATCTAAATCTGAATGTACATTTACATCTATCCAGGTAAGGTCAAGTTGGAGTTTTATGGCTGTTGGCAACCAACTGTAATGGTACATTACTGCCACCTACTGGACTTGAGAGTTATGGTATGGTCAGGTTTAGTTAATTACTTATCAACCATATAATTGCACTGTACTTTTTGTACACAACATAAATAGAATCTTACAACAAACATTCCATACTTTGTCAAGCAGCCAAGGACAAAAACACACAAACAACCAACATACATTTGAACCCCACTCACTGACTGACTGACTGACAGATTCACAGATCAATCACAATAATCATAATGATCTGATAAGCCATAAACAACAGTATCAGATCCAGACAGAACAAAAATGAGTAGTTCCATCATGGTAACTATCTTTGTGATATTGCTGCCCAGTCCTGTTTGACGTCAGGTTTTGCATCCGACATGTCGAGCAGAGAGCTGAGAGGTGGTGAGATGTGTGTGTCCTCTTACAGCGGAAGACTTCGTCATTCCTCTGTGTGCGTGTGTTTGTGTGTGTGTGTGCTGGCAGTCTATCCGATCAGGGTACAGTCTCTGACAGTCTTTGGTCCAAATAAGAATCAGGGTACAGTCCATGTATGGCAGTGGGAGAGGGAATAGGAGGATCAGTTCTTTCTGGGCATGTCCGTACCCGCAACCCCTCTTCCTTCCCTCTTATCGCTTCTTCTCCTCCCCCTCTCTTTTCTTTCCATACAGAATAACACAAAGGAGATGAAGGGCACTGTGTAACTCAATTCCTTCTCCTCCTCGTCTTGACAAAGAACAGCCATTGACCAAGAGTATTCATTGATCTTCACTGACCTCTGGTTGACCCCTGTGTCCTCTCAAGTTGACCTCTCATGACTGGTTGTGTGTGGAGCTGACCAGCAGCTTGTGCCAGCTGACCACCCTCTTCCTCATGTCCACCTTGTCCAGCCAGATGTAGGCCTCTCCTATCAGGGTCTTCTTCATAAACTTACCCCCGTTAGACACCAGGAACAACTAGGGACAGGGGGAACACACACACATACTTGTAGTGTCCTGTGTGTTTGTTTGTGTTTGTCTGTGTGCGTTCATGCTTGTGTGTGAAAAGTACTAGTATTACAGAACAGTCATAGGGGCTGTTGGAACAATAAACAGTCTGAATAAAACAGAGTAAAATAAACACAAGGTTACCTGCAGGGAGTGTCCGGTGGGGTTGAGGCTGAACCTAAAGGTCTCGTTGAAGGAGGGTTCTCTGTCGTGACGACACACTCTGGTCTTCTTCTTGATGATCCTCTTCTGAGTCGCCACGTTCACCACATACAGTTTCACATAGAGATCTACAGACAGACACACAGTCAGACAGTCAGTGAGGCAGACAGACAGACACACAGACAGACGGTCAGACAGTCAGTGAGGCAGACAGACAGACACACAGTCAGACGGTCAGACAGTCAGTGAGGCAGACAGACATACACACAGTCAGACGGTCAGTGAGGCAGACACACACACAGTTACCTGGTAGGTGGTCTGGGCTCTTGAACTTGTAAGTGATGTTTCTACACTGTAGGACCTCCAGGATCAGCTGGTCTCCCTCTTGTTTCACCTCCTTCTTCAGAGCCACCTTAATCTCCCCCATCACCTGGGTCTTACCCACACTCCCTGGGAGAGGAGGGACAGAAGGGGTAGGAGGGAACAGGGGGGGCAGCAAGGGACAGAGTGAGAGAGAGACAGAGGAAAAGTTACAGCAAGATACACACACCCTTCCTCTCTGCAGATGTAAATTATTCAACACCAACGCATTATTGACATACTGCCTGCACCAGAATGGAACCAGGGGAGGACTCTCCTCTCTCCAGTTTCACTAAACTCAGTTCTGAACCAAAAACCATTCTCCGCCACGTCACTGTGGCTGTAACTCGGTTAGAGGTCAGGTTGGGAAACGCTCATTTCCAGTAAATGTTCGAGAGGTCAGGTGCCATGATAATGAACCTTTGAACTGGCTGCACAGTTGTGCACTAAGATGGCCTCTAGTCTATTGTTATGGAGTGAAACTGGAGAAACTGAGAGAAAGAGAGGGGCCACCATGACACCTGAGCTATCTGAATACTAGATATAGTTATGACACAGAGAGCAAGATAGTTACTTCCTATCTATGGGACCAAGCATTTAGACGTAGGCTTAAAGCAGCCTGTTGGTGTTATTTCCTGTTCGGTCCAGCAGATGGCCGACATGTAAAGACAAAGTTTATTGGGAGAAACTGTCACACACACACACACACACAGACACACACACAGTCTTACCCTCGCTGTCTGATAGCGAGAGTGGCAGTCCTCTAAACTTGTCAGGACCGTTGGGGATGATCTTCCCTCTGTTGGAAATGAACACACATTAGATCCACATATACAAAACATGTATGTGATACATCATCCACCACCACAAGTCTGTGGACTTTTCTTGAGGATTTAAGTCTTCAGGTCTTAGGTAAAGGTCATCCATCATGCTAGCACACCCCCCCCCACCCCTCACACACACACAGGCTGTTTACTCACATGCATGGGACCTGGAAGATGGCGCTGTCCATCCCTGTGCCAGCCCCACCATCTCCATCCAGACCCCCATACCCCTCCATCAGACTGGGGGCTGAGGACACCACCGGCCCAGATACATCCCCCAACCTGTGGCCTGGTCCTACAGAGGGTTGGGGGAAAGAGAGAGAGAGGGAGAGAGAGGAGGGGCAGTGAATGACTGCATGTGTGTGAGTGTAGGAGGGAGAGAAAGTGAGATCCATTTCACTACCTTGATAATGTGTGTCCACACTATAAACTATAATATAAAAATGGTTATTACTATTCTCATAGATTAATGTGTATGTAAATGTTTATTTATTTAAAAGTGTTCAATGAACAAACACTGCCTAAGCTTACAGATAATAATACATTTACTGACAAACAGACTAAAACAAACATGGGTGACACTTTCCTTAATTAACAATCCATCATGATGTAGCTATAATGCATTGTAAGACCTGTCATGAGCATGTATGGCCCCTTTATAATGTCTTCTCATTATCTTATAATGATCCTGAATAAATAACAGCCAGTTTGAGACGGTTGAAAAAGTTATGCAAAGCAAGACAAAACATATAAGCCTTCTTATAAGACATTATAAAGGGTCATACATCCTTTTAACAAGTTATAAAGCATTATAACTGAAAGATTTATGTAAAGTGTTACTGATACATATAAACCATGGAATAAACATGATGTAATAGCAAAGTACGTACGAGTAACAGAAATATAATAATCATTTATAAACATGCTAAAATAATAGTTATCGTAATTACTTGAATAGATGTGGATATTTATTATGATTTCTTAAATATATTTTTTTACCCCAATTTCATGATATCCAATTGGTAGTTACAGCCATCGCTGCAACTCCCATAGGGACTCAGAAGAGGCGAAGGTCTAGAGCCATGCGTCCTCTGAAACATGACCCTGCCAAGCCACACTGCTTCTTGACACACTGCACGCTTAACCCGGAAGACAGCCGCACCATACAACTGGCGACACGAATCAGTGTGCATGCGCATGGCCGGCCAAACCCTCCCCTAACCCGGACGACGCTGGGCCAAATGTACGCCCAGGGTCTGTAGTGACGAACCCGGGTCTGTAGTGACGCTTCTAGACCGCTGCGCCACTCGGGAGGCAGCATTTATTATGAATTTAAATAAATACCAAAGCAACCACTGAGACGTTTTTAACTATTTACACATATTTATCAAAACTCTAAATGGTTTACATGATAATTTAGTTGTATTATGTTTCTTATTGATTCCATGCTTATCTAGAGGAGAGAAAGGCCTGTAGTTTTATTAGTGAGGTTATATTATATTATTCTTGTTTATAATGTCTAGACTCCCATCCTGTTGTCTCACCTTCCCCAGAAACTGCTGTTCCCCTGAAGGTCAGACTCCTTTCTGTACTCTCATTGGCCGGTGAGTGTAGAGTGCAGTTTCCTGTTGCCCTTTGTCCCCCATGCTGCTGTGTCTGTACTTCCTGGTGTGTCTGGTCAGTGCCAGGTGGCGTTTATAAATTCATCACGTCGGGGGTGGGAAGGGAGGAAGGGCTACTGGTAGACTATACATCTCAGGGTGTTTGTATCATTACATTGGACACACTTAGGGGTCAGGGGTCGCACACATATGCACACACACTCACACTTTCTCACACACACCTACGGGGGCTTGACCTTTTCCAATGGAAGGGTAGTTAGGGAGTGATCCAGACACCGAACCAACACCAGGAGGCGGGGGACTGCATGTCACAACCTGGGGGTCAAGCTCTATCATGGTTTCTAGACCTGGAGGATGGATAGGGGATCACACTGGGAGAGAGTGGAAACCATGTTGGAGATAGACATGTATATCCTCACTCTATTTAGACTGGGAAGTAGAGACGTGCTCTGGTGAACTGTGGCTGTTTGGTCTCTGTCCTGTGTGTTACTGTTCATACTCTGGGCTATTGTGAATGTCTGATGTGTGTATGATGGAAATCTGCTCACTCTGAGCCCAAACGGTGCTGTGCCCTACTTTCCCCAACCCTGCAGACGTCACAGTAATGTCAGAGAAACGGAGGACCATACACATTTTGAGTGTTTAGTGTGAGAACAGCAGTTTATAAAATCATTTTTAATATAGATTTTACATTGAGATGTTTTCTCCACAGGCCAGGGTCTACTATACGATCTGCCATGCAATGTTTTAGTGATTGACTCTGACTAGATCCATGGTGATACACCACTAGAGCAAACAAGAAAACCCAACAGAATAGAACTGACTGCTTAGAGGAACCATCTAATTGCTTAGAAGAACCAATCAGAAGGCCAGAACAGGAGGGAGAGGAAAAGAAAAGAAAAGAAGGAGTGATAGAACAAGAGGAGAGATAAACGGAGAGTTGATGAGTTAGCATGCGTGGCAGAGCAGAGAGGAAGTGTGTCACAGGAAGGGGCGGGGATTACTTGGTTGGAGGCGGGACTGTTGCACGGCGGCCTCGGCGGCAGCTATAGCTATCCCAGCATCCTCCAGGTGGGCCTGCGTGACGCTGCTCTTGCTCTGGCTGCGGGATGGACCGTGGGAACGAAGCTGGCCGTCTGAAGACGACTTAGAGCTGCCTGGACTACTGTGGGACTTTTCTAGAGTCACCACCTGCATGTCTGGGAGAGGGAGGAGGAGGGAGGAGGAGGGAGGAGAGGGAGGAGAGGGAAGAGGTAGCAATAGAGAGAGAGAAAGGGAATGTCTGTAAGAGTCACTAAAAGAGCCATGTAGTCGTTACACATTTGTACTGTGGCAAAAACTTTCTTGAACTAACACCCCGCCCTGTCTTACTAACTCTGACTTTTCTGATAGCTACTTTATTGAGAGGAAATTGTATTACTATGACTGTGACATGTGGTTGTCCCACCTACAGCAGCTATCTTAAGATGAATGCACTAACTGTAAGTCGCTCTGGATAAGAGCGTCTGCTACATGACAAAAAACAAGGATGACACCACAACATGGAGGGCACTCAGCCAGATAAGGGACTGCCACTAAAAGTATAATTATGACAGCAAAACTGTCACCATGACTACATGTTCTCTCACTATGACAACAGAGTGGCAATCAGCAAACTGGGTGGCTAAACCACACAACGGCAAGCGTTAGTTAAAAGCATCAAGGCAGCTGGAAGAGGCTCCTACCTTTTGCTGGGTCAGGGAAGATCCCGTGGCTCCTGCTCTTTATCACAGAGTTCTTAGGGGACTCACGACACTCCCCTATCTGCAATACAATTCAATTAAATGTGTTTTATGCATTATAATATATCCTCTTAAATCATTAAGTTACAATCAATGATGACAAGGATAGATAGTAGACAATGAATACAGTACAGTACCTGTCCCTGCCCCTGTCCCTGTCCTTGGCCCATCCCTGGCACCATGCCCTGTCCTGGTTCTTGCCCCGCTACGGACCCCTGTCCTGGCCCTGTCCCTGCTCCTGGCCCCCCAGGCCCCTGGGCGGTGTGGTGGGTTCTGCTGTGCTCTATGCTCTCACTCTGCTCCTTCAGAGGCAGCCAGCGAGGAGTGTTGTCTAGCTGGGACGTGTTAGACAGGTCTATCAACACCTGGAGGGAGGGAGGGAGGGAGGGAGGGAGAGAGAGAGAGAGAGAGAGAGAGAGAGAGAGAGAGAGAGAGAGAGAGAGAGAGAGAGAGAGAGAGAGAGACTTGTGTAAGCAAAGACATAGGAAAACACAGCAAATATACACTGAGTATACAAAACATTAAGAACACCTGGGCCCAGATTCACAAAACTCTTCTTGAGAAAACTAAAGCTTCTTGAAAAAAAATGAGAAGTTCATAAGATAGTTTGTAAGTGTAATTACCCAACAACATCTTAAGAATTAATGATTTTCTTACAAACTTCTCAAATATCTTCTTACAAAAAAATGTTGCCAGGCAACAGTTTTAGCTAGCTATCTAGTTAAGCAATGGCAATCATGTTAGCATATGTCCTACTGAGATTACTGTTCTAGAACATGTTCTTGGGTTTAAAATAATCAATACTGAAACGTTCACATTAAGTTTGTGAGGGAATTAAACATGTTCAATTGCATTCATGAGCTTTTTATCTCACCGTCCTTAGTTTAAAACAAGGGTTTAGCTAACTTGGAAATAACTTTATTTTCAGAATCTAATTTCTTCTTAACTTTCTGTTTAAGGAGAAACATAAGAAATAGCACTAGAACATTTCCAATAATCTTTTTGAGGAATAGCAGCTTTTATTAACTTTCTTCTTAAGTCTATAGTTAAGAAAGAAATGGCAGCTAAGAAGACATTTCTTCCTAAGAAGGTTTTGTGAATCTGAGCCCTGCTCTTTCCATGACATAGACTGACCAGGTGAATCCAGGTGAAAGCTATGCTCCCTTATTGATGTCACTTGTTAAATCCACTTCAATCAGTGTAAATGAAGGGGAGGAGACAGGTTAAAGAAGGATATTTAAGCCTTGAGACAATTGAGACATGGATTGTGTATGTGTGCAATTCAGAGGGTGAATGGGCCAGACAAAATATTTAAGTGCCATTGAACGAGGTATGATAGTAGGTACCAGGCTGCTGGGTTTTTCACGCTCAACAGTTTCTTGTGTGTATCAAGAATGGTCCACCAACCAAAGGACATCCAGCCAAATTGACACAACTGTGGAAAGCATTGGAGTCAACATGGGCCAGCATCCCTTTCCATGCCCTGACCAATTGAGTCTGTTCTGAGGGCAAAAGGGGGGAGGGTGAAACGTAATATTAGGAAGGTGTACCTAATGTTTGGTATACTCAGTGTATTTCGAGGTTTGCTGTGAACACACCACCATTGTACATTATAAACAATTAGGATCCTTCTCCATTTAGCAGAGGATCAGTGGGATTCATTACATAGACAAACAATGAAACTAGTTTTGAATAAAGTCTTGTTGAGAGGGGAGCAATAAGGCTGGAAATATGGGCCGCTTTTGGCTAGAGAACATTTAAAAACATGGCATCAGGAGACATTAGGGTAAAGGGATGACTGAAGTGAACACTCACTTCTCCCAGGAAGTCATTGGAGGAAGATCTGTCATAATCCCACACTGTCACCTCCAGAGTCTTTTTCTTTAGCTGAGAGACAGCGGGAGAGTGAGGAAGAGAGAGAGAGAGAGAGGTGGGGGGAGTGAGAGAGAGAGGATGAGTGAAACGTGATTAAATGAACAAATACATTTAAAGGAGTCATGCCAAGTACAACACCCATGCAGACGTACTGTATATCACTCAACCAGCCAGTCAATGGGCTGGGTAATTGTGTGTGTGTGTGTGTGTGTGCTTGGCAGGGGAGTGGGTGAGTGAGTGAGTGAGTGGGTGATAGAGCAGCATTTACAACCTGAATGGGCAGAATAGAGAGAAGTAGCTTACAGTAGAGACTCTCAGAAGAGCCACTAGACTAGAGACACTACTGTCCACTGAGAGAGAGCGTCGTATGGACAGACTGCACTCATCTTACAATGTCTGAATTGCAGCTAAGCAAGGGCTGCTACTGTTATCTGTCTCTCTCTGGTGATTGGTAGTCTGTAAGGCTAACCAGGTCAGTGGTGGGCTTCAGGGGATTGGTAATGGGAACTGGGGCTGCAGAGGGATAGTCAGAACATCCCTAAGGATTCAGAACTACCAATTAATTCAAAATCATTTTTTTTGTGTGTGTGTGTGTGAGTGTGTGTGAGTGTGTGTGAGTGTGTGTGTGTGTGTGTGTGTGTGTGTGTGTGTGTGTGTGTGTGTGTGTGTGTGTATGTGATGCATGCGTTAGTAGGTGCATTTGTGTGTGTGTGTGCATGCATGTGTGTGTGTGTTCCTACCTGTTCCAGGTGTATGTTCTTGTAGATGACGGTCTGGTTCCACTCTGGGTTCAGACTCCTCTGGACATACTTGGTCCTCCTCTTGTTCTCAGCACTGTGATGTCACAAAGGGACACGTTTAGTCTCAGACGTGGTCTTTGTATGTTAATATGGCCACATTATTGTAGATTTTCTCCGATTACATTGATGGTAGATATACAGATGATATAGAAGGATGTCAATAATTGAATATCTGATTCAATATAATTATATCATCATAATGTCTTGCAAATGTTGGATGAGAGTAAATTGCATAGGTACACTGGCTAGACGGGATCACAACATCACAGAAATAGTCAAAGAAAGTCAAAGAAATAGTGATGTCTGTAAGGTTGAATCAATACGTGACTGTAAGGCACAGCTCCTCTCCTGTAGCAGAGATGATGAGCGTAGGGTGAAAAACACGTTTCAACCTTGATTTCAACCCGGCAATGTTCTTGGCTGAATTTGCACATCAGACAATCATGAGTTGTTTAGGATGACAGAGATACAAATAGGAGAAAGAAAAAGAGAGAGAAATAAAGTACAGAAAGATTAGATAGAGAGAGAGGAAGAGCAGGAGAGTGTATCAACGTATCAACGCAAAATGGATAATGATGGATAATGATGGGGGAGACAACGAGGAAAAGCACTTTCGAGGCGGAAAATTTACATGGGGAAAAACACTGACTGAGAAAGAGAGGAGAGGAGCAGAGAGGATAGAAGTAGAGGAGAAGAGCAGAGAAGGAGAAAAGGAAAGAAGGAGAGAAGAAGAGGAGAGGAGCAGAGGAGAACAGAAGAAGTGGAGCAGAGTAGGAGAGAAGGAGAGAAGAAGAGAAGCAGGAGAAGCACTACACTACCTTGCGTTCTGGACTACCATGACTTGTCTGAGAGTCCAGGGGAGGGATAGGAGGGTAGAGACAACAAACAACAAGAACCGCAAAAAGAAAGAAACCATCAGAGAAACAGAGACATAAACCATCAGAGAAACAGAGACATAAACCATCAGAGAAACAGAGACATAAACCATCAGAGAAACAGAGACATAAACCATCAGAGAAACAGAGACATAAAGGGAAGGAGATAAAGACAACATTGAAACATAAAGACACGGTTTATTCACTACTGCCTATTGTTAAAACACAGATAAAACAGTCCATTTATACTGAGCTAGAGGAGTGTGTGGAAGGAGTGAGTGTGTGTGTGTGTGTGTGTGTCTGTGTATGTGTCTGTGTGTGTGTGTGTGTGTGTGTGTGTGTGTGTGTGTGTGTGTGTGTGTGTGTGTGTGTGTGTGTGGGTGGAGGACCTGTACTGTATATAATCCCATGAACAGGGCTGATAGGGCCATTAGAAGAAAGCAGATAGGGTTACAGGTCAAATAAAGACTATCGATCTCTGCCTTTCCACAGGAAGAGAGGGATGGAGACAAGGATGAAGGGAGGGAAAGAGAGAGGGATACAAGGGCTGAAAGAAGATATGTTACTAAACTGATAATCTCCTAGGAGGGCTGAACCTTACTACAAAATTACATCACAGCACTCAGGAAGAGAGCACTGCAGCCAATATAGCTTTCTACTGTACTTCACAGAGAGCACACAGCAAATCTAACACAGCTTAATAAAGGCCCATCTTATAATGGTCAATGAGAGAGAGAGAGAGAGAGAGAGAGAGAGAGAGAGAGAGAGAGAGTGAGCACAGCCTTGCCATTGAGAAGGGTCGACACAGGAAAACCTGGCTCCCTGTAGAGGAAAGGCTGTGCAACCACTGCACCACAGCAGAACCTGAGACAGAACTGCATTTCCTGACAACATGCCAAAATATAAAACAATTAGAGAGTGGCATTTCCCCAAATTTGAAACCCTTATTCAAGGTTTCAAAGACCTCTCTGATGAGGATAGACTACCCATCCTGTTGGGGGAGGACGCAGAGAGCTGTGGGTTGGCAGCGCACTACATTGCTGCCTGCCATAAAATGAGGGACAGTGTCTGACAGACCAATCAACCTGCACATGTCTTCTACTATATGCTTATTGTTGTTGTTCAATGTGGTTATTGTTGTTACTGTTGTCCTGTTGACAATTTTGATTATTAATTATGTTCATATTATAAATATCAAATGTAAGCTTTGGCAATATGTACATTGTTACGTCATGCCAATAAAGCAAATTGAATTGAATTGAGAGAGAGAGAGAGAGAGAGAGAGAGAGAGAGAGAGAGAGAGAGAGAGAGAGAGAGAGAGAGAGAGAGAGAGAGAGATCAGATGAAAGCAGTGTCTTACCCTCTCCCTGGTAGGAGGTAGACCTTGACAAAGGGGTCTGAGTATTCTTTGGGGTCTCTCTGAGCAAGGTTCCTGGCCTGGAGGACATGCACTATCAGGTTCCCTAGGTTCCTGTCGTAGTGGATCTGGAGCTGAAGATGGCAGAGAGGACAGAGATACATACAGTATGTTTAACTAGGTTCTACAGGTGTGTACGTCAGTGTTCCTCAACACTGGGTCCTGGTGCTGACTAATCATTTGGCTCTTGACTGAAGTGGATCAATCAAGTGAGAGGATTGAAGAGAAAGTAAAGTCACACTCCACTTTACAGACTTCAGACTGTGGAAAGTATGAAACCTTAAAGCAGGTGTGAGACTGACAACAGACCTACCTGTATTTCCCCTGTTACAATACGAGGCTGAGGCTTCAGCAGTTGCACGTCTGCTGTCGACTGAAAAACAAACACAGGTATCGATTATACACTGTTTATAACGATATCCGTGCACACGCATCACATTAACCTCACAAACTTCCACACACACACAGCCGTGAGAGCACCTGCTCTGTAGTGTGGCCTCTGGCCAGCCTGAAAAGTTCAGTTACAAAGTCCATGATCCTACGGTTTTAAGTAGCAGTAGGTTAGCCAGAGCCCCTGAGTAGGATAGCTATGGTCGGATGACAGATGAAGGACCTGTCCTTGTCATGGAGATGCTGAGTAGACTTTTCTGAAGTAACTCTATAGGACCCAGGAGGTTCAACAGCCTGGTTATCCTCTATAGGACCCAGGAGGTTCAACAGCCTGGTTATCCTCTATAGGACCCAGGAGGTTCAACAGCCTGGTTATCCTCTATAGGACCCAGGAGGTTCAACAGCCTGGAAAGGTCATGGTGTACAGTCAGAGAAGGTTCATTCAGTTGGTTGAGATGCAGTATATGACATCTATCATAGAAAGTAGCTAATACTATGTGTATTTACACATTCACACACACAAAGACACACAACCACACTAGCATGATCTCTCTCTCTCTCTCTCTCTCTCTCTCTCTCTCTCTCTCTCTCTCTCTCTCTCTCTCTACACACATATCATGCATGTGTCTATATAATTAGTGTCATGCTTCTGTAATCCACAATGCAGACAAAGCAATGGATCTAGACCTCCACACGCATGCACCATGTACCACACACACACATCTATGACTTAATAATGATGAACTCACCAACCACATGGCTGTAGTAACACACTCTACAGAAAGCTATGGGCTCTTAATATCATAACGTACTCCCAAGTAGAGGCAGTACCTTGGCGCTGTGACGTTGTTTCTTGTTGATGGCTGGGGAGGCAGGCTGGCCGGGGCTGGGGACGGCACTAGAGCTGGCTGATGCATTGCCTGAGTGTAACAGAGCTGAGCGGTCCAGGGCAGAAAGGACCCCTACTGGCCCCCCCACACCCAGCCCCATCCCAGGGGCCTGTTGTTGGGACACCTTCTGCAGCTCTGCAGCCAGCTGCTTAGGATCCACTCCTGGAGAACGCTGCCTGTCACCTGCACACACACACATTCATGTGTCATTACAACTCAGTGGTCATGATTACTATGTAGGATACCCACAACCACACTAGCGACATACCAGGCTTCAGCTGGGCGTGGTTCTCCAGGGCCTGGGGGTGATCAGGGTCAGACAGCATGTTCAGATCACTGAGAGACAGGAAGTACAAAGGACAAATTTAGTTTTTGATCTAAATTAAGTGGGGGTGAGAGGAGAGAGATATGAGAAATATAAGAGAAGATGGATGAGAGGAGAGCGGGATGGAAGGAGAGAAAGGGATGAGAGGAGAGAGGGCGCTGTTTGACTCACAGTCTGACACAGAGATCCGCCTCTGCACACGGCTGACTCATAATGCACTGCACCTCCTCGTAGGTCTTCCCCATCAGGGGAACCCCGTTCCACTCCAACACCTGCATTCCTACAGCGAGAGACCATATTTGAGACACATATTTCCCTCAGATTACACAAACCCACAAAGAATTTGAAAACACATTTTGATAAACTCAACCACTTCACAAATGTCTTGTTAACAAACTATAGTTTTGGCAAGTCGGTTAGGACATCTACTTTGTGCATGACACAAGTATTTTCTTCCAACAATTGTTTACAGACAGATTATTTCACTTATAATTCAATGTATCACAATTTCAGTGAGTCAGAAGTTTACATACATTAAGTTGACTGTGCCTTTAAACAGCTTGGAAAATTCCAGAAAATTATGTCATAGGTTTAGAAGCTTCTGATAGGCTAATTGACATCATTTGAGTCAATTGGAGGTGTACCTGTGGATGGATTTCAAGGCCTACCTTCAAACTCAGTGCCTCTTTGCTTGACATCATGGGAAAATCAAAAAATATAAGCCAAAACCTCAGAATCTTTTTTTTCAGACCTCCACAAGTCTGGTTCATCCTTGGGAGCAATTTCCAAATGCCTGAAGGTACCACGTTCATCGGTACAAACAATAGTACGCAAGTATAAACACCATTGGACCACGCAGCCATCATAACGCTCAGGAAGGAGGCACATTCTGTCTCCTAGAGATGAACTTACTTTGGTGTGAAAAGTGCAAATCAATCCGAGAGCAACAGCAAAGGACCTTGTGAAGATGATGGAGGAAACAGGTACAAAAGTATCTATATCTACAGTAAAACAAGTCCTATATCGACATAACCTGAAAGGCCGCTCAGCAAGGAAGAAGCCACTGCTCCAAAACCGCCATAAAAAAGCCAGACTATGGTTTGCAACTGCATATGGGGACAAAGATCGTACTTTTTGGAGAAATGTCCTATGGTCTGATGAAACAAAAATAGAACTGTTTGGCCATAATGACCATCGTTATGTTTGGAGGAAAAAGGGGGAGGCTTGCAACCCAAAGAACACCATCCCAACCGTGAAGCACGGGGGTGGCAGCATCATGTTGTGGGGGTGCTTTGCTGCAGGAGGGACTTGTGCACTTCACAAAATAGATGGCATCATGAGGAGGGAAAATGATTTGCATATATTGAAGCAACATCTCAAGACATCAGTCAGGAAGTTGAAGCTTGGTCGCAAATGTGTCTTCCAAATGGACAATGACCCCAAGCATACTTCCAAAGTTGTGGCAAAATGGATTAAGGACAGCAAAGTCAAGGTATTGGAGTGGCCATCACAAAGCCCTGACCTCAATCCTATCGAAAATTTGTGGGCAGAACTGAAAAAGCACGTGCGAGCAAGGAGGCCTACAAACCTGACTCAGTTACACCAGCTCTGTCAGGAGGAATGGGCCAAAATTCACCCAATTATTGTGGGAAGCTTGTGGAAGGCTACCCGAAACGTTTGACCCAAGTTAAACAATTTTAAAGGCAATGGTACCAAATACTAATTGAGTGTATTTAAACTTCTGACCCACTGGGAATGTGATGAAAAAAATATAAGCTGAAATAAATAATTCTCTCTACTATTATTCTGACATTTCACATTCTTACAATAACGTGGTGATCCTAACTGACCTAAGACAGGGAACTTTTACTAGGATTAAATGTCAGAAATTGTGAAAAACGTTTAAATGTATTTGGCTAAGGTGTATGTAAACTTCCGACTTCAACTGTATATTGGGTGAAATACCACAGTGTGCAATCACAGCAGCAAAAAGGGCAATCAGTGAAGAACAAACACAAAGAACAAACAACCCATATTGGTACTTGAACTATTCACACATCGTTATAACACTGTACATAGCCATAATTTGACATTTTAAATGTCTCTATTCCTTTGAAACTTTATTGAGTGTAATGTTTACTGTTCATTTTTGATTGTTTATTTCACTTTTGTTTTAACTATTTCACTTGCTTTGGCAATATAAACAGACAGCTCTGGAAAAATGTTGAGACCACTGCAAAATGATCAGATTCTCTGGTTTTACTATTTATAGGTATGTGTTTGGGTAAAATTAACATTTTTGTTTTATTCTATAAACTACTGACAACATTTCTCCAAATTCCCCCAAGAATATTGCCATTTAGAGCATTTATTTGCAGAAAATGACAACTGGTCAAAATAACAAAATAGATGCAGTGTTGTCAGACCTTGAATAATGCAAAGAAAATGAGTTCATATTCATTTTTAAACAACACAATACTAATGTTTTAACTTAGGAAGAGTTCAGAAATTGAATAGTTGTCATTTTCTGCAAATAAATGCTCTAAATGATAATGCAGTCAGGGCATGACTAGCTCAGACTACGAACACCTGGCCTGGTTCTCAGTGCATCTCAGAACACAACACAACCCAGCCAAGCTTCCAAGCTTAACTCCTTCTCAAGGGTAGGCTCTAACTCTTCGAAATATACCACTGCCTTTCCTGTTAATGACTAGAGCATCTTTCTTTCAGGTTCTTGTTCACACAGCTGACAAGGCTCAGATTGCATGCCAGAGAAAGTAACGTAAGGTAGGATAGAAATAGAGAGGGAGAAAGTGCACAGCAAACTCAAACCCATGGCAGCCTCGGCGCTTTGGCTACACTTACACAAATGAAACCTCGTCTTCACATGAGACTTTTGTTTACGAAGCAACTCGCCAGCTGCTGTGACGGCAAAGGATTGAATTAACATCTCTCATCTCTGTAGATTAGAGTCAAGGCCACAGAAACATTTAGAACAGGCTACCGCTCTCCCCCTCCCGTTTCCCCACTCCTCATCTCTTCTCCCTCTTTTTTTTCTCTCTCTCTCTCTCTCTCTCTCTCTCTCTCTCTCTCTCTCTCTCTCTCTCTCTCTCTCTCTGCACCTGAGGGCACAAGTGTTCAGTTCCATGGTCTCTTTCACTAAAGTCGAAACATAGCATTTGCATAATGGCAATTTAGTCCACTGAAGAAAGTCAGATGAAACCTTAACATTAGAGCAAAACAACACAATGGTACTATGGTTGCTTCCATTCCGAGGAGGGTTACTGTGTAATAGATGTTAGAAAAACAAAAACAACCAAACATTCTGTCATAATTAAAATACACTGCGACAAATACAATTACAAACTGTAGGGGATTGTAGGGAGAAGGGATATGCAGAGAGTCAATTGTGTGTGTGTGTAAATCTGTTCGTTTGTATGTGTGTGTGTGTGTGTGTGTGTGTGTGTGTGTGTGTGTTTGTCATTCAAACTCCTCCTTCGTCTCTCAGCAAAGGCTGTCACATGTCGCTAGTGTCACCGCCAGGGTGTGACGTCACCGCGTCTGAGTGTGACAGAGAGAGTAAGTAGATGAACCCTCACATCCCTAATTGCAGTGGATCATGCTATAGAACCATAAAGAACAAGAGTTTCCCTCTGGTTCAACCCAGGAGGTCTGGATGCTCAAACATGTACCACGTCAGAGTAAATCCCCCAAATCTATCAGCGGGAGAGATCTACTGTCACATTGTTCAGGATGTCTGGTAGTTAGAGTGGTGTGCTCTGAAGTCTCTTCTACGTTCTTATCTTCAGCCTGTAGCCTGTACTAATCTGTGCTTCAGACAGAACAGTTTTACAGCAATATGACGGACGGAAGCAGAAAGATGGAGAGCGGGGCTAAATTCAGTTTCTAATGTGACAGTGTGTGTGTGTGTGTGTGCTAAATACAGCATAATGACTAATCCTGTGCTGCATTGCGAAGAGGCAGAGTGAGTTGACAGAGCTTTTTTTCTGGCTATCTGACATCTCAAAGAATGAGACATGACAGATGCAAACGCACTCTCACGCAGGCAAAAACACAAGCTCCCTCTCTCTGGCGCTCAGCTTGGATATTCATAGTGAGCTGACATTGGCCTGGTATTATTAATACAATAATAGATTCCTGCTTAAACCATAAGCTTATCGGCTCTCCTTCAGAACACTTGTGAAATTATCAATATACCTCATCCAGCTTAACTAGTACAAATTGAAATGCATACAACATGCACTTAGGAGTTATGATATACCACGATGAGAATGTTCGATTTTTCCAAATGTCACTTACCCACTTTATATTTGTAAATACAGTATATTATTACAATGCATAATACCTCTTCTATTACTTGTTATTTTTATTTGACTCTTATTATTGTATTATATTTGAGGGAGCTAGCACACAAGCATTTCTCTGCACCTGTTATACCTGCTGTAAACTTTGTAAGTGACAAATAACATGTGATTTGATTTGGATCCCAGTATAATAACGTTTTCATCGGCTATAACCCACAGTACTTTCTCAACTTTAAATCAGAGTGTGTGTCCCTGTACGACCAGAGAAGATGACTCATCTCTTGTTCTCTCCTCCTTCTCTTGCTCTACTTATACCTTACACACACACGTGCACACACACTTACCTTCCACCACTTTCCCTGTCTGTTCAGCCACTCCCCCGAGCGTAACCTTGGCAATGTAAGCTCCTATCTCACCACGACTCCCAGGAATCTCTTTCCCTCCCACCACACGGATCCCCAGGCCATTCCCTGCAGGGAACACACACCCACACAAATGAAACAGGGCTGAAATGTCATATTGGAGATCCAGAGTTTGAAATCCTATCATTACATTTGAATAGCCATAGATTTGTACATTATAGATTGTTTGCTGTACGTTTGGGTGCTCTACCTGAAACACTGCTGTCTTTGGGGTCTCTCTGTACTTTGATCCGGGTGTGAGGGTACACATAGGGAATTAACTTAATCTGTGGGAGGGACAGGGACATCAGAACAGTCAAGATCCAGTACATTGATTACACCAACAAAAATATGGCAGCACTCCAATACAACTCAGCTAAAGACAACATGAGCAACAGTCACTACCGATGTACATTCAATTATGAGAAAATGTAGGATATTTAAGCAATAAGGTACGGGGGGGTGGTATATGGCCAATATACCATGGCAAAGGGCTGTTCTTATGCATGACACAACGCAACCCCCGAAGTGCCTTATTGCTATTATAAACTGGTTACCAAAGTCATATTAGAACAGTAGAAATGTATTTTTTTGTCATACCAGACTATACCACGGCTTTCAGCCAATCTGCATTCAGGGCTCAAACCAGCCAGTTTATAATGTATTTTATTAAATGTAGTCAACTAGTTTAGACGTATCCAGCTCCTCTAACCTGTCTCCTGTCCAGAGCTTGTCCGTTTACCCGATGTTGTCTCTCTGCAGGCTTGTCAAACCAGTCAGTGTCCTCCCTCCTCAGGTGGTATGCTACACAGGGACAAAGATATGGGGAGGGGGAGACAGGTGGAGAAATGCGGAAAGGGACACAGACAGAGAGGGGATACTCAATGGTAAAACCCTTTACAAGCAGGGTAGATGCCCAACTACAAATCAACCACTAGCCTCTAACCCCTGACCCTATATTACGCATTTTATATAAATCTGAAGGTATTAGCAATATTGTAATATCTCTAAGTCACTCTCTGCTAGGCTTGGCGTCTATGTGAATTATCAGATCTACACAAGTGCCTTGGGGTGGGAGCTAGGTGACTATGTGGAATTGGGCATGAGTAGCACCCCCTTAAAATATTTCGCTCAATGTCTACTGCTTCTAGGTGATCAGTGATCTGAGCTGGTTGGAGAGGTGAAGGCAGAGTGGTGTAAACCCTGCTCTGTCCCATCCCCAGTTGTATTAGATTAGTGACCCCTTCAGAGACGGGATGGGGATGGATGGATTTCAATTAGTTATGGCATGTGTGTGTGTGTGTGCTGATAAACAGGTCATGCCAAGAGAAAGTGAAACATCTCCACAATGGGTCAGGGCCACAGTAGAGACAGACTGAAGGTGGAAGTGGAGGAGAGTGTCTTCCACAGTCACAAGAACAGTACAGTTCCCTTTGCCCTGAGACAGTGAGGTGGGACATTGTTAGCTGGTGTTGTTATCAGGGTGATCTAACGTCATGATCATTGTTGCATCTATCATCGTGTGAGAGACCCTTGACAACTACTGACGTGCTATTCAAACATATCATTGTTGTGGTAATGTATAGCATTTAAATGTTGAGCCACCTTGCAATAGTGCATGAACATGAATTCCAGAAATGGGTTTGATATATGTACAGAACCATTTACATGTGGATCATTCCAGCAATGGATTGGGGAACCACTACAGTATATGATATGTGTACAGTACATTAACATCAAGATATGGTCATTCCATGATAAGTTTGATATGTGTAAAGTGCCATCCAAAAATGGGTCATTCCAGAAATGGGTCTAAAATGTTTGTGTACGTGATACCCTCAGCATCAGGTCATTGAGCACCATGGGGCATGGGGTGTTGTGGGGTGGAAGCAGACATTGTCTAAGCTACATGGGGTTGGGATGTGGTCTGGACTAGACCGTTCACACTGCAGCGCTCACCTTCTATGTTCCAGTTGGGGCCTCCGGCTGGGGTGTAAAGTTATATGTTTTAGAAACGGCTACAACACAACGTCATGAATCTAAGACTTATTCAGTTGACTATGTCTCCATCCACTTACACATCCACTTATATCACATGCACTGAACTATATATAGTCGAGCACATGCTTTGAAAGCTAATAAATAAATCTTATAACATTATAGTCCATCAGGGAGTGCATTTCTGATTAGAAGTGCATGAAAGATGTGTCATAATACAGCAGTTGTAGAATAATTGTAAAATTATCTACCTACAAATACATGGGCATTTACTAAAATATATCAAATGCATAGCATTGACTTACTGTAAAGTCACATGGGCACTAAAGCATTCTAAACATCAAAAGGTAGACTCAACTATATGACATCACAGTGGGGCGACTTATTTTGTCTTGCCAATTCGCGCCCTTCCTTGAGGCATGGCTGGGTGCGGCTGGGTATGATGATGTCATATTGCGGAGTGTCCCTTTAACATGGTGCTTCTGTATTAGTGGAGGGCAGGCAGCAGGGCCAGTGGGGAGGGACTAAACTAGAATACTCTACCGTGTCTGATACTCTCATGAAAGATTCTGGGATCATCTCTGTTCAGTGTCAGCATGGAGTCATTTAGGGCTGGAACCAAGGCAGATAGACACTCTTATTGATGTATGGTCAGAAAGAGAGCATTCTGCTGCTCATCAACTACTAAATCACCTGTCATTGGGGTCAGTTTTATAGTAAATGTAAAACTGTTTAACATGCTATTCAAATGAAAATGCTATGTCAAAATAATCAACTTGCATATATGTTTATTAATGTGTGTCCCTGTGTGTCTGTGTGTTTCTGCTTGTCTTTTCAAAAATACATTTTCAAATATGTAAAGAGAAATGGTGTGCATTCTGAAACTAAATCTCAATAACTACACTATGCCGGGCCAATAGAAACATAGGGGCATGTTTAGGAGTGAGGTCCTGGTTAGTAAACATGGATGTGAGAAGGACAGCTGAAGAGATGGGGAGAGAACACATTAATATGCTACCAATCAGAAGAGAGCATGCACATTACAGTCGCTTGGAAACATTCAAAGCAACCAACATCATGCAAAAGACGATGTCAAGCTTTATTGAAATGGAAAGTCAAACACATTTTATCTCACAGAAACATGCATGAATACAAAATGGAAAATACCTGAGATGTGCAGAGATGAATATGCTATAAATAACTGTGTAGTGTGACTACCATAACATACACTGAGTGTACAAATCATTAGGAACACCTTCCTAATATTGAGTTGCACCCCAACCCCCTTTGCCCTCAGAACAGCCTCAATTCATTGGGGCAAGGACTCTACAAGGTGTTGAAAGCGTTCCACAGGGATGCTGGCCCATGTTGACTCCAATGCTTCCCACAGTTGTGTCAAGTTGGCTGGATGTCCTTTGGGTGGTGGACCATTCTTGATACACACGGGAAACTGTTGAGTGTGAAAAACCCAGCAGCATTGCAGTTCTTGACAGACTCAAACTGGCACTTACTACCATACTCTGTTCAAAGGCACTTAAATATTGTGTCTTACACATTCACCCTTTGAATGGCACACATACACAATCCATGTTTCAATTGTCTCAAGGCTTGAAAATCCTTCTTTAACCTGTCTTCTTCCCTTCATCTACACTGATTGAAGTGGATTTAAGGTGACATCAATAAGGGATCATAGTTTTCACCTGGATTCACCTGGTCAGTCTACGTCATGGAAAGAGCAGGTGTTCTTAATGTTTTGTATACTCAGTGTACAGTATATGTCTACTATCAACATGGATCCAAATCTAAAACTCAAATACACAAACAGATAATCTACAAAATCCTTAGGGAAAAATGGCATAGCATTGCAATATAAATGTGAGCATAAGCTCTCTGTATTATTACTGCTGTAATAGTATGTATGTATTTCTGGTAAAGAGACAAAGTGAGTGAGTCAGGTGCAATATAAATGGCTGACTGCATCGTCTGAACAATTACAGCAACTAGTCCCAAACCCACACATAGTGATTCAGCATTATGCCTTTAAAATGGCTGCTGACAGCAGGCCAAGCTCCACAATAGCTGAAAAGTAAATATACATCTGTCTAAAGGCCTGACCTACTTCCTACAAACACCAGACACCATTTTCTGTCTGGAGAAGAAAAGGAGAGGAGAGAGGAGGAGTGGTGTACTGTAGACAACAGGGCCTGTAGTCCCAGGGTGTTTCTCTCTGTCATCCTATCATGAATCTAACAGCCTGTATAGACTATAGATAGCACCCAGATTGTAGCGACAGTTCACAAGCTACTGTTGAATATTCATTAGTCTCCCACCCATTTAAATAGGTTAACACCTATTTAGTCCACAGAGGCAGACGCACAGAGGCACTTAAAGTGTGTGCTATTTATGATAAAATCAAATACATTATTGTTACTTTACTGTTCTGTATGCTTAAATGAAGCCCTGTATTCATCCCATAATACATTTGGTCAGTGAGGAAACCAGGAAGCCAACATGTAAAAGAAGGGAACAGAACTGGAGCATGCTAATAACAACACAGACACACTGTCTCGTACATAACATCAACCGTATTATGTATCGGTGAAGAAGACAGACAAAAAGAAGACAAAATAACAAATAGTGTTGCATGCAGAGATCAAACAAGACAGAAACAGAAACCAGAATAAAAGACAAAGACAACATGATGATAAAAGATGTGAAATAATAAGTGATGAGGACAACAGAGACAGAGTCAAAGCCTTCTCAGGCAGACATAAACACAGTCAGGAGCATTGCTGCATGTCCAGAGACTCAGGGTGCTGTGAAAGCCTCAGGAGCCATTTACCTTCGCTGTCAGACATCGCTCCCCCCAGGTCGTCCATGATGAAGGCTATGTCTCTGTCGTAGACCCCACTATGTCCTCGTGTAGCCCTGGACTCCTCCCTCATGTGCTGCTGGACCTCCGGCAGGGAGTGGCTGGAGCCAAACTGGTCTCTGGAGTCAGCTGAGATAGGTGGTAGAGGGCCAGCTGAGGCTCTGGCCATGCCCATGGGCTCTCCCACAGGGCTCAGAGGGCTCTCCTCTTCTGAGTTCTGAGCCACGATGGGGATGCGCCCGATGGGCAGGCTGGTGGGCTTGGTCCTGGCCACCCCGGAGCTGAAAGCTGCATCCAGGGCTTCTCCCTCGCTCCTCAGCCTGAGAGAGGAGCTGGACAAGTCCCGTTTGATGGAAAGATCCAGGCCGTAGACAGAAGTGGGGCGGGAATTGGGTCGTGAGGAAGGGCGAGAGCTTGTGCCGCTGGGGTAGATGGTGTCATCCTGTAGGGTGGACCTCATGGTGGGTCCCCCCAGGCTAAGGGACTGGCTCAGAGAGCCAGCCAGGTTAGTTCCCAGAGAGGAGCCCAGGTACTTCTGCTGCTCAGAGAGGTTCTTCTTCAGGCCAAAGTTGATCTCATCCTGAAGCAGTCTGGCTCGTGTGGACAGGTTGGTGACAGATGAGACTCCAGAGCCCAGGAAGCTGCTGTAGTCTGGCTCCAGGTCTCTGCTCTCCTGGATGGGGGAGAATTTTGTTATCTTGGGGTCCATCAGGGCTGCCTTCTTCTGGTTCTTGATCTGTTTCTGGTAGAGCACGGCGGCAGGAAGCTGCTTGGCAGCTTGTTTCTCCAAGGTCAGCCGGCTGATGCTGTACTTCTCAGCCTTAGGGAACTGTCTGTAGCTGGGGTCAGTGGAGAGGTACTGAGGCATGCCCAGGCCTGAGAGGTGCTCCAGACCCTCCGTCCCTCGTCTAAACTCCTGCTTTATCTGTTGCTTCAGGAGCTTCAGCTCATAGGGCTCTTCCATGGAGTCCTCCTCTCCTTTACCGTAGCTGTGCAGACGCGAGTTACCCAGGAACACAGCCACCTAAACAAAGAAAAGAAAATCACCATCATATTGCATAGAATTTTAAGCAATTTCCATCAAAACGTGCACAGCCACACTGAAACAGAATGTATAACAAAACCTACATATCACAGAAGAGCATTTACTTTAAATCAGTGGAGGCTCCTAAGAGGAAGGGGAGTACCATCTAATACAGTGAATTTCAAAAATATTGTTAAACATTTAAAAAGTTATCATTTTTTTATAAAACTATACTAAATATATTAATGTCACCAAATAACTGATTCAAACACATTGTTTTGCAATGACGGTCTACAGTAGCCTCAACAACACTCTGTAGGGTAGCACCATGGTGTAGAAGCTATTTTCTGTCCTTATCTGGGTACATTGACTTCAATACAACACCCAGGAGGCTCATGGTTCTCACCCCCTTCCATAGACTTACACAGTAATTATGACGACTTCCAGAGGACGTCCTCCAACCTATCAGAGCCCTTGCAGCATGAACTGACATGTTGTCCACACAATCAAATGATAAGATAATTAATCTAGTACTGAAAGCATAAGCTGGAGCCAGCTAGCACTGCAGTGAATAAAATGTGGTGAGTAGTTGAGTCAAAGAGAGAGAAAGACAATAGTTGAACAGTTTTGAACAAATTAAAAAAAAAAATAACTAAGGAGAAGCAGCAGCAGAGAGAGAGAGAGAGATAGCTATGTTTGTATTTTTGTATTTTCACTTACTTAGCTAGCTAATGCAGCCAGCTAATTTAGCCTACTCAAACGATTGGCTCAAACAGAGAGGAATGCTAATTATTTAGCTAGCTGGCTAAGACTATCCAACACTGGAACTTTCCAAATCCAGGTAAACTTTCGCATTTTTTTGTTTTATTACCACCGGGGCCCGCCGGTGTAACAGCTAAACTGCTTGATGTACACTGTACTGCGTGATTGTAGCGGGTTTACTAACGTGTTAGTTGTAATAGCTATGTTGACTATGAAGTTAACGTTAGCTAATATCGTGACAAAGATGTAAGCTGTGTGTAGCGATTAACAGTTATGATATGAAGGTTTGGCTTGGAAATGTTTTTTCGCCTAGTCACAGATAGCTGAAGTCCACAAGTGAAGGGAAAAGGTGAGAGGACAGTGAGTAGATGCGAGAAAGAATTATACAACGAGCAAAGTGATGATGCTGTGGCTGCTATGAAAGTGAACTGTGTGTGCGGGTGGTCAGGGGTGTATTCATTCCACCGATTCTGTTGAAAAACTTTTCTTAAACGGAAGCAAATGGAACGAAATGTGGATAAACTTACCTGAATTTGTCCAATATAAACTTTAGTGTGCAACTGTTTGGACTAATGGTTACACCCTAGATCTGTTACACTGTCTGTCACCTTGATTACTCCAATTTGTCTCTCGACCTGTGCACCTGCATTATAAACTTTCCTTCGTAGTCTACGTTGTAGCAACCTCATGGTGGGTACAGGAAAAATTTTAGTATCATTTAGTAGCCTAAACCTATCGATGTTACATTGAGCTGGGTGATTGGAATATGAATGACAGTCATCCAATATGCTGTAATAAAAATAAGGATCATAAAAAATAACAAAATCCTCCCTAATCTTAAACAGCAAAGACCGCCACTGCTTTAAATACATAACAGTTACCTCTGCAGTGCGCCTGGCTTCAGCGGCCCGGAGCAGCCTGTCAGCCTTGGACAGGTCCTTATCAGGCAGGCTGAACCCTGACCCTAGCCCTGCAGAGCCTTTAGTCAGCTGCTCTATGTCCTCTATCAGAACATAGTTCCTGGCGTTGTGGTGGTCGATGTCAGCGTAGAAGGACTCAGTAGATATATTAGACATGGGGCTGGAGGCCATGCTCCTCTCCTCCAGGCCCATCCTCAGTTCCAGGCTGTTGTACTTCCCCACCCCATACCCTCCCTCGCTGGAGGAGGGTACAATGATGATGGGCTGGTTCCGGATCACCTCGTAGTTGGTGGTGTTCTTGGACTGGTAGCCTGAGGACTGGGCCTGCTGGTGGGAGTGGGAGGCCTGGGGGTAGGACAGGCTGGGTACAGAGGAGTAGACTGACTGACTTTGGTAGGGGTGCTGCTGGTAGAGGGCCTGTTGCTGGTACAGGGTCTGCTGAGGGAAGTGGCTGGTAGCATTGGTCTGGGGGACATACTGGGTGTAGTGGGAGTAGGGACTGGTTAGAGTGGAGTACTGAGAGTCAGCCTCAGTCTGAGGGGGGATGAACTGGTCAAACTCTGACTGGGGAGCTGTCCTGGGTCTCTCCAGGCCGTGGTTGCTCCCTCTGGTCTCCCTGATGTTGCTGACCTCACTGTCTGACATGTAGTCTCTCTCCTCAGCCACACCCTGCAGGTAGGCCCTCTCTCTTTTCTCCCTCTCCTGCAGCAGGGCATCCTTACGACGGTTGATGCCCATCTCAAGGTACCTGTTAAAAGGAGAAGATGGGATTGGATTTACAGTGGCTTGCGAAAGTATTCACCCCCTTGGCATTTTTACTATTTTTGTTGCCTTACATCCTGGAATTAAAATTGTTATTTTTGGGGGTTGTATCGTTTGATTTACACAACATAACTTCCACTTTGAAGATGCATTTTTTTAAATTGTGAAACAAACAAGAAATAACACAAAAAAACTGAACTTGAGCGTGCATAACTATTCACCCCCCAAAGGCAATACTTTGTAGTTACAGCTGCAAGTCTCTTGGGGCATGTCTCTATAAGCTTGGCACATCTAGCCACTGGGAATTTTTGCCCATTCTTCAAGGTTAAACTGCTCCAGCTCCTTCAAGTTGGATGGGTTCCGCTGATGTACAGCAATCTTTAAGTCATACCACAGATTCTCAATTGGATTGAGGTCTGCGCTTTGACTAAGCCATTCCAAGACATTTAAATGTTTCCCCTTAAACCACTCGAGTGTTGCTTTAGCAGTATGGTTAGGGTCATTGTCCTGCTGGAAGGTGAACCTCCGTCCCAGTCTCAAATCTCTGGAAGACAGGTTTCCTTCAAGAATTTCCCTGTATTTAGCGCCATCCATCATTCCTTCAGTTCTGACCAGTTTGCTGCCACCACCATGCTTCACTGTGGGGATGGCGTTCTCGGGGGATCATGTGACACTTAAAGTCCACCTATGTGCAATATATTTAACTAATTATGTGACTTCTGAAGGTAATTTGTTGCACCAGATCTTATTTAGGGGCTTCATAGCAAAGGGGGTGAATACATATGCATGCACCACTTTTCCGTTTTTTATAATGTTTTTAAACAAAAAGAAAAATGATTTCACATCATTTTGTATATGTCCATTACATGAAATCCAAATAAAAATCTATTTAAATTACAGGTTGTAATGCAACAAAATAGTAAAAACGCCAAGGGGGATGAATACTTTATACTGAATGTTATCAGATCTTCAACCAAAACCTAATATTAGATAAAGAGAACCTACATTTACAAATAACAAAAAAAAGATACTTATTTTATTTTTTTAATTAACAAAGTTATGCAACACACAATTCCCCTTTGTTAAAAAGTAATTGTCCTCTTACACTCAATTTGTATTTGTATTTATTATGGATCCCCATTAGCTGCTACTCTTCCTGGGGTACGGCAGAATTAAGGCAGTTATACAATTTAAAAAACATTACAATACATTCATTACAGAATTCACAACACACTAAGTGTGTGCCCTCAGGCCCATATTCCACTACCACATATCTACAACACAAAATCCATGTGTACGTGTCTGTATAGTGCGTATGTTATCATGTGTGTGTATGCATGTGTCTGTGCCTATGTTTGTGTTACTTCACAGTCCCCGCTGTTCCATAAGGTGTATTTTTACCTGTTTTTTAAATCTGATTCTACTGCTTGCATCAGTTACCTGATGTGGAATAGAGTTCCATGTTGTCATGTCTCTATGTAGTACTCTGTGCCTCCCATAGTCTGTTCTGGACTTGGGGACTGTGAAGAGACCTCTGGTGGCATGTCTTGTGGGGTTGCATGGGTGTCCGCACTGTGTGCTAGTAGTTTTAACAGCTCAGTACCTTCAGCTTGTCAACACCTCTTATGAAAACAAGTAATGATGATGTCAATCTCTCTTCCACTTTGAGCCATGAGAGAATGACATGCATGTCATTAATGTTAGCTCTCCGTGTACATCCGTGCTGCCTTGTTCTGAACCAACTGCAATTTTCCCAAGTCCCTCTTTGTGGCACCTGACCACACTACTGAACAGTAGTCCAGGTGCGACAAAACCAGGGCCTGTAGGACCTGCCTTGCTGATAGTGTTATGAAGAATGCAGAGCAGCACTTTATTATGGACAGACTTCTCCCCATCTTAGCTACTGTTATATCAATATGTTTTGACCATGACAGTTTACAATCCAGGGTAACTCCAAGCAGTTTAGTCACCTCAACTTGCTCAATTCCCATATTACTCATTATGAGATGAAGTTGAGGTTTAGGGTTTAGTGAATGATTTGTCCCAAATACAATGCTTTTAGTTTTGGGAAAAACATTGTATTCCTTGCTACCCATTCTGAAACTAACTGCAGCTCTTTGTTAAGTGTTGCAGTCATTACAGTCGCTGTAGTAGCTGACGTGAATAGTGTTGAGTCATACGCATACATAGACACACTGGCCTTACTCAAACCAGCGGCATGTCGTGAGTAAAGATTGAAAAAAGCAAGGGGCCTACAGCTATCCTGGGGAATTCCTGTTTCTACCTTGATTATGTTTGAGAGGCTTCCATTAAAGAACACCCTCTGTATTCTGTTAGACAAGTAACTCTTTATCCACATTATAGCAGGGGGTGTAAAGCCATAACACATCAGTTTTTCCAGCAGCAGACTATGATCGATAATGTCAAAAGCTGCACTGAAGTCTAACAAGACAGCCCCCACAATCATTATTTAATACATTTCTCTCAGCCAATCATCAGTCATTTGTGTAAGTGCTGTGCTTGTTGAGTGTCCTTCTCTATATGCATGCTGAAAGTCTGTTGTCAATTTGTTTACTGTGAAATAGCATTGTATCTGGTCAAACACAATTTTTTCCAAAAGTTTACTAAGGGTTGGTAACAGGCTGATTGGTTGGCTATTTGAGACAGTAAAGGGGGCTTTACTATTATTGGGTAGCAGAATGACTTTAGCTTCCCGCCAGGAATGAGGGCACACACTTTCTTGTTGGCTTAAATTGAAGATGTGGCACATAGAAGTGGCAATATCGGCCGCTATTATCCTCAGTAATTTTCCATCCAGATTGTCAGACCCTTGTCATTGTTGATAGACAACAATCATTTTTTCACCTCTTCCACACTGACTTTACAGAATTCAAAAGTACAATTCTTGTCTTTCATAATTTGGTCAGATATACTTGGATGTGTAGTATCAGCGTTTGTTGCTGGCATGTCATCCCTAAGATTGTTTATCTTGCCAATGAAAAAGTAATTAAAGTAGTTAGCAATATTAGTGGGTTTTGTGATTATTGAGCCATCTGATTCAATGAATGATGCAGTCGAGTTGGCTTTTTTCCCCAAAATGTCATTTAAGGTGCTCCAAAGCTTTTTACTATCATTCTTTATATAATTTATCTTTGTTTTATAGTATAGTTTATTTTATTTATTATTTAGCTTAGTCACATGATTTCTTAATGTGCAGTACGTTTGCCAATCAGTTGGGCTGCCAGACTTATTTGCCATACCTTTTGCCTCATCCCTCTCAACCATAACATTTTTAAATTTCCTCATCAATCGGAGGGGGGATTTAACCGTTTTTTACAGGATTTTAATAATGGGTGTGAGCTTATTAGTAATTGGAATCAGCAATTTTATACATGTGTCTGGTTGCTCCTCATTACACACTACAGAGCAGCAAATATTCTTTACATCATCAACATATGAATCACTACAAAACTTATTGTATGACCTCTTATATACTATATTAGGCCCAGCCTTTGGAACTTTGGTTTTCCTAGATATGGCTATTATATTGTGATCACTACATCCTATGGATTTGGATTCTGCTTTAAAGCAAATTTCTGCAGCATTAGTAAAGATGTAATCAATACATGTTGATGATTCATTCCGGTGCTGTTTGTAACTACCCTGGTAGGTTGACTGACAACCTGAACCAGGTTGCAGGCACTGGTTACAGTTTGTGCCACCTTCAGCTGCAATGACTGCAACCAAATGCTTCCTGTAGTTGTTGATCAGTCTCTCACATCGTTGTGGAGGAATTTTGGCTCACTCCTGCATGCATAACTGTCTTAACTCAGCGACACTTGTGGGTTTTCAAGCATGAAGTGCTCGTTTCAAGTACTGCCACAACATCTCAATTGGGATTAGGTATGGACTTTGACATCAAATGAGTTGCTTTTTAACCATTTTCATGTAGACTTGAATGTGTGTTTTGAATCATAGTCTTGCTGCCTGACCCAGCTGTGCTTCAGCTCACAGCCTGACATTATCCTAGAATTCTCTGATATAGAGCAGAATTCATGGTTCCTTCTATTAAGGCAAGTCGTCCAGGTCCTGAGGCAGCAAAGCATCCCCAAACCATCACACTACCACCACCATGCTTGACTGTTGGTATGAATCGGTATGAGGTTCTTATCGTGGAATGCAGTGTGTGGTTTTCGGCAGACATAAGGGATCCATCTGGTCCAAAAAGTTGACTCAAGTTTGTCAAAAAGCACCTTGAAGACTCTTGAAAGAATGTTCTATGAACAGATAAGTCAAAAGTATACATTTTTGGATGACAAGGGTCCCATTATGCCTGTGTGTGGGGGCGGGGCGGGGCAGAGGGGGGTGATCACTTCATACACACCAATGTGTTCTACTCATCTAAAGTATGCTATTGTATTGTAAAACAAAACTGGTTCTTAAATGATTAGCCTCTTTCACAAATGGTAGAATTTATTAATTACCTCAGCTTGGCATCAATCTCTTTCTCCTCCTCATCTAGCTCGGCCTGTTTCCTGCGGAGCTTGGATGACTCCCCTCTCCACTAGATCTAGCTCCTTGTCAATGTCCTGCAGGATCTTGGCCCGGGCCATGGTGGTGTGACGGCCAAGCCGGCGGCGGGCTGAGTTAGTGCTGTAACCTGACGGGCCGGTCAGAGGGTCATCTTCAGGGGGTGGGTTGGGAAGGGTCCTCTTCACCTTCTTTCCAGTGCCTGACGAAGAGCCCTGGCCCTAGGACAGACAGAGGAAAAATCAATAAGACAATAGATAAGATAAGAGTACTTTAAGATGCAGTCCGGGATCTTAAGCAAAAAAAATGTGTAACATATCATATGAATTTCATATATATTTTTTTATATATAATAACCATGTAAATTGCAGGACGTAATATATCATACGAAATGGATGACATAGTACACATTTGGATGACGTAGTACAGAAAAATCAGGGACCCGTTTTGGCTTGTGAGCAACCCTTTAAAAACTACTGGTTGAAATTATACAAAAATGTTCTGGAGCATCACTTTAATACTATTGCAAGGTTTTTACTTTCAACAAACATTTCAACAGCATGCAATCAATGTGTTTTACTATGCCTTTAACATGGTCATATTTAACACTATTTTATATTCCCAGTATTCTTACTGCAATGACTTACAGAGTAGCTATCTGAGTAGTGGTAGCCTATCCTGTCCTCGGTGGTATGGCTGAGAGATTTTGGGTCAGACATAGACTTCTGGCCTGGCTTCAGCATCCTAGGGCTGGAGGAAAACCTGGTCGGGTCAGTGGTCAACATCTTTTGCCCTCCCTCCATGGCCTTACTGGAGGAGAGGGTGGACGCAGGGGAGTAGAGCACCTTGGGGGACTTGGGGGCGATGTCTGCCGGTGAGTGGTGCCTCCGGTCTGCGTCTGTCTGGCAGCTGAGACTGCCTCCTCTCTGAGAGTTCTCTGGGGCTGATATGTGTTTGATGATCTCCACCTTAGTGTCCATCTGGATGCTGGGGCGTTTGATGCTCCCGGAGTGGTCGGTCTGGACAGAGATCTCTGCAACAGTCTGGATGGCAATGCTGGAGACCTTAGAGCCACCGTGTTTCCCCTCACCGCTGTGCTTACTAGAGCGGGAGCGCCGCCGCGACCTGGCTGGCATGTCCCACTCATCCTCCTGGTCCTCCTCATCATCAGTCTGAACACTGCTGTCTACACCCCTCCTGTTGTTCCTCTTCCTCCTCCCTACATACATCCTGTCTACTGAGTCCTCATCGTCTGTCTGGACCCCACTGTCCACTATCCTCTTCCCTACCACTCCTGTACCATACCCCTGGTCACCAGGCTGGTTAGACCCTGCTGGTTGTTTCCTACTGAGCTGCAGCTGGTCATGACCTCCACCCTCTCTCTGACCCTCGCTGGTTACATACTGCACCCCACCCTTTAGCTGGGTGACAGTGGATGAGGTGGTGGACTCATCCCTAACAGGCCAGTATTGGCCGTTATCCCCAACCCCTGTATACTGCTTCTCTAGCAGGTTGTCTGACCCTGTAGTACTGTAGTGCTCATCTAGCTGGTGCTGTAGCTGCACCTGGAGCTGTTGGATCTGCTCTAACTGTTGCCTCTGCTGGTTGTAGGTCTCTTGCTGGGCTACAAGTTGCGCCTGGTGCTCCTCTTCCTGTTGCATTAACAGCTGCTGTTTCAGAGCCTGTAGAATATAATAGATTAGTACAGTATTGCCCATCACCTTACAGTAACTGATTACCAACATATTAAAAACAGTGAGCATGAACAGTGACCACGACATCCCCGCATCATACATTAACACAGGAGACATATACTGTACACACACATTCATACCTGTAGCTCCTCCAGCTCCCTCTGCACCATGATCTGCTCCTGTTCACGGTAGCGCTGGATCTCCTGCCTCTCCCACTCCAGCTCCTCAGCCAGACACAGCTGCTTTAGCTTCTCCAGCTCCAGAAACTCCCTCTCCATCTGGTACTGGGTGATCTTGCTGTCATCCAGACTGGGGAACATGGGCGATGAAGCCAGGGCGTCCAGAGAGGCTGCGATGGCCTCCAGGGTCTGGTCAGAGTACAGGGCAGGGAAGCCAGTCATGATGTCAGCCAGAGCACTGGGCAGCAGGTCCTTGGGCAGGCTAGTGTCCAGGCTGATGATCTGTTGGCCAGGGTCGCTGGTGGGAATAAAGCCATAGGGGTGTGGAGCTGGTGCTGGCTGCTCCTGGAGGGTTGTGGTAGTAGGTAGGGCAGTGCTGAAGATTGAATCTGGCTGAGTGGTGATGGCGTATGTAGAAGGAACAGGGGCTGCTATGGAGGAGTATACCATTCCATCTGAGGATCTAAAGACACTATAAGCAGGGACCTGGGAATATGGATCACTGGATATCCCCGTATACGCCCCAGCAGCTTTACTGGTGTAGTCTAGAGCTTGACCTGTTATGATGGGTCCAGAAATGTAGGTTTAAGTCAATGATTATAACATCATAACTTTCTGTACAAAAAGAGGCCATGCAGATTCGATTTGGGGAGATCATAACACGAAGCATGCAAGTATATTCAGTCTGTCCAGCTAGCATGATGCAAAGCCAAAATAATGTGGGAGAACACGCAGGCATACGCAAGCATCTGTGTAAAAGAAAGAAAAGACAAAAGGAACAGAACATTTATTAAAATCAAGATAGTTTCACAAATCATGCAAAAGTGCAGTAAATGCTCATTTTAATCACGATAGAAAATTAACATAATGATAACTGATGTAAAACAATGCCCAGAGAAATTCAAGCAGGTAAAAAGTTGAAAAGAACCCAAAACCTAGCAAACGTGCTATATTTCTACCATACCAACCTGCGGACATATTAGCAGCTGTCAAGTCTATTGCACTGTCCGAGCCTCCGTTATAGTTGTATCTGGTCTTTCCATCATAGAGGAACAGTCCTGCATCAGCCAGGTTGGTCTCAGACATGGCCTTACCGTTCAGGCCCTTGATGCCATAAACCCCAGCATGATCATACTGGTAGTGGTCGTCTCTGTAGCCGAAGCGGTTGTCAGGCTGGGTAATAACCGGCGGCTGGGTCCTACAGCTCCCTGTGAAGGGTAGTTTGTAGATGACATCACAGCACACATTCCTCCCAGCTGTCAGATCTATGGGTGTCCCATCATCCTCTATGACCGTGGTCACCACACCAGGGCTCTTGCCGGACAGAGCTACCATGGCCCTGAGGGGTCTAGAGGTGGACAGATCCACAGCCCCTGCCGGCTCTGAGAGCATGTCCCCCACGTTGGTGATAGCGGGGGCCATGGTCACTGGAAGCCTGCTATTTACCATGGAGGCTCCATAGGACAGGTTGATTGGTGTCTCTGTGTCTGTGGCTAACACTGTGTTGATGATAGATGGAGAGTCCACCCGCCTGTACACTATCTGTGCCAGAGGCTGGAATGGTTTGTATGTGGCGAGAGGGAGAGGCATGGAGGCAACATAACCCTGCAGATCTAAAGGCTTTTCTGCTGGCTCGCTGGTGTAGGAGGCAATGGTGGCTGAACAGGTGACGATAGTGATGCTATCAGTGACAACAGACAGCGTGGTGGAAGGGGTGATCTCAGCACTCAAGTTCACTATCTCTGGCTGCACTGCTGTATGTCGGCCACTAGAGTCGCTACAGATGGACTGGCAACTTGATTTCTGAGGCGTCAAGTCCATCCCTGAATCGGTCATCTTCACGCCAACCTTAATGGTGCGGAGGTCAATGGCGTCACCGGAGTAGATCTTCCCGTTCTGTTTGGGAGAGGGCTGGACTTTAACCAAGTCTGCCTGGATGGTGATGGCCACTCCGTTGGATGCAGGAACCTGGGGCAGCCTCTCATGGACCAAAGACACAGTGGTTCTCTGAACCTCGGTGGTGACCACCTGAGTGACCAGGCTGGGCAGGCTCTCCGGGGGCTGGGCTGAGGTGGAGATAGATGAGGAGTACATGTGGCTCAGGCTGGACACCACCTTCTCAGGCCCACGGATCTCCTGGCTCTCGATTGACTCCTGGTGGAATTTCCTGGTGATGGTGACTGGAGCCACCGGGACAGTCTCGGGAATCTCCTGGATAGATGGAACTGACATTCTCCTGGTGTAGGCTTCAGTTGTAATGAACTCCAGGGGGGTCTCATGCGCTGAAGAATAAGTCAGCACTTCTGATACTGGCTGTGGTGGTTGCACTGCTGAGGGGATGGATCCTCTCCTGTATGGGACTTGGGCAGCATATGCCTCTATGTCTGGCTCTGCAGGCATTGTGATAACCTGGGCCATACTAAGGGGTTGCTGCATGGTTATGGACGCTCTACTTGTAGTGGAAATAGCCTCAGTTGTAACCACCTGGAAGGGTGTTTCATATTCTGATGGGTAAGCTGTTATTTCAGCAACTGTGTATGGTTGTTGTGCTACAGAGTATATGGATGTCCTTCTAGTGGTAGTGGCCTCAGTTGTTCTAACTTCCGTAGGCATTTCATACTCTGAAGGCAAAATCATACATTTGGCTACTGCTTGTGGTTGCGGTGCAGCTGATGGTATTGATGGTATCTCCTGCTGTAAGGGCATTGCTGCTGCCTCTGCCATGGTTTGTGGCTGCTGCATTGGTGATGGTATTGATGCTTTCCTATAGATGGCCTCAGTTGAAACCACTTCAATCAGTGATGGTGACTGATGCATGGTTGAGGGTATAGCTTCTACATGGACTTGGCTGGCGATTGCTTCGGTAGGTATATCCTGCTGTGAGGGCATTACCTCTGCCATGGTTTGTGGTTGCTGCATTTCTGATGGTATGGATGTTTTTCTATAGACGGCCTCAGTTGAAACCACCTCTATCAGTGATGGTGACTGGTGGATGGTTGAGGGTATAGCTTCTATATGGACTTGGCTGGCGATAGCTTCGTTATGTATCTCCTGCTGTAAGGGCATTGCTGCTACCTCTGCCATGGTTTGTGGTTGCTGCATTGGTGATGGTATTGATGCTTTCCTATAGATGGCCTCAGTTGAAACCACTTCTATCAGTAATGGGGACTGATGCATGGTTGAGGGTGTAGCTTCTACATGGACTTGGCTGGCAATAGCTTCGGTAGGTCTCTCCTGCTGTAAAGTCATTGCTCCTACCTCTGCCATGGTTTGTGGTTGCTGCATTTCTGATGGTATGGATGTTTTTCTATAGACGGCCTCAGTTGAAACCACCTCTATCAGTGATGGTGACTGGTGGATGGTTGAGGGTGAAGCTTCTATATGGACTTGGCTGGCGATAGCTTCGTTATGTATCTCCTGCTGTAAGGGCATTGCTGCTACCTCTGCCATGGTTTGTGGTTGCTGCATTGGTGATGGTATTGATGCTTTCCTATAGATGGCCTCAGTTGAAACCACTTCAATCAGTGATGGTGACTGATGCATGGTTGAGGGTGTAGCTTCTACATGGACTTGTCTGGGAATAGCTTTGGTAGGTATATCCTGCTGCAATGGCATTACCTCAGCCATGGTTTGTGGTTGCCGCATTTCTGATGGTGTTGATGGTCTTCTAGAGATGGCCTCAGTTGAAACCACCTCTGTCAGTGATGATGACTGATGGTTGGTTGGGGGCATAGCTTCTAAGGGCATTGCTAATAACTCTCCCATGGTTTGTGGTTGTTGCATTTCTGATGGTATTGATGCTCTTCCAGACATGGCCTCAGTTAAAACTACATCTGTAGGTTTGACCTGCTCTGCTGGTAAAGCCATTACTTCAGCCACATATTGTGGCTGCTGAGGTACAGCAGGTATTGATGCCCTTCTACCAGAAGCTTGAGCTGCAGACACTTCTACAGGAACCTGTGGCTCTGATGGCATTGTCCTAACTTCAGACACTTTCTGTTGTGGCTGGGCTGTTGGAGGTGTATACGGTTTCTTGATTGGAGCTCTGACACTGTGTACCTGAATAGGCATCTCTGACCCTGCTGAAATGGTCACCACCTCAGCCACACCGTGTGGAGGCTGCATAGCTGTTGGCATGGAAGGCTGCCTTGCTGTTGGAGTGACTCCCTCTAGGGGTGCTGCTACTTCGACTGGTACTATTGCTGATGTTGGTTGTGGCAGCTGCCTCAATGAGGGAACTGACGCTCTCCTGACAGTGGCCTGGTCTGAGAAGGCCGTAATGGGTGACTGTTGTTCTGAAGGTGTAGTCCTAACCCTTGGGCCTGTCTGCATCGTGGAGGGGATGGACCCTCTCCTGATGGGGGCTTGGACAATGATGCCCTCTGTGGGTGTGCCAGGCTCTGAGGGAAGTGTTATCACCACATACGTTTCCAGACAATTGGCATACCTCGGAGACAGAGGGGACCTGGGCGAGGCAGCACTCATCTTGGGCTCCACTGGGGTGGTCAGACTCAGATACAGGGCATTGGGAGGTTCTCTGGTCCTGGGCAGTGTTGTGGCAGTGAATGGCTGTGCTATGCTGGTGTTTGGTACCACTTCTCTGGTCCTGGGAAGTGTGTGGCTAGCGGTGGGAACCACTGGAGGTTTGATGCTTTCCCCTGGACGGTGGCTGAACACCAGCCCTGCAGGGATGGACACAGGCTTGGGGGGGACTGGAGGGGGTGCAGATGCCTTGTGTACTGGACTGGGGCCTGTGGTTGTTACAGTTGCCTGTGCCATTGTGACAGCAGTTGAGACTGGTACTGTGGTTGGGACTGAAGGTGGGGTGGAAACAGCAGGCTTTTTGGGATAAACCGCTGGCTTGGGTAAGGTGGCAGGAGGTGGTGGAGGAGTGGGAGGAGGTGGAGGTGGTAGTGTATCTGCCACAGGTATACATGTGTCTGAGCTGGGTACAGCAGGAACAGAGGGAGCAGTAGGGAAAGGAGCAACACTCACAACCACAGGCCCTGCTGCCATCAGACTACTGCCTTTATCAACAGTAGAAGTGGCAGTTATAGCCACTGAGTATGCCACAAGGTCTTGGGTCGTCTGGCTGAGCACCGACATGTTCTCCACATTAGGAACTATGATGACCACATGCCCCTGTCTGGTTGGGGTCATCATGACCTGAGGGCCAGCACCACCCTCTGGCCTGACCTGCTCCACCTGCGGCTGTATATCCACCACCACAGACTTTATGGGCTGGCTAGGCAGACCTGCTCCAATGGCTATAGCGGTGGTCATGGTCGGGGAGACATGTTGGATAGCCCTGAATGAGGTAGGCTCTGCTGAGGTCTGGGGCAGGGAGACTGACATAGAGCGAGGTGGAGGAGGAGGTGGGGCTTTTTTGATGGAGGCTTGTCTCTGGATTCGTGGTGTCCCTGCAGCTGGGACTACTACTGGGGTTGGAGCAGCAGCCTGGACAGGGACTGAATGCACCACTGTAGCCTGGGCAGGTGCTGGGGATGACACAGGTAGTGGGGCTTGGGGTGAAACTGGAGAGGTGATGGTAACCAGGTCTGGCATTTGAACTACAACTGGAGCTGGGGAAGGAGTTGGAACAGAGTCTGGAGTTGGCACAGCACTGGGAGCAGCTGGAACTGGAGATTGTACTTGAGAATGTACTGGGCTTGGTATTGGAGTTTGGGCTCTGACCTGCACAGAAGGTAGAACCTGAGCAGACATCTGGGATGGAGATCTAACCAGGTCTGGCATTTGGACTGCAGATGGATCAGGTATATGTACCACCACAGAGGCAGGTGCTGAGACAGGGGTTAAGGCAGGGGCTGGGGCTTGGGGTGGAGAAGCTGTAGCATCGGCTGCAGTTGTAACTGGTGCTGGTGCTTGGGTTGGATCTGTCACCACATCTTGTATTGTGACCAAAACTGTGGTTGGAGAAACAGCCATAATGGGAGTGATAGAAGGAGGGGAGATATCAATAGGCGGCTGAGCTGCAAAGGGCCCTGCTGCTTTGGCCAGGTCTGGTGTCGGAGTAGACACTGCAGTAGAGTCGGAAGAGAGAGGACTTCGAGCTTGGAATGAGGAGGAGGACGTAGCGTTGGAGGCTAGACTTGAGTCTGGAGTCGATGGTGAGGTGGGAGGTGATACTGGAGAGACCTGTGAAGGTGTGGTGGTCGTACTGGGGGCTAGAACTGTCTCAGGGGAAAAGACAAGAGCTGGAGTAGCTTTAGCTGGGAAAGCCTCACACACCACAGTGATGGGTTCAATGTCAGCTACCTCTGTTGTTGGTGCATGCTCTGAAACTGGAGTGGACTCTAGCTCTTTTTTAGTCTCAGACTCATAACTAGGGGTAATATCAGAGGACACTCCCACTCCATACTCCTCTACTATACTATCGTCCGTCTCGTCCTCTCCAGAGGAACACTGGGTGATCTTCAAGTCCGGTATAGGGAAAAGAGCCCTCCTCATAGTCATATCCTGAGGAACTGTTGTCTTCGCAACGTCCACCTCAGGCCGTTTAGGAGGTTCAGAGGGCCGTGGTGGAGCAGGACGTTTCTTCCTCTTAACGTAGGTAGAACAAGCATCTAACATAGGCTTCTCTCCCTCGGCCTCACCAACTCTGCAGCTCTCAGCTGCAGCAGAGGACGGTGCAGTAACATGTATCTCGGGATTAGGAGTGTTGATAGCTGACTGAACATTCTGAAACTCCTGCTCTATCAACATCAGTTCCTTCTTCTTCAGCATCATCTCCTCATACACCTCTTCAGGAGACCTCAAACCTTTCTTCCCTGGCTCTTTAGCGGGGTCTTTACTGGGCTGCTCCGGTGGGGCTGAAGTACATTTAGCTTCAGGCTCCTCCACTAGGGATTCGTAGAGGTAGTCCTCTATGGCCATGCCTTCGTAAAGTAGCTCTATCTCAGGGAATGGCTCTGTCTCTCCTTTAGGAGATCTAGCTATCTGAAGCATCTCCTCATATTCATCCTCTGCACTCTTTAGTGGCTTTGCAGTACTGAACTTCTGTCCTTTAGGGACAACTATCCTGGTCTCTGTGTGAAAGGCGTCTGAATCAGACTCCATGCTAGGAAAATAGTCAGAGACTGAGGTCCTGTGAAGCGCTTCCATCTCCCTAGCCTGCCTTGCCTCCTCAGTGGGCGAGGCGTCTTCAATGGGAGACAGGTTACAGGGTGAGGTTAGAGGCAGATCCCTTCTCCTCTGAGCCCGGAGATCATCTTTATCCCTTTTGGACTTCTTGGAGATCCTCTTCCCCTGCTGCTGGTCCGAATCCTTTGGTTTCTCCTGCTCCCTGAGGTGATCCTCCTCCCTTAGCTCCTCCTCCTCTGACGAGTCCTCGATGGTGGGGAATGGCTGGCCGGCATGCCTGTGTTTGGCCTTGCGGGGCTGTTTCCCCTCCCCGCTCCTCTTGTGGCTGGGGCTGCTGTCGCTGTCCTCCTCCAGAGAAGAGGCTGAGGTGGGGGAGGTTCCAGGGGTGAAGCTTGACACTTGGACGCTGGATGACCCCTCACCTTTGGACCTGTCCTCCAGAGAATCTGTGATGCTCTCCACCTCTGAATCCCCATCGTCCATGCTCTTCGTTCTCTGCGGTGTCACGGGCATGGCTTTCTTATACACAGTGATTTGCTCAGTGAGTTCAGCACTCTCTACAATGGATTTAGGCTCAGAACCTGGGAGAGAAGGTCTCCTGGCTGGGCTGTCTTCATCATCCATACTGCCCACCACAGCATCCATGGTCTCATCCACTCTGCTCTCTTTCTCCTTATTTTCCTCCTCCTCTGAGAGAGACATTTCCTCCTCTCCCATCATCCCCATGATCTGCCTGCGTATTAACTCCTCTTCATTCACGAATGAGTCTGGGCTGTCTGGAGGGCTGTCTGCAGGGCTGTCATCTTTGTAGTCCTCGCTGCTGGACGAGGCTGCCGTGCTGACTGCTATCGCACTTAACCTCCGTCTCTGGAGCTTGGGCGAGGGAGAGGGTTCGCTCCCGCTGCTCTCCTCCATCGGCACGTAACTCAGAAGCCTCTTCGCCCCATTCACCTCCTCCTTGGCAGGTATGGCTGTGTCAGGGGTTGTGTCCATGTTAGGGACATCTCTGACTGTCTGCAACTCCTTCAGCTCCCCCTCTGAGGTGTAGGAGCCCTGTGAGATAGGAAATATGTCTGGTCCATCCTGGGACTTGTCACTATGGTCCTCAGGATTGATGTCAGCCTCAAATGAACTGGCTGGGCTGGACGGTACCTCAGCTACGACCTGGTCTGCTAGTAGGGAGGCTGCAGTTGGCTCTTTCTCCTTTTCCTGAAAATAAAAAACACATCAGATGAAAATGTGCTTGTCCAATGCATAGATAAATCAAAACATACACTACCAGTCAAAAGTTTTAGAACACCTACTAATTCAAGGGTTTTTCATTATTTTGACTATTTTCTACATTGTAGAATAATAGTGAAGACATCAAAGCTATGAAATAACACATATGGAATCATGTAGTAACCAAAAAAGTGTAAAACAAATCAAAATATATTTTATATTTGAGATTCTTCAAATAGCCACTCTTTGCCTTGACAGCTTTGCAGTCTTGAAAGAGTTCCCACATATGCTGAGCACTTGTTGGCTTCTTTTCCTTCACTCTGCGGTCCAACTCATCCCAAAAAATCTAAATTTGGAAAAGGTCGGGACTGTGGAGGCCAGGTCATCTGACGCAGCACTCCATCACTCACCTTCTTGGTAAAATAACCCTTACACAGCCTGGAGGTGTGTTGAGCCATTGTCCTGTTGAAAAACAAATGATAGTCCCACTAAGCTCAAACCAGATGGGATGGCGTATCGCTGCAGAATGCTGTGGTAGCCATGCTGGTTAAGCGTGCCTTGAAATCTAAATAAATCACAGACAGTGTCACCAGCAAAGCACTCCCACACCATCACATCTCCACCTCCATGCTTTAGGGTGGGAAATTCACATGCGGAGATCATCTGTTCACCCACACCGTGTTTCACAAAGACACTGCGATTGGAAACACAAATCTTAAATTTGGACTCATCAGACCAAAGGACAAATTTCCACTGGTCTAATGTCCATTGCTCATGTTTCTTGGACCAAGTAGGTCTCTTCTTCTTATTGGTGTCTGTTCAGAGTAGTGTTTTCTTTGCAGCAATTCGAACACAAACGCCTGATTCACGAAGCCTCCTCTGAACAGTTGATGTTGAGATGTGACTATTACCTGAACTTTGTGAAGCATTAATTTGGCTGCAACTTCTGTGGCTGGGAACTCTAATGAACTTATCCTCTGCAGCAGAGATAACTCTGGGTCTTCCATTCCTGTGGCGGTCATCATGAGAGGCAGTTTCATCATAGCGGGTGACGGTTTTTGCAACTGCACTTGAAGAACCTTTAAAAGTTCTTGAAATTTTTCCGCATTGACTGACCTTCATGTCTTGAAGTAATGATGGACTATTGTTTCTCTTTGCTTACTTGAGCTGTTCTTGCCATAATATGGACTTGGTCTTTTACCAAATAGGGATATCTTCTGTATACCCCCCCTACCTTGTTACAACACAACTGATTGGCTCAAACGCATTAAAAAGGAAAGAAATTCCATAAATGTACATTTAAGAAGGAACACCTGTTAATTGAAATGCATTCCAGGTGACAACCTCATGAAGCTGGTTGAGAGAATGCCAAGAGTGTGCAAAGCTGTCATCAAGGCAAAGGGTGGCTATTTGAAGAATCTCAAATATAAAATATATTTGTTTAACCCTTTTTGGTTACCACATGATTCCATGTGTGTTATTTCATAGTGTTGATGTCTTTAATATTATTCTGTGATAGAGAACATAGTAAAATAAAGAAAAACCCTTGAATGATTAGGTGTTCTAAAACTTTTGACCGGTAGTGTATGTCTTATACAGTGCATTCGGAAAGTATTCATTCCATGGACTTTTCCACATTTTGTTACATTACAGCCTTATTCTAAACCTGATTAAATAGATTTTTTCCCTCATCAATCTACACACAATAACCCATAATTTCAAAGCAAAATAAATTACATAGGTATTCACATTTACATAGGTATTCCGACCCTTTACTCAGTACTTTGTTGAAGCACCTTTGGCAGCGATTACTACCTCAAGTATTTTTGAGTATGACCATACAACCTAGGCGCACATGCATTTGGGGAGTTTCTCCCATTCTTCTCTGCAGATCCTCTCAAGATCTGCCAGGTTGGATGAGGAAAGCCGCTGCACAGCTATTTTCAGGTCTCTCCAGAGATGTTTGATCGGATTCAAGTCCGGGCTCTGACTGGGCTACTCAAGGACATTCAGAGACTTGTCCCGAAGCCACTCCTGCGTTGTCTTGGATGTGTACTTAGGGTCGTTGTCCTGTTGAAAAGGTGAACCTTTGCCCCAGTCTGATGTCCTGAGCGCTCTGGAGCAGGTTTTCATCAAGGAACTCTCTGTACTTTGCTCTGTTCATCTTTCCATCAATCCTGACTAGTCTCCCAGTCCCTGCCGCTGAAAAACCTCCCACAGCATGATGCTGCTACTGCCATCCTTCATCGTAGGGATGGTGCCAGGTTTCCTCCAGACGTTACGTTAGGCATTCAGGCTAAAGAGTTCAATCTCCAAGCAGGCTGTACTGTGCCATTTACTGAGGAGTGGCTTCCGTCTGGCCTATCTACCATAAAGGCCTGATTGAAGGAGTTCTGCAGAGATGGTTGTCCTTCTGGAAGGTTTTCCCATCTCCACAGAGGAACTCTGACGCTCTGTCAGAGTGACCATCGGGTTCTTGGTCACCTCCTTGACCAAGGCCCTTCTCCCCAGATTGCTCAGTTTGGCCTGGCGGCCAGCCGTAGGAAGAGTCTTGGTGGTTCCAAACTTCTTCCATTTAAGAATGATGGAGGTCACTGTGTTCTTGGGGACCTTCAATGCTGCAGACATTTTTTTATACCATTCCCCAGATCAGTGCCTCGACACAATCCTGTCTACAGACAGGTCCTTCGACCTCAAGGCTTGGTCTTTGCTCTGACATGCACTGTCGACTGTGGGACCTTATCTAGACAGGTGTGTGCCTTTCCAAAGCATGTCCAATAAATGTAATTTAACACAGGTGGAATCCAATCAAGTTGTAGAAACATCTCAAGGATGATTAATGGAAACAGGATGCACCTGAGCTCAATTTCGAGTCTCATAGCAAAGGGTCTGAATACTTTCAGTTAAAGTCGGAAGTTTAAACTCAGTTTTACACAATTTCTGACTATTAATCCTAGTCAAGATTCCCTGTCTTAAGTCAGTTAGGATACCCACTTTATTTTAAGAATGTGAAATGTCAGAATAATAGTAGAGAGAAGGATTTATTTCAGCTTTTATTTCTTTCATCACATTCCCAGTGGGTCAGAAGTTTACATACACTCAATTAGTATTTGGTAGCATTGCCTTTTAATTGTTTAACTTGGGTCAAATGTTTTGGGTAGCCTTCCACAAGCTTCCCACAATAAGTTAGGTGAATTTTGGCCCATTCCTCCTGATATAGCTGGTGTAACTGAGTCAGGTTTGTAGTCCTCCTTGCTCGCACACGCTTTTTCAGTTCTGCCCACACATGTTCTATAGGATTGAGGTCAGATCTTTGTGATAGCCTTTCCAATAGCTTGACTTTGTTGTCCTTAGGCCATTTTGACACAACTTTGGAAGTATGCTTGGGGTCATTGTCCATTTGGAAGACCCATTTGCGACCAAGCTTTAACTTCCTGACTGATGTCCTGAGATGTTGCTTCAATATATCCACATAATTTTCCATCCTCATGATGCCATCTATTTTGTGAACTGCACCAGTCCCTCCTGCAGCAAAGCACCCCCGCAACATGATGCTGCCACCCCTGCGCTTCAAGTTTGGGATGGTGTTCTTCGGCTTGCAAGCCTCCCCTTTTTTTCTCCAAACGTAACGATGGTCATTATGGCCAAACAGTTCTATTGTTGTTTCATCAGACCAGAGGACATTTCTCCAAAAAGTACGATCTTTGTCCCCATGTGCAGTTGCAAACCGTAGTCTGTCTTTTTTTATGCCAGTTTTGGAGCAGTGCCTTCTTCCTTGCTGAGCGGCCTTTCAGGTTATGTCGATATAGGACTTGTTTTACTGTGGATATAGATACTTTTGTACCTGTTTCCTCCAGCATCTTCACAAGGTTGCTTTTTCCTTTTCTTTTCTGGGATTGATTTGCACCAAAGTACGTTCATCTCTAGGAGATAGAACGAGTCTCCTTCCTGAGCAGTATGACGGCTGCGTGGTCCCATGGTGTTTATCCTTGCGTACGATTATTTGTACAGATGAACGTGGTACCTTCAGGCCTATGGAAATTGCTCCCAAGGATGAACCAGACTTGTGGAGGTCTGCAAAAAAAAATATCTGAGGTCTTGGCTGATTTCTTTTGATTTTCCCATGATGTCAAGCAAAGAAGCTCTGAGTTTGAAGATAGGTCTTAAAATACATCCACAGGTACAAGACTCAAATTATGTCAATTAGCCTATCAGAAGCTTCTAAAGCCATGACATCATTTTATGGAATTTTACAAGCTGTTTAAAGGCACAGTCAACTTAGTGTATGTAAACTTCTGACCCACTGGAATTGTGATATAGTGAATTCTAAGTGAAATAATCTAGTCTGTAGTCTGTAAACAGTTGTTGAAAGAATTACTTGTGTCATGCACAAAGTAGATATCCTAACCGACTTGCCAAAACTATAGTTTGTTAACAAGAATGTGGAGTAGTTGAAAAATTTGTTTTAATGACTCCAACCTAAGTTTATGTAATTTAAAATTTTATTTCACCTTTATTTAACCAGGTAGGCAAGTTGAGAACAAGTTCTCATTTACAACTGCGACCTGGCCAAGATAAAGCAAAGCAGTTCGACACATACAACAACACAGCGTTACACATGGAGTAAAACAATCATACGGTCAATAATATAGTAGAAAAAAAACAAATCTATATACAAAGAGTGCAAATGACGTAGGATAAGGAAGGTAAGGAGATAAATAGGCCATGGTGGCAAAGTAATTACAGTATAGCATTTAAACACTGGAATGGTAGATGTGCAGTAGATGAATGTGCAATGTAGAAAAACTGGGGTGCAAAGGAACAAGATAAATAAATAAATACGGTAGGGGATGAGGTAGTAGGTTGGGCTATTTACAGATGGGCTATAAACAGGTGCAGGGGTCTGTGAACTGCTCTGAAAGCTGGTTCTTAAAGCTGGTTAGGGAGATAAGTATCTCCAGTTTCAGAGATTTTTGTAATTTGTTCCAGTCATTGGCAGCAGAGAATACCCCACATTATGGGGTATTGTGTGTAGATTGATGAGGAAAACATTGTATTTAATCCATTTTAGAATAAGGCTGTAACGTAACAAAATGTGGAAAAAGGGAAGCGGTCTGAAACTTCCCGAATGCACTGTACACTTTGCTGTCTATTTAGTTTATGGCTGGAGCAAATTATATGTGTGTGAACAGTTAACAACTATGGCAGAGATCTATATTTGTATGGGATCACAGTCTTGAGTAGGAATTATGATAACAATAAATTGATTCATATGTTAAACAAAAACTTGCCTTCACAGTCTCCTTCTGATGTTCAGGAAGGACATCATCCACCTTTTCAACCAATGGAGTAGCCACTTCCTTGATAGTATCAGTTTGGACTGGTTGTGGAGCAACATAAAGCAGTTCCTGTTGTTTCGGTTGCTTCTTAACCTTCTCCTCTGCTGGTTTAGGTAGCTCTGTTGGTTGAGCCTCAGCCTCTGGCTTCTCCTCCACAGTGGCTGGAGTGACAGCAACGGCAGTAGCCACTGTGGTGGACAGAGGAGCAGGAGGAGTCACGGAATCCGTCACTAGGACAGAGGCAACTGGAGCAGCTACTGCTGTAGCCTCAGTTTTGGGTGGTTCAGATTTAGGTGGTACAAGTTTAGGCAGCACAGCCTTAGGAAACTCTGCCACAGAAGGCTCCATTTTTGGTGCCTTGGTGATCTCCGCCTTAGGGACTTCCGTCTCAGGAGCCTCAGCCTTGGCGACCGTCATGGGAGCTTCAGCCTTGGGGACTTCCATCTTTGGTTCCAGCTCCTTTTGTGCAAGGGCAGGTGTTGGTGTAGGCGGAGTGGGCACTGAGGTGAGAGGCACAGCCTGGGATGGGGGCTGTGTTTTAGGGAAAGGCTGGGCCTTGGTTCTTGCTGATGCTGGAGGCTGGGGCTCTGTCTTGGTGGTTACAACTGCAGGCAGTGGTGTGGGCTGGGCCTGGGTCTTGGTGGGTTGGGACTGGGCCATCTTTCCCATGTCTCCCAGTTGTCCAGAGAGAGCCCTCTGGGTCTGGCAGTTCAGACACAGCCATTCCTTCTGTCAACACAGAGAACAACACACAGTGGTTAGTGGTCAGTTCAGACACAGTTATTACTTCTGTAGGTGAGGGGACAACACACAGGTGGTTAGTGCTTAGAACAGACCATGTTTGCTTCATTCCAAGCCAACGCATGGCTCTATTCCAACAGGAGTTCCAAATACAATGGAAGAAAAATCATTCACACTTCATAATACAGATTTTTCAACTGCATTCATCAGCGATACAAAAGCAGCAACATGTCTTAATGTTACTCCACACTCAGGGGAACTATGAAGTGTACTGTAGTGGAATGTTATTACATATCTTAATTTAACTCCTGAAGCCATGTGTGGATAACAATGATGGACAATGTACACTGGTACAGTCAGTGCAGTGCATTACGCAGTTACAAACACTAGAAGTCATAGTGAACCCTAACACCACCCTACTGTAGTTTAATGTATTCTACCAGTGTTTTATATATTCTACATCAGGTTCAAATTACACCACATAAACTAATCTGCTTTTAGAATTCCTAAGCCTCGAAAACCTCCATAACACTGTTAGTCTGAAGCGTATCAAGCGCTTGTCAGGTAGCATATAAAAATAGCTTACCTTGCCAGAAAACAAATCACATATTACAGGCAATCGTATTGCTATTTACATTAAATCTCTCTTCACAGCAACATGATCTTTATGCACCATTTATTCTGGGCCAGTTGAGGAAAAAACATTTTCAGTGAACTGGTAGAGCAGACAGGATCACAGCATTGCGACTACTACTGTACCTCTGCAGAGACGGTGTGGGGATGTGATACTCGGGGTAGAGCAGGAGATGTTGGAGCGTTGTGATGTTTGAAATTTGGGTGACAGTCATTGGTCAGCCAAATGACCGTGGTCACCGTAATAATAGTTTGAATAGCAAAATAAATAAATATATATTTGTTTGTTCGTTTGAAAAAATTGGTTTATTTGCAGGGACAGGGGCATTGCCTAGGCAACCAAAGACCTGCTTGTTCCAGCAAGGTGCAACAAAGTTTCATCACGTTGTAGAGTCCATGTTCCAGCAGAAACAGACTCAACCCCCCCACCCCCCTTTGCCCTCAGAAAAAGCTAAATTGATCAGGGCGTGGACTCTACAAGGTGTCGAAAGCATTCCACAGGGATGCTGGCCCATGTTGACTCCAATGCTTCCCACAATTGTGTCAAGTTGGCTAGATGTCCTTTGGGTGGTGGACCATTCTTGATACACATAGGAAACTGTTGAGCGTAAAAAACTCAGCAGCATTGCAGTTCTTGGCACAAACCGGTGCGCCTGACACCTACTACCATACCCCGTTCAAAGGCACTTCAATCTTTTGTCTTGCCTTTTCACCCTCTGAATGGTACACATACACATTTTTACATTTACATTTTAGAAATTTAGCAGACACTCTTATCCAGAGCGACTTACAGTAGTGAGTGCATACTTTTTCATACTTTTGTTTTGTACACAATCCATGTCTCAATTGTCTCAAGGCTTAAAAATCCTTCTTTAACCTGTCTTCTTCCCTTCATCTACACTGATTGAAGTGGATTTAAGGTGACATCAATAAGGGATCATAGTTTTCACCTGGATTCACCTGGTCAGTCTACGTCATGGAAAGAGCAGGTGTTCTTAATGTTTTGTATACTGTATATATATTTATATAACAGTTATGACGGTTATTTTATTTTCATGACGGTCTTCATCAATATCCGTCATTTACACAGTTATACGGTAATTGTGCCAGCCCTACATGTGTGTGAGATATGGGGATATTCCATACGCATGCACAGATAACCCACGTGCACTGCACACTGCACACTGCACACACACAACTTATAAGATACGTAGAAACACATGTTGAAATGTTCACATATTCAAAGATGTATAGAGTGTCTTCAGAAAGTATTCACACTCTTGACTTGCCCTTACATTAAATAAGTTCAGTAGTAAAAATTTGCTTAAAACATTTTAGGGCTAGGGTCCATTTCTGCCTGACTGACGTGCCCAAAGTAAACTGCCTGTTGCTCAGGCCCTGAAGCCAGGATATGCATATACTGGTACAATTGGAAAGAAGACAATTTGAAGTTTGTAGAAATGTGAAAATAATGTAGGAGACTATAACACAATAGATATGGTAGGAGAAAATCCCCCCCAAAAATGTGGAAATGGAAATTCGTGTATGCGCGCGCGACGAAGAGGACACGCACCTGCTAATATCTTTTTCCTATTGAACATACTTCTTTCCATATGAAATATTATAGTTTAATTACATTTTAGGGTATCTGAGGATTAAATAGAAACGTATTTTGACAAAGTTTAGGGGGTAGAATTTCGGATTCCTATCTTGGCATGTTGAATGAGTCAATTACTCAAATCGATGGAGCCAACTAAACATACTTTTTGGGATATAAAGAAGGACTTTATCTAACAAAATTACACTACATGTTATAGCTGGGACCCTTTGGATGACAAATCAGAGGAAGATTTTGAAAGAGTAAGTGAATTTTTTATCGCTATTTGTGAATTAATGAAACCTGTGCTGGTGGAAACATATTTTAATGTGGGGCGCCGTCCTCAAACAATCACACGGCATGTTTTCACTGTAAAGCCTACTGTAAATCGGACAGTGCAGTTAGATTAACAAGAATTTAATATTTAAACCGATATAAGACACTTGTATGTACATAAATGTTTAATATCCATAACATTTATGATTATTTATTTGAATTGCGCGCCCTCCAGTTTCACCGGAAGTTGTCCCGCTAGCGGGACGCCTAGCCCAAAGATGAACAAGTCACATAATAAGTTGCATGGACTCACTCTGTGTGCAATAATAGTGTTTAACATGATTTTTTAATGACTACCTCATCGCTGTACCCCACACATACAATTATCTGCAAGGTCCCTCAGTCGAGCAGTGAATTTCAAACACAGACCACAACCACAAAGACCAGGGAGTTTTCCAATGCCTCGGAAAGAAGGACACCTATCGATAGACGGGTAAAAAAAAGCCGACATTGAATATCCCTTTGAGCATGGTGAAGTTATTAATTACACTTTGGATGGTGTATCAATATACCCAGTCACTACAAAGGCTAAAGTAATACCGCAAAAAGTGCGCAAAGCAATTCACTTTTTGTTCTGAATTAGAGGTTGACCGATTAATCGGCATAACAATCGGTAATTGGCCTTTTTGGATACCGATTATGGGCGATTACATTGCAATCCACGAGGAGACTGCGTGGCAGGCTGACCACCTGGTATGCGAGTGCAGCGTCAAAAGGACCTTGTGGCTGCAAGGAGCCAAGGTAAGTTGCTAGCTAGCATTAAACTTATCTTATAAAAAACAATCAATCTTGCATATAATCAATGTGGTGCCTGTTAATTTATGATCAAATCACAGCCTACTTCAACTTCGCCAAATGGGTGATGATTTAACAAAAGCGCATTGCCGAAAAAAAGAACAATCTGCACAAATGTACCTAACCATAAACATCAATGCCTTTCTTAAAATCAATACACAGAAGTATATATTTTAAACCTGCATATTTAGTTAAAAGAAATTCATGTTAGCAGGCAATGTTAACTAGGGAAATTGTGTCACTTCTCTTGCATTCAGTGCAAGCAGAGTCAGGGTATACGCAACAGTTTGGGCCGCCTGGCTCGTTGCGAACTGTGAACTAATTTGCCAGAATTCTACATAATTATGACATAACATTGAAGGTTGTGCAATGTAACAGCAATATTTAGACTTAGGGTTGCCACCAGTTCGATAAAATACGGAACGGTTCCGTATTTCACTGAAAGAATTAACGTTTTGTTTTCTAAATTATAGTTTCCGGATTTTACCATATTAATGACCAACTGCTCGTATTTCTGTGTTTATTATATTATAATTAAGCACAGGCAAAATCCTAGAGGAAAACCTGGTTCAGACTGCTTTCCACCAGACACTGGGAAATTAATTCACCTTTTAGCAGGGAAATAACCTAAAACACAAGGTATATCTTCACTGGAGTTGCTTACCAAGAAGACAGTGAATGTTGTTGAGGGGCCGAGTCACAGTTTTGACTTAAATCTATTTGAAAATCTATGGCAAGACTTGAAAATGGTTCTCTAGCAATGATCAACAACCAATGAAGAATTTTTAAAAGAATAATGGGCAAATATTGTGCAATCCAGGTTTGCAAAGCTCTTAGAGAGTTACTCAGAAAGACTTACAGCTGTAATCGCTGCCAAAGGTGATTCTAACATATAATACACTCAGGGGTGTGAATACTTATGTAAATTGGATATTTCTGTATTGTTTTTCAAAGACATGTTTTCACTTTGTCATTGTGAGGTATTGCATGTAGATGGGTGAGAAAAATATTACATTTAATCCATTTTGAATTCAAGCTGAACCACATCAATGTGGAATAATTCAAGGGGTATGAATACCTTTTGAAGGTAGCTAACTGCACGAAACCAAATGCATGCTCACACCCAAACGAACGCATGCAACATTTGTCACTGCAAAGTAATTATGAAGACAAAATGTTTAAGTACATAAGCCTGTAGTTGGATCCAATATTGATTGTGTGTTTTTCTCCAGTGCCTTTTGATGAGGATGATAAGGGTGATTCAGTGTGGTTCCTGGATCATGACTACTTGGAGAATATATTTTGCATGTTCAAGAAAGTCAATGGTGAGACCACACACAGACACACACAAACACTCTTTCTCAAGGGGATTAGTGCTGGTTCCAGAGACTAGTGACGTAAATGAATAATATTTCATGGGAACGTCACGTGCTGACAGGATATTTTTTGAGTGATGTAACACACCCTCTGTCATGGCCAGGCTTAGGCCTGTAGTCCACACAACATCCAGCTAGGCCAGGGATCACCTGTGTGTTCCCAGAAACAAGCCCAAAATACCTCTACTTCCACACCCTTGCTGTGTGTGAGCATCTGGGGTCAGGGCCCAGGGTTCAGAACTAACAAAATACTTTTCTACATGAGTCGTTCAACCAACTGGGTGCCTTTTGAGTATTGTAACTTGGTCAATAAAACATTTTTTTAACATTCTGTCATAAAGAGCACATGTTCAACTTCATAAAATACATGTTTCCCATCTCAAAGTGCCTATTAAAGAGCAAATGCACCTAAAAACGTCTCTTTTTAAAAAATGGCCTATGTCGCATCAATATGAGTCAGAAACATTTATTCTAGTGTCATATTTGACTATAAAGCGTTAATATGATCCTTTTGTTGGAAGGGATCATACACAAGATGCCATGTCGAAAAACAGACAGAGAAATTGTTGAATTTGCGATCGCAAACTCTCAAACATCAGTGTGGCGTTAACAACAGATTGTTGGACGTCTATGGACACGCTGTCATACATCACATTAATGAGCCATCACATTAATGAGCCATCACGTTAATGAGAAGGGAGACATGAAGTCCCATGTACTGACAACTGAGAACATGCAGGAGAGGCACACAGCAGAAAACCTAAAGATACATGAACTACCATCGTTGCTGAATGGGCGGAGGACAGCAGTAAGGTGAGTGCCGTCTGGTAGTTAGCCAGGACTGCGGTAGATTGAACTGCATTGCAAGCAGTCATACGCCGGACCATATCTGAATTGTGAATTCACGTAATTTCATGATTTTTTCATGATTTTTTCTTATCCTTTAAACGTTTAAATGATTTAAAAAAACGGCTAAAAGTTTTACATTTGACACATCCCTACTTCAGAGTGATGGAGGACACTTGAATCAGGTTGGTCATATTTGATCTGGTCAACGGTCAAAATAGGATCTGTCCTGAAATTCACCTAACCACCATTGATAATGTCATCAGTGCTGTGTGTACATGTGTCTTCACTGTCTTGTACAGTGGTTCTTCCTTTTAAAGTTTTGAGCTTATGCCGTAACCATTTGTGGTAGATGGTGGAAGATTGTGGTAAATTGCGTCATTCTGGCAACAATAGCTGACACTTAAATAACGTACCATAGAATTATGCAGCACCCCCGCAAACTGTGCTGCAGTATGCCACAACTTTTAAAGGAAGAACCAGTGTATATTGTAAGGTGGTGCCCCCCTCCTCTGTGCCAATTGACTACGCCTTTGCCCAAATGAGTAATGCCAACCAGTCAGTGTCATGCTGGTACGTGTCCCTTGTGAATTAACTGTGAATCAGGATCTGTGATTGGCTGTGATTGGCTATGATTGGCCGTGTATTTACTGTTGGCTTCCATGACTGTATGGTGACAGTCTTTCTTTCCTGCCCTCTGTGATATACTGTAGGAGCTGGGTCGGATATAGGAGCAAAAGTCAGGCTCCTTCATGACCAGTATCTGTAACGATAGGGGCCTAGAACTGATCTACACTGCCATGTCAATAGGCAAACACCTCCAAAGGAACAAAAGGTGATTAATAATAAGACAGTACATCACAAGTGTTTAGTAATATCATGCTTTCAATACATGTGCCACTCATCAACTCTTCACCATGTTTCTACAGATGGAGTCAGCTGACTGAAAGGTTGATACAGACGTCTGAATTGGGAGATACCTTGCACTCAGCATTCAAATTAGACAAGATTATACAATGTATTACTTTTTAATCACCTGTTGTCAATATTTTTTATCAAATGGTACTATCAATAGGGGGGAGGGTGACCCTGTGTATTTTTCAAGCATGTTGGGGAACTCCTGTCTTATACAGGACACCATACAGGAGGTATGACAACTGACATTTGGCAAGGTAGCCCCAGAAAACCAACATGCTGATAGGTACAGTGAGGGAAAAAAGTATTTGATCCCCTGCTGATTTTGTACGTTTGCCCACTGACAAAGAAATTATCAGTATATACTTTTAATGGTAGGTTTATTTGAACAGTGAGAGATAGAATAACAACAAAAAAATCCAGAAAAACACGTGAAAAATGTTATAAATTGATTTGCATTTTAATGAGGGAAATAAGTATTTGACCCCTCTGCAAAACATGACTTAGTACTTGGTGGCAAAACCCTTGTTGGCAATCACAGAGGTCAGAAGTTTCTTGTAGTTGGCCACCAGGTTTGCACACACCTCAGGAGGGATTTTGTCCCACTCCTCTTTGCAGATCTTCTCCAAGTCATTAAGGTTTCGAGGCTGACGTTTGGCAACTCGAACCTTCAGCTCCCTCCACAGATTTTCTATGGGATTACGGTCTGGAGACTGGCTAGGCCACTCCAGGACCTTAATGTGCTTCTTCTTGAGCCACTCCTTTGTTGCCTTGGCCGTGTGTTTTGGGTCATTGTCATGCTGGAATACCCATCCATGACCCATTTTCAATGCCCTGGCTGAGGGAGGGAGGTTCTCACCCAAGATTTGACGGTACATGGCTCCATCCATCGTCCCTTTAATGCGGTGAAGTTGTCCTGTCCCCTTAGCAGAAAAACACCCCCAAAGCATATTGTTTCCACCTCCATGTTTGACGGTGGGGATGGTGTTCTTGGGGTCATAGGCAGCATTCCTCCTCCTCCAAACACGGTGAGTTGAGTTGATGCCAAAGAGCTCAATTTTGGTCTCATCTGACCACAACACTTTCACCCAGTTGTCCTCTGAATCATTCAGATGTTCATTGGCAAACTTCAGACGGGCATGTATATGTGCTTTCTTGAGCAGGGGACTTTATGGCGCTGCAGGATTTCAGTCCTTCACGGCGAGTGTGTTACCAATTGTTTTCTTGGTGACTATGGTCCCAGCTGCCTTGAGATCATTGACAAGATCCTCCCGTGTAGTTCTGGGCTGATTCCTCACCGTTCTCATGATCTTGTAGCCCTTGTGTAGGTCTACAATCTTGTCCCTGACATCCTTGGAGAGCTCTTTGGTCTTGGCAGTGGTGGAGAGTTTGGAATCTGATTGATTGATTGCTTCTGTGGACAGGTGTCTTTTATACAGGTAACAAGCTGAGATTAGGAGCACTCCCTTTAAGAGTGTGCTCCTAATCTCAGCTCGTTACCTGTATAAAAGACACCTGGGAGCCAGAAATCTTTCTGATTGAGAGGGGGTCAAATACTTATTTCCCTCATTAAAATGCAAATCAATTTATAACATTTTTCACATTTGTTTTTCTGGATTCTTTTGTTGTTATTCTGTCTCTCACTGTTCAAATAAACCTACCATTAAAATTATAGACTGATCATTTCTTTGTCAGTGGGCAAACGTACAAAATCAGCAGGGGATCAAATACTTTTTTCCCTCACTGTACAGTCTCTATATCTAAATAGTGTAGACATCAAAACTATGGAATAACACATGGAATCATGTAGTAACCAAAAAAGTGTTAAACAAATCAAAATATATTTTATTTTTTAGATTCTTCATAGCAGCCACCCTTTGCCTTGATGACAGCATAGCACACTCTTGGTATTCTCTCAACCAGCCTCACCTGGAATTCCTTTGCAACAGTCTTGAAGGAGTTCCCACATATGCTGAGCACGTGTTGTCTGCTTTTCTTTCACTCTGCGTTCCAACTCATCCCAAACAATCTCAATTAAGTTGAGGTTGGGTGAGCTGTTTTTGCCATAACATTGACTTGATCTTTTACCAAATAGGGCTATTTTCTGTATACCAACCCTACCTTGTCACAACACAACTGATTGGCTCAAACGCATTCAATTCCACAAATTAACTTTTAACAAGGCACACCTGTTAATTGAAATGCATTCCAGATGACTACAACATGAAGCTGGTTGAGAGAATGCCAACAGTGTGCAAAGCTGTCATCAAGGCAAATGGTGGCTACTTTGAATAATCTAAAAAATAAAATAGATTTTGATTTGTTTAACACTTTTTTGGTTACTACATGATTCCATGTGTTATTTCATAGTTTTGATGTCTACACTATTTTTATACAATGTAGAAAATAGTACAAATATAGAAAAACACTTGAATGAGTAGGTGTGTTAAAAATTTTGACTGGTACTGTACATCACTTGTACACCAAGTAGCCGTGGGAAGAGAGGAGAATAATGTGCCGATTTGAAAGCTATTAAAAACATGTAGCTATTTTTAAAGTAGCTCTAATGCTAGAAAATGTTGGGACACCCCTCCACTGGAGACTTGAACAGAGCCTTAGACTTGGCCAAATAGATAAACAGCCATTCTCGTTCTGGTTAGACAGCTGAAGTTATACTCTACACAAAACTTATTTTTATTTGCTAGGTAAGTATAGGCATAATGTCTTAATAAGCACATCAATATCATATTTTCAGAATATTTTTTCTTATCTTTGTAACACGAAAACACCCAGCGATTTCTTGTTGATAAATGTATCTACACTCAAGCTGGGCGATGTTTGTGCAATGTCCACATGTAGCCTACACCTGAAGGGATGTTAAGGTTCTGAGATTTGTCCCCTGGGAAAGATCTAACACTGGACATAAGGAGAGATGAGGCCAGACAAAACTAACCAGTTATAGAATATTTTGTTGTAGGACAGCTGAGCTGATTGAAGACCACAGGCATTCAACTTGCAGTTGATATTGTTTCAACGGTAACATGTCTTTACATGACGTGATGAAACTTTGAAACTAGCTAAGGTGCAAGCTACTTTAAAAGCAAGGTGTTGTAGAACGAGTGTCTTATGAAACACATTCCAGACCCTGGTTCTTGCTATTTTGTCTTAACTGTGATTTGACAGAGAAATATTAGCTATAGAGCCCTGCACAAGCATGAATTATAAGCCTGAGCCCTACCCATGTCCGCAACGTTCAGGCCCTACCCTACCCAGGCCCGATTGTATGCCAAATTTAAGGCCCTGCCAGAAATCAGAAATAAATTCCTCAATTAGTAAATCCATTAGCTGCTCCTCTCTGTCTGTCATTCGCTCCTGCGCTCAGCTCGCTCTACATGCACTCTGCTAATGGCGTCTCTGCCACAACATCTCAAATGAGATTTGGTCTGGACTTTGAGTAGGCCATTCCAAAACTTCAATTTTTTTTACATTTTAGCAATTTTCATGTAGACTTGATTTTGTGTTTTGGATCATTGTCTTACTGCTCACAGACAGAAGGCCTGACATTCTCCTGTAGAATTATCTGATACAGAGCAGAATTCGTGATTCCTTCTATTAAGTCACATGTCGTCCATAAAGTTATACTTTTGACTCATCTGTCCATAGAACATTCTTCCAAGAGTCTTGATGATCATCCAGATGCTTCCAGGTACTTTTTGGCAAACTTAAGTGAACTTTCATTCCACAGTAAGAACCTCATACCAATGGTCAAGCATGGTGGTGGTAGTGTGATGGTTTGGGGATGTTTTGCTGCCTCAGAACCTGGATGACTTGCCTTAATAGAAAGAACCATGAATTCTGCAAATTTTCAGGGACTCACGAGTTTAATTTGAATTTCCTGATGCAGCAGGGAAATTCTCCCCGACAAAAGAGTGATCAACTTAAGAGCTGACATCTGTAACTGGGTTGACTGTAAGATTTCATCTGAAAACAGCCATAAATCCCCTTGTGGCAGAGCGAATGGAAATGTGTTGTGTACAACAGGGAGGGGCAACTGAAGATAAACTTTAAAAAAAAAAAATATTGTTAAAACATTTTTAGCCTGTCATGTACAGAAATCAGTTTTAATTATTTTTCCAGATTTAATGCACTTCAATTAATATAACCGGCTTTTAAAATACAACATTGGTGCACAATGTCTCCTTAAAATATCAAAGGAACGCAAAAGTTACTCATTTCGTGGAATGACCCACATATCCTAATCTCTCCATATGCACTCCAATATCAGAAAACGTGATGTATACTTTATCAAGTGTTTATAAGTGTTACCATAATATATCTTTGTAACCACCAGAAGGCTATTTCATCCCCGAGCTAACAGGGGTGACAAAACGATTCAATTCTTCAGAAAGCATGTGGTCATAGAGCAAGGTCAGCTAATTATGATAGCAGCAGATCCATTAGGTGCTTTTGTCAGAGACTGAAATGGAAGTGCTCTCTTTCTAACCTCACATTGTGGCCAGCTTCACTGCAACACAATAGCTCAAGCTCAGGGCCGGCTCCAGGCATAAGCGGTCACTTAGAGTCCCGGCCACTAGGGGGCCCCTGACCAAATATATATATATATATTTTTAACTCATTAGTCTTTTAACTCATTTGTAAATGCAGATCAAAAATGTTTATTTTTGTAATTTCTGCTCGGCATCAGGCAAATTTTGTTCTTCAGTTACACTTCTGGATAAGAATTCACAAACGGGCATCAGCTGGCAGCGCTCTGACTTATGTGTAGCTACTTTTATCTGGTACTTTTCATTAGGAAATGTAGCTGGATACATTCTTTCTATGCTAAACATTAGAAATATGCAAAAAAATACCTTGATTTTTCATTGTAAGCACATTTACAATGCCTTCAGAAAGTATTCAGACTCCTCCCCAATTTGATGTGTTACAGCCTGGATTTAAAATAGATTAAAATGGCCTACACACAATATATACAGTTGAAGTCGGAAGTTTACATACACTTAGGTTGGAGTCATTAAAACTCGTTTTTCAACCACTCCACACATTTCTTGTTAACAAACTATAGTTTTGGCAAGTCGGTTAGGACATCTACTTTGTGCATGACACAAGTAATTTTTCCAACAATTGTTTACAGACAGATTATTTCACTTAGAATTCACTGTTACACAATTCCAGTGGGTCAGAAGTTCACATACACTAAGTTGACTGTGCCTTTAAACAGCTTGGAAAATTCCATAAAATGATGTCATGGCTTTAGAAGCTTCTGATAGGCTAATTGACATAATTTGAGTCAATTGGAGGTGTACCTGTGGATGTATTTCAAGGCCTACCTTCAAACTCAGTGCCTCTTTGCTTGACATCATGGGGAAATCAAAAGAAATCAGCCAGGACCTCAGAAAATAAAAATTCCAAACGCCTGAAGGTATCACGTTCATCTGTACAAACAATAGTACGCAAGTATAAACACCATGGGGCCACGCAGCCGTCAAACCGCTCAGGAAGGAGACGCGTTCTGTCTACTAAAGATGAATGTACTTTGGTGCGAAAAGTGCCTATCAATCCCAGAACAACAGGACCTGAATATGCTGGAGGAAACAGGTACAAAAGTATCTACATCCACAGTCCTATATCGACATAACCTGAAAGGCCGCTCAGCAAGGAAGAAGCCACTGCTCCAAAACCGCCATAAAAAAACCAGACTACGGTTTGCAACTGCATATGGGGACAAAGATTGTACTTTTTTGGAGAAATGTCCTCTGGTCTGATGAAACAAATATAGAACTGTTTGGCCATAATGACCATCGTTACGTTAGGAGGAAAAAGGGGGAGACTTGCAAGCCGAAGAACACCATCCCAACCTTGAAGCACGGGGGTAGCAGCATCATGTTGTGGAGGTGCTTTGCTGCAGGAGAGACTGGTGCACTTCACAAAATGGATGGCATCATGAGGGAGGAAAATTATGTGGATATATTGAAGCAACATCTCAAGACATCAGTCAGGAAGTTAAAGCTTGGTCGCAAATTGGTCTTCCAAATGGACAATGACCCCAAGCATACTTCCAAAGTTGTGGCAAAATGGCTTAAGGACAACAAAGTCAAGGTATTGGAGTGGCCACCACAAAGCCCTGACCTCAATCCCATAGAAAATGTGTGGGCAGAACTAAAAAAGCGAGTGCGAGCCAGGAGGCCTACAAACCTGACTCAGTTACACCAGCTCTGTCAGGAGGAATGGGCCAAAATTCACCTAACTTATTGTGGAAAGCTTGTGGAAGGCTACCGAAAACGTTTGACCCAAGTTAAACAATTTAAAGGCAATGCTACCAAATACTAATTGAGTGTATGTTAACTTCTGGCCCACTGGGAATGTGATGAAAGAAACAAAAGGTGAAATAAATCATTCTCTCTACTATTATTCTGACATTTCACATTCTTAAAATAAGGTGGTAATCCTAACTGACCTAAGACAGGGAATTGTTACTAGGATTAAATGTCAGGAATTGTGAAAAACTGAGTTTAAATGTATTTGGCTAAGGGATATATAAACTTCACATTTTATTGGTAATATACACGTGTTTTGCAGATGCTGTTGCGGGTGTAGGGAAATGCTTGTGAAATGAGGGTTTTAGGTGACAAGCCAAATTTCTTCAGCCTCCTGAGGTTGAAGAGGCGCTGTTGCGCCTTCTTCACCACACTGTCTGTGTAGGGGGACCATTTCAGTTTGTTAGTGATCTGTACGCCGAGGAACTTTCCACCTTCTCCACTGCTGTCCCGTCAATGTGGATAGGGGCGTGCTCCCTCTGCTGTTTCCTGAAGTCCACGATCATCTCCTTTGTTTTGTTGACATTGAATGAGAGGTTATTTTCCTGGCACCACACTCCCAGAGCCCTCGTCGTTGTTGGTAATCAAGCCTGCTACTGTTGAGTCGTCTGCAAACTTGATGATTGAGTTGGAGGCGTGCTTGGCCACGCAGTCATGGGTGAACAGGGAGTACAGGAGAGGGATGAGTACGCACCCTTGTGGTGCCCCAGTGTTGAGGATCATCGAAGTGGAGGTGTTTTTTCCTACCTTCACCACCTGGGGGCGGCCCGTCAGGAAATCCAGGACCCAATTGCACAGGGCAGGGTTCAGACCCAGGGCCTCGAGCATAATGAAGTCAATTAATACTTTCTCAAGGCACTGTACTTGTGTGGCTGCCAGCCAAATAGCGTTGCACTTCTGTTGTCATCTGATGAAAATTAAGCTATTTTCTGTCGAATGTGATGGACTAATGTATTTTCAGTGAAGGAAAACTATAGTTGCATGTCCCTGATCAATCTATTGAGGCAAAGAAACACAGTTGACTTTTAATATTAAATATAAAAAACACAGCTGGACTCACCTGTCTCCCGTTGTGCTATTTACAAACCAACACGTGACTGGCTCAACTGTTCTAGGGAACTATGGTAAGCTTCATCATGGTAAATAATGTTACAGGTGAACGCAAGAACGCAATCTTCTAACATATTGCACAAGTTGACTGCAGGTACTTACTTACAAAGTAGCTACAAATATGAACATTTATTGAAAAACTTAAAATAAATAGTTTCAACGGTATTGAAAAATCATCCTGTGGATATTTCCAAATACCCTGGTATACAGTATTTGCCATGGAATATCTCTGGCCCATGGCAAAATGTTTAGAACTGCAGAAAACTTGCTTTATAACTGCAAAAACAACAAAATTCTGCCCATGGCAAAACGGGTAGAATTGCATGAAATGTCTTATAAAATAGCAACATTTCCTCTCTGCCCCATGGCAAAATACATAGAACTGCAGAAACTTTATTTAAAACTGCAACATTTTCTCTTTGCCCCATGGAAAACTGTGTAGAATTGCAGGAAATTCACTTTAAAACGCAAATTTTTCTCTCCGACGTCAAGAGGGGAGCCACTAAAACAGTTTGTCTCCCAACCAAATCACGCTTAGAGCCCCCGATAGGCTAGAGCCGGCCCTGCTCAGGCTTACTGCTCTGTCACACACCGTCCACCAATTGTCTATGCTGAAACCATACAGAAAAAATGAAATTCAAAAAAAGGATGCACGATAAATGGAATTCTTATCCCTTTCTTTACACTGAGGATGTAGCCTAACTGTTTTATGTCTATGCTCATTGTATCGTTGATTTTATGTATGGTATATAACACATGATTGTCTGCTGCCTTCTGAAAACCGATCACAGTTCCCAGCCAACCCTGCTAAGCTCTAGTATAGAGCTATGCCTACTAAATGTACTACCACAGCTTCATATAACATTAATATGGCTTCTCACGTATGAACAAACAGTATCAAAGTATTCAGACAGCAATCATAATCAGTCTTTTTTGTAGATCTGTAAATTAAGAACTCGTAATATGGTTTAAAAGACGAAACTGACAGTTTGAATATCCTGTCTAAGTCATCACTGAATGGCACACCCCTCCACTCCCCTTCTCCCCACTTCTCTCCATCCTCCATTGGTCTGTGTGAGGATGTAATCAGCACTAACAAGCAAGCGGCTTCGAGCTCATACATATGCTAATCATAGGAGCCATGTCACAAGTGGGACCCATCAGGCAATTAATTGGTAATCAGAAGCTCTGACACTTCCTGGTTCTCTGATCACCTCTTACGCCAACACAATGGCCTCATTAGAGACACAGGACCAGTAGAGTGGTGCTGAGAGATGCAGGAAACTAGTAATAGAAATAGAATAAAACCATACGCATTAATCAAACCCCTTGTGAAAGAGGACTTCAATAAGCTATCCTGTTGATGTGTAAGAGCAGGTGAATTCATATCTGGCAATGGAGGAGCTTGTCACTGAATATGAATGGAGAAGCTAGCAGCTACATTATATTATATATTTTATAAAGGTAATTGAGTGTGCCCTTTTTATTACCTGAAAATCAGTGGCTCATAAATAACAACATAATCATGACTGAATCACTGTGTCTCATCACAGTAAAATAGCATATTCACCTTTTAAATTACCACAGCACTGTCTTCACCCACAACATGATTCAACTCAAGGTGAAATCATCATGTTATGCTTAATCATTTTATCCCCCCACCACAAAACTACATCTTAGATTGAAATGTCCTTGGATTGTAAATTAACTACACCACAAACTCATTTGCATAACTCATTAAAAACAGACAAGGTTCCATTTTCTGTGTTCTTCAACATTCACCTCCTGTTGCTTTGTGACAGAACACACTTGGGAAGGGTGGTGGGGGAAATAGTGGAGGAAGATGAAACAACAGCTCACTCTGTGTACCTGAACAGCATATCTACAGTACCCTGTATACAAATCCTTCTCCTCTCTCTACACTACCCTGTCCCACAGTCCCTGTCCTCTCTCTACACTACCCTGTCCCACAGTCCCTGTCCTCTCTCTGCAGTACCCTTTCCCCATGTCACTGTCCTCTCTCTACACTACCCTGTCCCACAGTCCCTGTCCTCTCTCTACACTACCCTGTCCCACAGTCCCTGTCCTCTCTCTGCAGTACCCTTTCCCCATGTCACTGTCCTCTCTCTACACTACCCTGTCCCACAGTCCCTGTCCTCTCTCTGCAGTACCCTTTCCCCATGTCACTGTCCTCTCTCTACACTACCCTGTCCCACAGTCCCTGTCCTCTCTCTACACTACCCTGTCCCACAGTCCATGTCCTCTCTCTGCAGTACCCTTTCTCCCTGTCCCTGTCCTCTCTCTACACTACCCTGTCCCACAGTCCCTGTCCTCTCTCTGCAGTACCCTTTCCCCATGTCACTGTCCTCTCTCTACACTACCCTGTCCCACAGTCCCTGTCCTCTCTCTGCAGTACCCTTTCCCCATGTCACTGTCCTCTCTCTACACTACCCTGTCCCACAGTCCCTGTCCTCTCTCTACACTACCCTGTCCCACAGTCCATGTCCTCTCTCTACACTACCCTGTCCCACACTCCCTGTCCTCTCTCTGCAGTACCCTTTCCCCCTGTCCCTGTCCTCTCTCTACACTACCCTGTCCCACAGTCCCTGTCCTCTCTCTACACTACCCTGTCCCACAGTCCCTGTCCTCTCTCTACACTACCCTGTCCCACAGTCCCTGTCCTCTCTCTACACTACCCTGTCCCACACTCCCTGTCCTCTCTCTGCAGTACCATTTCCCCATGTCACTGTCTTCTCTCTGCACTACCCTGTCCCACAGTCCCTGTCCTCTCTCTACACTACCCTGTCCCACAGTCCCTGTCCTCTCTCTACACTACCCTGTCCCACAGTCCCTGTCCTCTCTCTGCAGTACCCTTTCCCCCTGTCCCTGTCCTCTCTCTACACTACCCTGTACCACAGTCCCTCTCCCTGGCTAAATATGGACCAGTCTCTCACATCTCTCCAGGTGGCATATGGGCCTTAGTCCAAGCTGAAGCCTCCACTATATTACAGATTACTTGTATCTGTAAAATAAGATAAAGTTGTAATGCTTTTCAACTACAATTTCACAAACACCTCGGCAGCACACAATATCAACACAAATTAATGGAATTCTAGCTGGATCAGGCTACATGTGTGTCAGATTCGAAGACACAATGTTTCCAGAGGTCAAACTTGTAATGATATGGCTGTTACTAGGTTTCCACTCGAGCAGAGACCTCTGAGTCCTGGGCCTACCATCATCATTTCCTTTAATTAAATATGTTTGAGCAGGAGCTCTGTGCTGAGAACAGGGGGAACAGGGGAGCTGTGCAGGGGGAGCAGGGGATGCAGGCATTGACTGTGATTAGTCTCAGAGCTGGATTAACAAGGCCTTCACAGTGACAGCTCTAGCAGGAAGCTGCTATGCTGACATACAGGGACACCACACCAGCTAGAGCTATAACACCACCACCGTGTATCTGCTGAGCTCTACACTAAATCACAAACTCTTTTATTATTCTACACTGAACAAAACAATTAACGCAACATGCAACAATTTCATAGATTAAACTTAGTTACAGTTCATTTGAGGAAATCAGTCAATTGAAATACATTCATTAGACCATAATCTATGGATTTCACATGACTGGGAATACATACAGTGGGGAAAAAAAGTATTTAGTCAGCCACCAATTGTGCAAGTTCTCTCACTTAAAAAAATGAGAGAGGCCTGTAATTTTCATAATAGGTACACTTCAACTATGACAGACAAAATGAGGAAAACAAAATCCAGAAAATCACATTGTAGGATTTTTTATGAATTTATTTGCAAATTATGGTGGAAAATAAGTATTTGGTCACATACAAACAAGCAAGATTTCTGGCTCTAACAGACCTGTAACTTCTTCTTTAAGAGGCTCCTCTGTCCTCCACTCATTACCTGTATTAATGGCACCTGTTTGAACTTGTTATCAGTATAAAAGACACCTGTCCACAACCTCAAACAGTCACACTCCAAACTCCACTATGGCCAAGACCAAAGAGCTGTCAAAGGACACCAGAAACAAAATTGTAGACCTGCACCAGGTTGGGAAGACTGAATCTGCAATAGGTAAGCAGCTTGGTTTGAAGAAATCAACTGTGGGAGAAATTATTAGGAAATGGAAGACATACAAGACCACCGGTAATCTTCCTCGATCTGGGGCTCCACGCAAGATCTCACCCGTGGGGTCAAAATGATCACAAGAACGGTGAGCAAAAATCCCAGAACCACACGGGGACCTAGTGAATGACCTGCAGAGAGCTGGGACCAAAGTAACAAAGCCTACCATCAGTAACACACTACGCCGCCAGGGACTCAAATCCTGCAGTGCCAGACGTGTCCCCCTGCTTAAGCCAGTACATGTTCAGGCCGTCTAAAGTTTGCTAGAGAGCATTTGGATGATCCAGATGAGGATTGGGAGAATGTCAGATGAAACCAAAATATAACTTTTTGGTAAAAACTCAACTCGTCGTGTTTGGAGGACAAAGAATGCTGAGTTGCATCCAAAGAACACCATACCTACTGTGAAGCATGGGGGTGGAAACATCATGCATTGGGGCTGTTTTTCTGCAAAGGGACCAGGACGACTGATCCGTAAAGGAAAGAATGAATGGGGCCATGTATCGTGAGATTTTGAGTGAAAACCTCCTTCCATCAGCAAGGGCATTGAAGATGAAACGTGGCTGGGTCTTTCAGCATGACAATGATCCCAAACACACCGCCCGGGCAATGAAGGAGTGGCTTCAGAAGAAGCATTTCAAGGTCCTGGAGTGGCCTAGCCAGTCTCCAGATCTCAACCCCATAGAAAATCTTTGAAAGTCCGTGTTGCCCAGCGACAGCCCCAAAACATCACTGCTCTAGAGGAGATCTGCATGGAGGAATGGGCCAAAATACCAGCAACAGTGTGTGAAAACCTTGTGAAGACTTACAGAAAACATTTGACCTCTGTCATTGCCAACAAAGGGTATATAACAAAGTATTGAGATAAACTTTTGTTATTGACCAAATACTTATTTTCCACCATAATTTGCAAATAAATTCATATAAAATCCTACAATGTGATTTTCTGGATTTTTTTTCCTCATTTTGTCTGTCATAGTTGAAGTGTACCTATGATGAAAATTACTGGCCTCTCTCATCTTTTTAAGTGAGAGAACTTGCACAATTGGTGGCTGACTAAATACTTTTTTTTTCCCCACTGTATATGCATCTGTTGGTCACAGATACCGAAAACAAATGGGCCTCACAATAGGCCTCAGGAACTCGTCACGGTATTTTTGTGCATTCAAATTGCCATCGATAAAATACAATTGGGTTTGTTGCCCGTGGCTTATGCCTGCCCATACCATAACCCCACCGCCACAATAGGGCACTCTGTTCACAACGTTGACATCAGCAAACCGCTCACCCACACAACGCCATACATGTGGTCTGCGGTTGTAAGGCTGGTTGGACATACTGCCAAATTCTATAAAACAATGTTGGAGGTGGCTTATGGTAGAGAAATGAACATTCAATTCCCTGGCAACAGCTGTGGTGGACATCCCTGCCATCAGCATGCCAATTGCACATCCCTCAAAACTTGAGACATCTGTAGCATTGTGTTGTGTGACAAAGCTGCACATTTTAGAGTGGCCTTTTATTGTCCCCAACACAGGTGCACCTGTGTAATGATCACGCTATTTAATCAGTTTCTTGATATGCCACCCCTGTCAGGTGAATGGATTATCTTGGCAAAGGTGAAATGCCCACTAACAGGGGTGTAAATATATTTGTGCACAGAATTTGATAGAAATAAGCTTTCTGTGTGTATGGAAAACATGGGACCAACATGATGTGTTTATATTTTTGTTCAATGTAGATTCAATGTGATGGCACGTCTCAGAGAAAAAGCCACACAATTCTATATCCCCCCATATCAATCTTATTCAGCTACAGCATAGTCACCGATATCGCATAACTCAAGTGTGCAGCGCAGCAAAGAATTCTCTTTAAAACAAATATGAAACCAGAGAGCCTGTAAACCCAACACACTTCTGCTGTAACTAAGCATATACTACTTTCTTAAACTTGTCAGCATTAACACAACAATGTCAATAGCTTGGTTGCATTACTCTGTTAAGAAGCACACAGTGTGCCAACCAAGGCCCCTGGCAACGGGCATACAAAAATACTGGAGATTTACATCTGATATCATGCCATCTGTGAGGTGAATGGAACAAAAGGCCTGTGGGTTGTGTTCGTAGCTGTATATTTCAGGCTGTCAGAGAACCTCTATTCTTGCAGAAGCTCATGCTGGTAAGTTCCTTATTGATTGCCTGGCAGCTGCCTTTGGCAACGTTTGTAGCTGGCTAAAATAGTGTGCTTTCAGCAGCCCCTGCAGTGCTCCCTCTCCTCATCAATCTGTCCCTCTGATAATAGAGAGTGTTGACCCACTAATCTGCAATAAGCAGAGTGCTTCATTCTGAAGACGAAGAGCCCGGGCCCTGCTTTCTCTCTCAAATCTGACTGATGACACGTCAACAAACTTTCCTTTGAAGACGGGTAGACAGAGAAGGAGAGAGGGGGAGAATGAGAGAGGGAGAGAGAGAGGGGTAAGGATAGAGAAGATTGATAGAAAGAGAGAGAGTAGATAGAAAGAAAAATAGAGAGTGCGAGACAGAGAGAGAGAAAGAGAGAGTGAGAAAGAGAGAGAGATGCACTATGAGTGCATTAATGGGGACAGGTCTCTAGGGGGAGATTCCCTCTCCTCCGACTGACAGCCAAGCCCACTGTCAAAATAGCAAGCCGCACCACTCTCCCATTTTGAAGGAATATTTTTGCTTGAGGGTTGCACGTCACAGCTAGGAACGGCTCCTAAGCACAACACACCCATTAACTGGCCTAAAATAACTGATATTTTAGTCTGAATCAATTGAGGTAGAAAGTACAGCAGTGTTCAAATCCTACATAGCCCTAACTGGAGGCCTATCAAGGTTAGTCTCATTGACATAAACCTTATTTTACAGGGAAGACCTGGTTCAAGACATGAGTAAGATCTCACATTTAAACCAGCTTGCTCTGCAGACTGTCATTTGAAACACTCAGCCTCAGTAGTAAAAAGAAAATCATATTGGAAGTCTTGATCTTCAATACAAACACGCTGCAAAAAAAGTGCAATGGTTAAAAACCTACATGAAAGAGCTTGGCTAGAACCCTATGAAACATACAGCCTGTGAAGAAGGGTTGAAAGGAGGGAGGCGGTAGCAGGTAAGCTGTGATTGGTCTCGCCTCTGAGGGACTATTTTTAACACCGTCACTCGGTGCACCAAGGGGTTTCTCCATATCACAGCCTGGGCCAGGGCAGGACCTACAGTGGAAAACATTTACACATTTACACAGGCCTAGCAGAGAGTACAGAAAATGTCCCACTGTTAAAGCTAAAAACCTTGCTTCATAACCTTGGAGGTGGGTGTGATGATTGCTGCATACAGCTAGGGCTATAGATTATGAGGTGTATGATTTCTCATCATGGATAATAGCCGTGGACCATGAGTCGCAATACCACGACTGACAGATTTTTGTTGTTGTTTACATATTTTGGAAGTCCCCTTTTCCTTTGGAAAATAAAAAGTTATAGTACTGACCTTTTATAGAAAGGCTATTGGTGGTGCCAGCACATCTGTAGCAACTATGAGACTGCTAACCAGAAATACTTCCTTGCTCATGCTCATTATTACCCTGTATGGAACACTATAACTAGGTAGCCAGTAGTGTTCTAATAGAAAACAGCTGTACACAGACCTAGGGAGGGAACACGTGTGTCTTAGATAACAGAAAACATCCACTCAGGCTTTTGAGAAGACCAGCTGGAGTAGAAAGAGAGAGAGAGGAGTGGAAATGGACAGACTTGCTGCTGGCGTTTGCCCCCTCTTGTTCCCACGCCTCCTCCCCCTCCCCCTCCCCCCTCTCCTCTCCAACCATACCACTGCTTTTTACGCTTCTGGAGAGAATATAAAGGCTTTGACAGCATCTGTCAATTCGAAACAATAACTATTCATAAAGCAGGGAAAGATCTGAAGCTAAAGAAAAGCACAATGCAGTATTGCTCCTGAGTAGCGCAGCGGTCTAAGGCACTGCATCTCAGTGCTAGTCACTACAGACCATGGTTCGATTCCAGGCTGTATCACAACCGGCCGTGATTGGGAGTCCCAACGAGCGGTGCACAATTGGCCCAGCGTCGTCCGGGTTAGGGTTTGGCTGGGGTAGGCCGTCATTGTAAATAAGAACTTGTTCTTAACTGACTTGCCTAGTTAAATAAAGGTTAAAAAAAATATCTTATGACAATGTGGATGTCAGCTTCCCTTGCAGTTATACAAATTCCCAGCCTTCGTCCTTCAGTGTTAAGGCCAAACAATTTCTGCCACTCTGCCTTTACACAGGCGTGTTGATGATGTACTAAGTAAGCATTGTCCATGTATCCCCTCTCCCAACCGTCACCTCAGGCTGAATTGTCTGCTGTCCATGAAAGACACAAGGAGCAAAGTCGATTATTCCTCCATTATGACGTGTGAGTTAGGCTGAGCCTTGTTGTAAATCTCCACAGCATCACAGTATCACAGAGGTCTACTCTCATAGCCCTGTTAGTGAGATTCAACATCCAGGGACATGAGGGAACAGGCTACCAACTAGCACACAAATACTAATACTGTATGTGGCTAATTTAGTACATATTCAATGGGCTACATAAATACAAAGAAATAATGCAGCAGCAACTTAGAGTTTCCATTAAATGCTAACTGCTTTTAGGTTTAATCTGCTGCTGTTCTGGTCCCGCCTGCGGAGGGTAGTGTGAAATAACCCACCATCTCATTATAAAGGCATTAGCATCAAAAGATGACCTTTAGAAAAGGCCTCCAGTTGTGTGACTAAGAGAGGTCTGGGAAATGACATGTTATTACATTGGAATGCTTGTGAATCGGCTAGCTAGCCCACTGTATGAACACTGACATCAGAGCGGTGCCATGCTCCCCCGTGGAGAGTAGTTTATCATTTTTTAAATGATATGGCTATAATATGAGGAATCCACAAAAATAATACCTCATTACCCTTTAGTCATGTTTACTCATGTTAAGTGTTGGGTTTGACCCAGTCATTCAATCACGCATGCTCACACACCTGAGAATAAACAACCAATGAGAAACACTGTAATGGAAGCTGTAATGGAACTACTCTTCATTACCTGCCTGGAAATAGGAAGTTCCCTAGGTATTTAGTGTTTGTTGCAAGTGATGTACTAAAGCTACTTTAGTTAACCCAGAGGTGACCGAGGTGAGGGCACCACCCAACGTTCCAGCCCTTAGTTAGCCTGTGTCAGTGTGTTGGTGACAGAAAGCCAACATACACATGCACCACTATTAGCAGGCAACACACGCGTGGGGCTCTGAGCAAAATCATTTAAAGAGAACTGTAGAAGTGCAGAGAGCCAGTGATGGCTGCATGGGAAACGTGCTGCTGCAGGCTGCTGTGTTGTTTTGGAATGATTCCAGCTCACCTCTGTTTATTGGCATATTACAGGACCCTGCCATCTCTCATGGAGGCTGGAAAGTCCCCAGACAGCTACAGCAGCAGATCCCATCTCACTAATGTTGTTGCACAACTCTCAATCACTTTAATAAAGTGTTATTGCTGCCGGACCGCCAAGGCTGAGGCACTCCTCGCATGAGCCATTATGTCACACCTTACCATGAGAGGGATGTCCCAGGAAGCGGCAGGCAGCTGTCCGACACAGAGTGCATTAGAGTATGGTTTAAATACTGTTTGCCACATTTAATTATATTGTCAGTAGTTTTTTATACACGTCTGTTATTGGCTGGAACGGGTGCCAATCACTGTCCAGTGAAAATCTCCCTTTTAAAAGTTAATATTCTGTTAACTCAAACCCAAATAATGTTGTTGACTCATCCCATACTCGTATTTGTGGCCAAAGCACTCAGTGGAGAAAAAACACTTAAAAGCACCCACCTCAAACTTGTATGTCAAACAGACCGTTAAAAAATGCTTGCTATTTCCTCATAGAATATGATGTCATACTCCTGAGGAGAATGAGCTGGCCAATCAGCGGCCTACTCACATGAATATTTTTTATGAACGGTATATGCCTACACCACTCTGTTGTTGGGGAACGCCCACACCATTCAACACAGAAAAGCTGCATTTTAACATACTTAATAAAACAAATTTGTAAGGAAAACTATTTTGCTCATATTGTAAATAAGTATAGGTCATATTTCATAGAAATCTGGAAACACTATGCTCATTTGAGACCCCTCTTTCAAAGTCACTGAGATCTCTTTCTTTTAGCCACGGTAGCCAATATAATGGGCAACCCGCTTTCAATATACACAAAAGTATGTGGACACCTGCTCGCCAAACATCTCATTCCAAAATCATGGGCATTAACATGGAGTTGGTCCCCCCTTTGCTGCTACAACAGCCTCCACTCTTCTGGGAAGGCTTTCCACTAGATGTTGGAACATTGCTGTGGGACTTGGTTCTATTCAGCCACAAGAGCATTAGTGAGGTCGGGCACTGATGTTGGGCGATTAGGCCTGGCTCGCAGTCGGTGATCCAATTCATCCCAAATGTGTTCAATTGGGTTGAGGTCAGGGCTCTGTGCAGGCCAGTCAAGTTCTTCCACACCAATCTCAACAAACCATTTCTGTATGGACCTCGCTTTGTGCACGGGGGCATTGTCATGCTGAAACAGGAAAGGGCTTTCACCAAACGGTTGCCACAAAGTTGGAAACATAGAATCATCTAGAATGTCATTGTATGCTGTAACATTAAAGTTTCCCTTCACTGAAACATAAGGGTGTAGCCCGAACCATGAAAAATAGCCCCAGACCATTATTCCTCCTCCACCAAACTTTACAGTTGGCACTATGCATTGTGGCAGGTAGCCACAATGCATAGTGGCTACCTGCCAACCCCCGATTAGTCCGTCGGACTGCCAGATGGTGAAGCGTGAGAACGCATTTCCACCGCTTCAGAGTCCAATGGCGGCAAGCTTTACACCACTCCAGCCGACATATGGCATTGTGCATGGTGATCTTAGACTTGTGTGCGGCTGGTTGGCCATGGAAACCCATTTCATGAAACTCCAGACGGTTCTTGGGCTGACGTTGCTTCCAGAGGCAAATTGGAGCTGAATAGTGAGTGTTGCAACCGAGGACAGACTATGTTTACGCACTACAGCACTTGGCGGTCCCGTTCTGTGAACTTGTGTGGCCTACCACTTTACGTCTGAGCCGTTGTTGCTCCTAGACGTTTGCACTTCACAGTAATAGCACTTACAGTTGACCGACGCAGCTCTTGCAGGGGAGAAATTTTACGAACTGACTTGTTGGAAAGGTGGAATCCTATGAGGGTGCCAAGTCACTGAGCTCTTCAGTAAGGCCATTCTACTGCCAATGTTTGTCTATAGAGATTGCATGGCTGTGTGCTCGAATTTATACACTTGTCAATAACGGGTGTAGCTGAAATCCACTAACTTTAAGGGATGTCCATAAACTTTTTAAACTTTGTATCCCTCATTTATTTATTTATTTATTTTGGCAGTTCCCTGTAGCTTGATCCTTTTAGCCTCCCATTACTAGAAAGTATTGAGTGAAACACAGCAGCACTGAGAACACAGGGTGAATTATGGGCTGTTATTATGGAAGTTGACTTTACAGAGCAGATAGCATCCATGTTTCCAGCCCTAGCCCTGTAGGACTCTATCCCTCCCTCAGGACCCAGCAGCTGGGTGAACTGCTGTGAGCGGTCTGAACAGGCCTGTTATTATTAGACATTTGCAGATGAAATCACCACAAATACATTGTAGTGACCTACACTGTTACTGAGTCACTATATCAGGAAACAAGAGATTGAGTAGACTACAGCCTCTCAAATAACTTCCGAATGGGCACACACTGGTTGAATCAATGCTGTTTCCACATCATTTCAATGAAATGACGTTGAACCAATGTGGGATAAATGTAGAATTGACGTCTGTGCCTAGTGTGTTATCGCAGCACAAGAAAAGGGAGTAATATCAAACAATGACGTGCTACAACCTCTGACTCATTTTCATTCAATATAAGACATTAAAAAACCTCTTCTGAAAATATGAATCTGGACAGTCTGTACCTTATTTGAGCTAAAACCCATTCAAAACTAGACAAGCAACATAACTAGTCTGAGGCTGGATAATTCAACAGTTTAGTGAACAAATTGCAATCAACCTTCAGTCATTGCCTCTGCCACGTCCCTATGGGGTTAACATCTTCTGAATAATCCTAGAGAAATTACACCTGCTCAACATGGTATTGAGGATTACAGAGGATTTGGTATATTCTCTGACAGAGTCCATTTAAACATGCATAGCAAATCTGAGAGTCTGCTAAATACACATATAATCAAATGTAATTAACATATTTCACAGTCTTACCTCTGTTTTATGTGGCATGGGGTTAAATCCACAGAGATTGCAGACAGTGTTCTTGCATTTGGTACAGGTGTTGTAGTTGGGAGGGTCCTTGGAGCCCTTGTTGAGTTCCACCTTACAGAGTGGACAATTGGACTGGCCTGCTTTGGGAGCTGGTTGGGAGGATGCTCCTCCCTTTTGAGGCTCTGATGGGGGTTTGTCCACTTTGGCATGTACTGATGGGGGGACCTTGACCTGCTGGGGATTCTCTGCTATCTTCTCCCCTGATATCTGAGCAGCAGGAGGTTTGGTCTTGTTTGCAGGGGGCATCTTGGGAGAGGCCATGGCTGCTGCAGACACCTTAGGGGAAGCTGGCAGTGTGGTGAGTGGTTCATCCTGAACAGCTGAGGTGATCAAAGTAGATGCAGAGCTGAAGATGGAGGAGCCAAAGCCAAACATCTTCCCAGACACTGACTCTTCAGGCTTTGGATGAGATTTAGCAGCACCAAAGCCAAAGAAGCCCCCTGACTGCTTTGTGGGTGGGGCTTGTGGTTCTGGTGCAGCTTTGGCAGGAGAGGTCCCACCTTTTGGAAGCTGTTGTGGAGGATGTCCAGGCTCCTGCTTTAAGGGAGCAGTTTTGGGGTCTGGCTTTGGAGCTGGCTGGGGTTGTAGTTGTGATGAGGGCTTTGTAGCAGGCTGTTGCAGTGAAGAAGTTAGCTTTTCTGGCAGCTGTGCCGGTGTTGCAGCTCCACTGGGTTTGGGTGTGGCTGGAATTGGTTGGTTTACTGATTTCTGAACAATTAAAAGTTCCTGGTTCACCTTTGCAGCCACAGCAGTTGGAACATGTCTATTTTGTGTGGATCCTGGTACTGAGGTCTCCTCCCTTTGGACTGCAGTTTGTGCTGGGGTTCCAGTGGTAATTGGTGTTTCCTGAGGTACAGTGGGTGGAGTGATCTCTTTTTGGCCAGCCTCAGGTACTGGGATCTCCTCCTTCTGGGGTTTAGCTGAAGCTGGAGTCGGCTTTTGAGATGCAGCAGGTGTGACATTCTCCTTTTGAAGTGCAACAGGTGTAGAGACAATGCTGGGCAAGGGTTGGGGTTTCATCATGGGAAGTCCTGGGGGTTCGATTGCTCCAAGTGCTCTCTGCATCTGGCAGGTCAGACAGAGCCATTCCTTTACCTGAAATAAAATAACAGTGTTGATAAAAAATAACAAAAAATAATATTGTAGAAAGTTATTGTAGTCTGAGCACTTACAGATGCTCTCATCTTAGCTGATATTTAAATACCGCATACTACATGTGATAAACATACAGAATTACTGTCTTAATGCTCTAAATCTGAAGATGCTAAAATAAATGAATAATTTATATCAGAGCGTATTAATACAATTCCTCAAGATCTACAATTAGATCACAACATCTACATAGAGTGTGAGTGTGTTCATAGATCTAAAATTCTCATTGTTTTTCCTCTCATTGTTTGCGAAACAAATTTTAAAGTCTGGTGCATATTCTGGGGATGTGCAACTTTCCCTTTCAAGACGATTCGATACGTATCTAGCTAAATACATGGGTACCGATACGATACATTTTAGTTTGAAACGATTCGATGCAATTGGGTTCGCTGGATGTGATTCAATGCGTTAACACTTGTTGCGTACACACATTCATTTTCAATTCTAAATTCAAATTGTCTGCTGATGGAGAGCTGGGCATATCTGAGCTGGATCTGTTGAAGCAGACTTCTCTTTGTGTGTGTACTATGTAGGCACCTGACCTGATCCATAAGAGAGACTAGGCATCTACCACCCCACTACCACTATCAGCAGGGCAATGTTGCATATGTCTTTTTGTCCCTCTACTTTGGTTCTGAAATCACCATCACCCACTGATTAACTTCTAATTTTTGCAGATTAAGTGTTTGAGCTAGTAGGGTATTAATATTGACTGTAAAAAACTTTGGATTCCACCCCCATCTCAAAACCGAATGGTTTTGACCGTTTGGACGTTTTTACTGAGTGAGCTTCTCCTCGCACTTCGGGCATGCCTCGCAAAAGTGATTGGTGTCCTTGTTATGAAATGAACAACTTTACCACGTAAACTCAGCAAAAAAAGAAACGTCCTCTCACTGTCAACTGCGTTTATTTTCAGCAAACTTAACATGTGTAAATATTTGTATGAACATAACAAGATTCAACAACTGAGACATAAACTGAATAAGTTCCACAGACATGTGACTAACAGAAATGGAATAATATGTCCCTGAACAAAGGGGGGGGGTCAAAATCAAAAGTAACAGTCAGTGTCTGGTGTGGCCACCAGCTGCATTAAGTACTGCAGTGCATCTCCTCCTCGTGGACTGCACCTGATTTGCCAGTTCTTGCTGTGAGATTTTACCCATACTCTTCCACCAAGGCACCTGCATGTTCCCAGACATTTCTGGGGGAATGGCCCTAGCCCTCACCCTCCGATCTAACAGATCCCAGACGTGCTCAATGGGATTGAGATCTGGGCTCTTCGCTGGCCATGGCAGAACACTGACATTTCTGTCTTGCAGGAAATCACGCACAGAACGAGCAGTATGGCTGGAGGCATTGTCATGCTGGAGGGTCATGTCATGATGAGCCTGCAGGAAGGGTACCACATGAGGGAGGAGGATGTCTTCCCTGTAACGCACAGCGTTGAGATTGCCTGCAATGACAACAAGCTCAGTCCGATGATGCTGTGACACACCGCACCAGACCATGACGGACCCTCCACCTCCAAATCGATCTCGCTCCAGAGTACGGGCCTCGGTGTACCGCTCATTCTTTCGACGATAAATGCAAATCCGACCATCACCCCTGGTGAGACAAAACCGTGACTCGTCAGTAAAGAGCACTTTTTGACAGTCCTATCTGGTCCAGCGACGGTGGGTTTGTGCCCATAGGCGACGTTGTTGCTGGTGATGTCTGGTGAGGACCTGCCTTACAACAGGCCTACAAGCCCTCAGTCCAGCCTCTCTCAGCCCATTGAGGACTGTCTGAGCACTGATGGAGGGATTGTGCGTTCGTGGTCTAACTCGGGCAGTTGTTGTTGCCATCCTGTACCCGTCCCGCAGTTGTGATGTTCGGATGTACCGATCCTGTGCAGGTGTTGTTACACGTGGTCTGCCACTGCGATGATGATCAGCTGACCGACCTGTCACCTTGTAGCGCTGTCTTAGGCGTCTCACAGTACGGAGCAGGGACCCTGGGCATCTTTCTTTTTGTGTTTTTCAGAGTCAGTAGAAAGGCCTCTTTAGCGTCCTAAGTTTTCATAACTGTGACCTGAATTGCCTACCGCCTGTAAACTGTTAGTGTATTAACGACCGTTCCACAGGTGCATGTTCATTAATTGTTTATGGTTCATTGAACAAGCATGGGAAACAGTGTTTAAACCCTTTACAATGAAGATCTGTGAAGTTATTAGGATTTATATACGAATTATCTTTGAAAGACAGGGTCCTGAAAAAGGGATGTTTCTTTTTCTTCTGAGTTTATATCTAAAAATGACAATACTGATTGTTTAAAGCAAAACAACCTAAACAAATCTGGGCAGAGTGCAGTTTGAATAGGCTACTGATATTGCCCGGAGTTGTTCGGCATGACAAATGAATGACTGTCAACACAGTTACATGGAGTTCAACATTGAAGAAGAGAGGACGCATCAGTTGTTACAAGAGATATTTTCAGATGGTAGACAGAATGTAATATGATTAAAAAAATGGTTGTGAACAGTGAATTCGTAACTTTATAATCTTTTTTTGAACGATGCATGATACATTTGGATTGGTTTGGGGTCCATGGACTGATGAACTTGCATCTTCAACGTTGAATCGGGGACCGATGCGCATCGGTGAATCGTTACATCCCTAGCATATTCTGTAGAATATCGGGAGCCACTATGTACTCCAAACCCATTCAGACAAAAGTCATGCAATGTACAATATGTTAAATGTGATCAGGTGCTGATAAACATGAATGTCAAAACCTTGCCAATGTACTCAAAGACAATGCTGTCAGATTACAATTGGTTTCCAGAAATATCATGAACCAACATTCAATATTTTTTTAGAAAAGCCAATATTAATAAAAATAACTCCATCAAATCATCTTGTTATCCTGTCTTACACCTCTGATGAAAGACGTGACTGGAGACTATAAACATTGTCTATATGTAGTTAGTATGTTTAACCAATTGTTCTAAAATAAAGCGCAACTGTTATTTTAGAGTAGCCTAACTACTTTGATAAAACATTTGCTCTTTACTTACTGTTTCATGTGGCATGGGGTTAAATCCACAGAGGTTGCAGACAGTGTTCTTGCATTCCGTACAGGTGTTGTAGTTGGGAGGGTCCATGGAGCCCTTGTTGAGTTCCACCTTGCAGAGTGGACAGGTAGATTGGCCAGCTTTGGGAGCTGGTTGGGAGGATGCTGCTCTCTTTGGGGGTGCTGATGGGGGTTTGTCCACTTTGTCCTGTACTGATGGGGGGACCTTGGCCTGCTGGGGTTGCGCTGCTTTCTTCTCCTCCGCATTCTGAGCAGCAGGTAGTTTGGTCTCATTTGCAGCGGGCATCTTGGGAGAGGGCTGGACTGCTGCAGACAACTTGGGGGAAGCTGGCGGTGTGGTGCGGGGCTCGTCCTGAACAACTGAGGTTATCAAAGTGGATGCAGAGCTGAAGATGGAGGAGCCAAAGCCAAACATCTTCCCAGACACTGACTCTTCAGGCTTTGAGGAGGCAGACTGAGATTTGGGACCTCCAAAGCCAAATAAGCCACCTGACTCCTGCTTGGGGGACTGGGCCTGTGGTGGTGGTACAGATTTTGCATAAGAGGATCCACCTTTTGGAAGCTGTTGTTGAGGCTTCCCAGGCTTTCCTTTCGGTGCCCCTGTAAGGGGCTGAGGAGGTTGCTCTTGTTGTTGTGGAGTCTCTTGGTGTGGAGGTTGTTGGACATGGGTTGGAGAGGATTTGTCCACTGGTGTTTTGTCCTGCTGTGAAGCCACTGCTGGAGATACCTCCTTCTGTGGTGACCCTGGTGCTGGGTTCTTCTTCTCTTTCTCTGAAGCAGGAGTCACTGGCTCCATTAGGGGAGCAGTTTCAGGGTCTGGCTTTGGCGCTTGCTGGGGCTGTACTTGTTTTGATGCCTTTGTAGCAGGCTGCTGCAGTGGAGGAGTTTGCTTTTCTGACTGCTGCACAGGTGTAGCGGCTCCACTGGGTTTGGGAGTGGCTGGAATTGGTTGGTCCACTGGTTTCTGTACAATTATATGTTCTTCATTCTCCTTCTCAGCCACAGCAGGTGAAGCCTGTTTATTTTGTGTGGATCCTTGTGGTGGGGTCTCCTCCTTTTTGTCTGCATTTGGTGCTGGGGTTCCAGTGGGAATTGGTGTCTCCTGAGTTACAGTGGGTGGAGTGATCTCTTTTTGGCCAGCTGCAGGTACTGGGATCTCCTCCTTCTGGGGTTTAGCTGAAGCTGGAGTCGGCTTTTGAGATGCAGCAGGTGTGACATTCTCCTTTTGAAGTGCAACAGGTGTAGAGACTATGCTGGGTAAGGGTTGGGGTTTCATCATGGGAGTTCCTGGGGGTTCCATTGCTCCAAGTGCTCTCTGCATCTGGCAGGTCAGACAGAGCCATTCCTTTACCTGAAATAAAATAACAGTGTTGATAAAAAATAACAAAAAATTATATTGTAGAAAGTTGTAGTCAGCACTTACAGATGCTCTCATCTTAGTTGCTATTTAAATACTGCATACTACATGTGACAAACATACAAAACTACTGTCTTAATGCTCTAAATCTGAAGATGCTAAAAAAAAAGAATAATTTATATCACAGCGTATTAATACAATTCCTCAAGATCAACAATTAGATCACAACATCTATATAGAGTGTGTTCATAGACCTAAAATCCTCATTGTTTACCTCTCATTGTTTGTGAACCTAATTTTAAAGTCTGGTGCATATTCTATGGATGTGCAACTTTCCCTTTCAAGACGATTTGATACGTATCTAGCTAGATACATGGGTTCCGATACGATACAGGAACGATACGTTCTAGTTTTAAACGATTCGGTGCGATTCGGTTTGATTAGAGAACGAATCGATGCAATTGGGTTCGCTTGATATGATTCGATGCGTTAACATTTGTTGCATACACCTTAATTTTCAAATCTAAATTCTAATTGTCTTTTGATGGAGAGCAGCTCTCTGAGCTGGATCTGTCGAAGCTGACTTCACTCTGTGTGTGTGTGTGTGTGCAAGAGCGAGTGTGTGTAAATTCTGTATATCTATGTTGTAGGTACTATGTAGACACCTGACCTGAGCCTTAAGGGAGACTAGGCCACCCCACTACTGTAGGGGTTGCGTAACTGGTTGTAGAGAAGTCAGGCGCAGGAGAGCAAAACTGGGTAATTAACTTAGTCGTTTAATAAACAACCCAACGGTACAAACAATACGAGAGTACAAGGGCACAAAATAGCCCGTAACGCACCAGTAAATAATGTGCACAAGCACTACAAAGAACAATCCCACACAAAGACATGGGTACCCCAATACACACTGGAAGGGGGAGAGGTTAGAGAGGTTAGTAGAGGAGTGGCGGAGCGAGATCTGAGCCATCTCGGCCCAGGGCACGAACGCCGCCCACTCCCCCGGCCGATCCTGGCAATAAGACCACAGAAACCTGCCCACATACTGGTTCACTCTCTCCACTTGCCCAGACGTTCCATGAACGCCTTCCAGACCCTCAAAGTGAACTGGGGACCTCAATCAGACACTATATCCTCAGGCACCACGTAGTGCCGGAAGACGTGCGTAAACAAGGCCTCTGCAGTCTGTAGGGCAGTCACCTCGCTGCTCGGATGTACTCCAGATTGTGGTGGTCAGTCCAGATGAGAAAAGGGTGTTTAGCCAACTTCAAGCCAATGTCTCCACGCCTTCAGAGCCTTGACAAGAGCCAACAGTTCCATGATCCCCCACGTCATAGTTTCGCTCCGCCGGGCTGAGCTTCTACGAGAAGAAAACACAGGGGCGGAGCTTTGGTGGCGTACCCGAGCGCTGTGAGAGCACGGCTCCTATCCCAGCCTCGGACGCGTTCACCTCCACTATGAACGGCAGAAAGGGATCCGGATGGGCCAGCACGGGAGCCGAGGTAAACAGAGCCCTCAGCCGACCACTGCAAACGCACCGCACCCCCCTTCAGCAGTGAGGTAATGGGAACCGCTACCTGACCAAAACCCCGGATAAACCTCTGGTAGTAGTTGGCAAACCCCAGAAACCGCTGCACCTCCTTTACCGTGGTGGGAATCGGCCAATTACGCACGGTGGAGGTGGAAATGCGATACCCTAGGAAGGAGACGGACTGCTGGAAGAACAGGCACTTCTCAGTTTTGGCGTACAGGTCATGCTCCAACAATCGACCCAGCACCCTGCGCAACAGGGACACATGCTCGGCGCGTGTAGCGGAGTAAATCAGAATGTCATCAATATACACCACTACACCCTGCCCGTGCAGGTCCCTGATAATCTCGTCTACAAAGGCTTGGAAGACTGATGGCGAATTCATCAACCCGTACGGCATGACGAGGTACTCAAAATGCCCTGAGGTCGTACTGAACGCCGTCTTCCACTTGTCTCCCTCCCAGATACGCACCAGATTGGAAGCGCTCCTGAGATCTAGTTTGGTGAAGAACACGCCCCGTGCATTGACTCAATTGCTGTGGCAATGAGCGGTAGCGCGTAACTATACCTCACCGTGATCTGGTTTAGACCTCGATAGTCATTACACGGTCGCAGACCTCCATCCTTCTTCTTCACAAAAAAGAAACTCGAGACCACCCAGTGAGAACCCTCCGTTGCCAAGAAACAGTGTGGTCATGACAAGCTAACAAGGGTAGCCCTAGCACCACGGGAAACACAGGAGAGTCAATGAGGAAGAGACTGATCTTCTCCTTGTGACCCCCCTGCATTACCATACCCAGAGGAGCGGTGGCCTCCTGATCAACCCTGACCCTAATGGTCGACTATCTAAGGCATGAAAGGGGAAGGGCACATCCACGGGAACAATAGGAATCCCTAAACTAAGGGCGAACGATCTGTCTATAAAATTCCCAGCCGTGCCTGAATCGACGAGCGCCTTATGCTGGGAATGTGGGGAAAACTCAGAAAAAGTAACATACAAAAACAAGTGTGCAACAGAGGGCTCTGGGTGAGAATGGTGCCGGCTCACCTGGGATGACGCCAGAGTACCCTGCCTGCTGCCTCGACCGCCGAACACCACCCGAACAAGGAGAGGCACCGACTTCGGCGGAAGTCGTGACAACTACGACTATCAGCAGGGCAATGTAGTATATGTTTTTTGTCCCTCTACTTTGGTTCTGAAATCACCATCACCCACTGATTAACTTGTAATTTTTGCAGATGAAGTGTTTGAGCTAGTAATGTATTAATATTGATTAAAAAATTTGCTGTGGAAAAGCCAATGAACATATAGCACAACTTTGGATTTCACCCTCATCTCAAAACCGTTTGGAAGTTTTTACTGAGTGAGCTTCTCCTTGCACTTTGGGCATGCCTCGCTAAAGTGATTGGTGTCCTGGTTGTGAAATTATTAACTTTACCATATACATACAATAAGTTGACTGTGCCTTTAAACAGCTTGGGCTATTCCAGAAAATGATGTCATGGCGTTAGAAGCTTCTGATAATTGACATCATTATTTATTTCAAGGCCTACCTTCAAACTCAGTGCCTCTTTGCTTGACATCATGGGAAAATCAAAAGAAATCAGCCAAGACCTCAGAAAGAAATTGTAGACCTCCACAAGTCTGGTTCATCCTTGGGAGCAATTTCAAAACACGTGAAGGTACCACGTTCATCTGTACAAACAATAGTACTCAAGTATAAACACCATGGGACCACACAGCCACCATACCGCGCAGGAAGGAGACGCGTTCTGTCTTCTAGAGATGAACATACTTTGGTGTGAAAAGTGCAAATCAGTCTCAGAACAACAGCAAAGGTACTTGTGAAGATGCTGGAGGAAACAGGTACAAAAGTATCTATATCCACAGTAAAATAAGTCCTATATCGACATAACCTGAAAGGCCACTCAGCAAGGAAGAAGCCACAGCTAAAGCCAGACTACGGTTTGCAACTGCACATGGGGACAAAGATGGTACTTTTTGGAGAAATGTCCTGTGGTCTGATGAAACAACAATAGAATTGTTTGGCCATAATGACCATCGTTATGTTTGGAGAAAAAAGGGGGAGGCTTGCAAGCCAAAGAACACCATCCCAACCTTGAAGCACGGGGGACTGGTGCACTTCACAAAATAGATGGCATCATGAGGATGGAAAATTATGTTGATATATTGAAGCAACATCTCAAGACATCAGTCAGGAAGTTAAAGCTTGGTCGCAAATAGGTCTTCCAAATGGACAATGACCCCAAGCATACTTCCAAAGTTGTGGCAAAATGGCTTAAGGACAAGAAAGTCAAGGTATTGGAGTGGCCCTCACAAAGCCCTGACCTCAATCCTATATAACATGTGTGGGCAGAACTGAAAAAGCGTGTGCGAGCAGGAGGAGGCCTACAAACCTGACTCAGTTACACCAGCTCTGTCAGGAGGAATGGGCCAAAATTCACCCAACTTATTGTGGGAAGCTTGTGGAAGGCTACCCAAAACGTTAGACCCAAGTTAAACAATTTAAAGGCAATGCTACCAAATACTAATTGAGTGTATGTAAACCTCTGACCTACTGGGAATGTAATGAAAGAAATAAAAGCTGAAATAAATAATTCTCTCTACTATTATTCTGACATTTCACATTCGTAAAATAAAGTGGTGATCCTAACTGGCCTAAGACAGGGAATTTTTACTGTGATTAAATGTCAGGAATTGTGAGAAACTGTGTTTAAATGTACTTGGCTAAGGTGTATGTAAACTTCTGACTTCAACTGTAGGTTGTCACTCAACTAATAAAGCCTAATATCCTTTTTCATTGCCAAGATAAGCAAACTTAGGGATGACATGCCAGCAACAAACGCTGACACTACACATCAAACTATATAGGACCAAATAATGAAAGACAAGAATTGTACTTTTGAATTCTGTAAAGTCAGTGTGGAAAAGGTGAAAAAATTATTGTTGTCTATCAACAATGACAAGCCACCAGGGACTGACAATCTGGATGGAAAATTGCTGAGGATAATAGCAGATGATATTGCCACTCCTATTTGCCACATCTTCAATTTAAGCCTACTAGAGAGACTGTGCCCTCAGGCCTGGAGGAAGCTAAAGTCATTCCGCTACCCAAGAATAGTAAAGCCCCTTTACCGGCTCAAATAGCCCGACCAATCAGCCTGTTACCAACCCTTAATAAACTTCTGGAAAAATTGTGTTTGACCAGATACAATGCTATTTTACAGTAAACAAATTGACAACAGAATTTCAGCATGCTTAGAGTGAAGGACACTCAACAAGCACAGCACTTACACAAATGACTTATGATTGGCTGAGAGAAATGATAAAATGATTGTGGGGGCTGTCTTGATAGACTTCAGTGCAGCTTTTGAAATGATTGATCATAGTCTACTGCTGGAAAAATGATGTGTTATGGCTTTACACCCCCTGCTATAATGTGGATAAAGAGTTACTTGTCTAACAGAACACAGAGGGTGTTCTTTAATGGAAGCCTGTCAAATATAATCCAGCTAGAATCAGGAATTCCCCAGGGTAGCTGTTCAGGCCCCTTGCTTTTTTTTACTCAACAAAGAGCTGCAGTGAGTTTCAGAGTGGGTGGCAAGGAATAAGTTAGCCCTAAATATTTCTAAAACTAAAAGCATTGTATTTGGAACAAAACACTCACTAAACCCTAAACCTCAACTAAATCTTGTTATAAATAATGTGGAAATTGAGCAAGTTGAGATGACTAAACTGTTTGGAGTAAACTGTCATGGTCAAAACATATTGATGCAGTAGTAGCTAAGATGGAGAGAAGTCTGTCTATAATAAAGCGATGCTCTGCTTTCTTAACAACACTATCAACAAGGCAGGTCCTACAGGCCCTAGTTTTGTCGCACCTTGACTCAGGGACGTGCACAGGAATTTTGAGGGGCAGTTGCTCTGACCTGAAAAAAAGGGCACCCCTCCCACCCCCCAAAAAAACACAAAACAAACTCACGGGCTATATGAAAGACTGAGAATAACAGGGTCTTTATTAAAATATATATACACAAAGAAGTAAAACACTGAAATACAGCACTCAATCACCTTAACTACTACTAATAATAACACAGAAAAACATGACTTGAGTCATGAAAATCCCTACATCAATATCCTATCAAGTCACTGATAGGTTTCTTCAGATTTACATACTAAACATGCAAAGCTTCAAAGGAGAAGCCGCCTATTAGGGGCCATTTCAACAAAAATCTTCAGAACTTCTTTCTTGTCGATTCCTATGTCCTTCTCTATGGCCAGCAGGAGGAGGTCAGACAGCCGCTCTTGACCACACTGATTTATGAGCCTTGATTTGACCAGCTTCAGCTTAGAAAAGGAACGTTCTACCGCTGCAGTGGACACGGGTAGAGTGGCATATATTTTGATTAGTTTGAATAGTGTGGGGAATATGACGTTAGCATTGTTTTCCTTGAATACTTGAGCATAGACTTGACTGTCCTCTTGGGACACTTGTAAGATGCATGGAAGACTCTCAGCTCTGTTTGAAGGTTGGTCTCTTCCCCCTGAAGTCCATAAAACTCACATAGTGAATGTGCTGTATCAACACCATCAGTGAGTCTCTGCAGTGACATCACAATGTCCCAGTCTTCCCTTCCCGTAAAATCTTCTCTCAAGCTCCTGTCTCAATCTGTCCAGAAAGGTATAGTATGTCCTTCCCCTGTAATATTCCTCCAAGGTCTGGACTGCATCATCTTCTCTTGCTGATTTGGAAGTGTATTTCAGCTTTGCAGGGACTTTTCTTTGTCTACCTGGAATATTTGTGGGAATGCTTATGTCATTTTCCTCTGCAATTGTTGTGGCAGTGTTGTATATTTGTGAGAATTGGTTGTCTCTCCTCAGTTCCACTACTTGCTTCAAGACACCATCTAACACAGAGTAAGCAGCAGCCAAGTCCAGGTCATCCTGCTGGAGTACTTTTGAGGCAACTGATGTCTCCATGAACACTGGCGTTGCTATTTCAAGACACAGCAAAAATTCAAAATCTATGCTGCTCAACAGCATTTTAGCTTCTCCTGCAGCCAGATCGGGGGGGTCACACTCTCTCAGATCTCTCAAGTACTGTAGGGCAGCAGGGAGGACCTTCCTAATTGTCTTTAAAGCATCTTCCCTGCAGCTCCACCGGGTGTCTGAAAGCCTCTGTAGTTCAAGGACACGTTGGTCTGGATTCATGGCTTTTTGAGTATCCACAAATGCAGCATGGCGCTTTGTAGAGTTGGCAATGAATGTGTACAGCCTCTCAACGACTGTGAAGAAATCCACAAAGTGCTTGTTGGATTTTGCACTCTCAACTAAAACGAGATTTAAACAATGTGCATGGCAGTGCACATATAATGCTCTCTCATTTTGTCTCTGAATCCGGGACTGCAGCCCATTGTAGCGTCCACTCATATTGGCAGCTCCATCATATCCCTGTCCACAGACATCTTGAATGTTGAAGTTGTTTTGCTCAAGTAGCTTCATCACTACATTCTCCAGTGCCTCTCCCATTGTTGATGCCACATCACATAGTTGGACAAAGCATTCCTTTATAGTCATGTTGTGGACATATCGCACAACAAAGGACACCTGCTCAATATGTGACACAGTGGTCTCGTCCAGCAAAATAGAAAATTGTGATGCTTCTGTCACTTCCTTCTGTATGATTCGTTTCACATAAAGACTAAGTGCTTTTATGAGGTCGTTTTGTGTCCTATTGGACAGGAGAGACACCTGGCACCTTTGGTTTGATGCTTGTTTTTCCTTGACTGCATCAAGATGAAGCCCGAGTACGCTGTCATATTGGCCAAGCAAATCCACCATGTTCAGAAAATGTCCTCTATTTGAACTTGACAAGCCTTCTTCATTTCCCCTAAAGGCCAAAGCTTGTTTTGCCAGATATAATGTGATGTCTATTAAACGGAACATAATATCTCTGTTTTTCTGCCTCTCTCTTTCTTTGGCTGCTTCCATCTGAGAATCAGCTACTGCAAAAGCCCTCTGCAGTGTATCTTTTGTAAAGGCATTCCACCTAATCATGCTTAGCATATGCAATTCACTGCTGCGGTGCTCCTTAATCTTCACTTTGGCCTGCCTCCACAAGTTTATCCCTACAGACTTCCATCCTGTCCTGCTCTGAAATCTTTCCTCATTCATAAAATTCCTGCAGCTAAAGCAATGCATGGCATCATTCAGTGGAGAATATTCCAGCCAGGGGTCATCGTTATACCATTGGGCTTGAAAAGAGCGCCCATCTGGATTTTTAGGAACTTTACCATAGGACGGCAAGGCCCGACTGAATTGGAAAATGTGATGAAGGTCTGATCGTATTTAAGATTGCTGCTTTGTACATGAGCTGGATCTGTGGGATTAGCCAACCTCAGCAAAAATCTAAATCTGTTGACTCTGCCCCACTCGTCATCTCAATATCTTCCCTTGCTGATGCTCTCGTCTCCCTCATCTCATCTATCATTTCCCTATTTTGCCAGTCTGTCCTGATCTCATCTGGGATTGGCTCTGGCTCTGGCTCTCTGAATGCAGCTGATGCACTGGGCTCATCATCTGTCCAATTACATATTATTCTTATTGCCGTTATCATTATTATTTTAATGCCCACTAATGGTATTTATGTTCTGCTCAGGCAAGATCTTTGAAATGACCTCTAAAATAGCCTATGTTTTTTTAGATTACAATTATTTAACCCTGGCTGTACTTTCTAGCATGGTCCTCTCATCTCATATTTGGTGATCATCACTTAAGCCTACCTGCCCTATGTGCCTCCTCCTGGTCCACATTTTCCTCACATAGTCTGGAGGCTTGTGACTGCTCCTCCTCATCTTAAATGTGATGTAATTATGAAACATTGCCATTAGTAGGCTAAAATATGAGTCTGATTAATTAATCAATTCGCCTACACAATGTCATGTCATCTTTATCACAGTGCAAAGTCTCTGTCTCACCTGCTGGTTGGCTCTTTCGCAGCCAACCCTGCAGTGATGTGCTGCCCTTTGCTGCCTCCCTGAATTGTCTCTCCCTCTCCTGAATCCACCTCTTTTCAGTGGGCATCTTGGCTTCAAACAATACCCAAAATAGTGATAGGATTTAGGCATTTAACCATTTTGAATAAAATAAAATGTGATGCATTACTTCCATCATTCATTCTTCTTGCTAAAACGAAATGTGAGAAACTAACTATCAGCAGACATGTAGCTTAGTTTGCCTAATGCCTACAAAAAGAGTAGCCTAGGCTGCTTGTCTGCAAGCTATCTGTCTGATTTTTAGGCTAAACGTGGCAAACTCAGGCTGGATTTATGAAGATTTTTAATTCATTTCATAAAACTTGATGATAATGATCGTTCGTTTGTTATACATCACAAACTCACCTTTTCCGACAACGTTGAGTCGTCTCACCCGACAACCGCGACAATCTCCATCTAGGGCCGCTCATGCAGGCTCAGCTCAGGTGCCGGTCGCGTGCAGCGCTGCAGCCAAGTAAACAGAGTTTGCCCTTCCCCTACTGACTTTCACTTTCGGTGCCCGAATGGAAGTGAATGAGACTTTGCGATTTTTTTTATCTAGGCCTACGTGAAATTCTGCATCCATTGTACGATTTATTTATTTATTTTTTCCCTCGGAAGGGCAACGTGAGTCGAGAAGGGCATATGGGCAGTTGCCCAGGCAACCTGAGCAACCCCCCTGTGCACGTCCCTGCCTTGACTACTGTTCAGTATGTGTGGTCAGGTGCCACAAAAAAGGCCTCCGAAAAATAGCATTTGGCTCAGAACAGGGCAGAACGGCTGGCCCTTGGATGTACACAGAGAGCTAATATTAATAATATGCATGCCAATCTCTCCTGGCTGAAAGTGGAGGAGAGATTGACTTCATCACTACATTTATTTATGAGGTATTGAAATTGTTGAATGCACCAAGCTCTAAACTACTGTCTAAACTACTGGCACACAGCTCGGACACCCATGCATACTCAACAATACATGCCACAAGAGGTCTCTTCACTGTCCCCAAGTCCAGAACAGACTATGGAATGCACACAGTACTACATAGAGCCATGACTACATGGAACTCTATTCCACGTCAGGTAACTGACACAAGCAGTAAAATTTCATTTAAAAAACAGATAAAACACCTTATGGAACAGCGGGGACTGTGAAGCAACACAAACATTGGCACAGACACACACACACACACACACACACACACACACACACACACACACACACACACACACACACACACACATATGGCAACATACACACTAAACATACACATGGATTTAGTAATGTAGATACTGTATGTGGTAGTGGTGGAGTAGGGGCCTGAGGGCACACAGTGTGTTGTGAAATCTGTGAACGTATTGTAATGTTTTAAAATTGTATAAACTGCCTTAATTTTGCTGGACCCCAGCTGCTTTGGCAGCAGCTAATGGGGAACCATAATAAATACGAATACAAATATCACGCTAACTATTTTAGCATTTGAATGTATAAGGTGTCGCGCATATGTGCAAGATCAAGAACAGGCTGCCTACCTCATGCTGGTCAGCGCACAAAGCTGGGCAGAGTGTGCAGTTTGAATAGGCTACTGATATTGAATGGGGTTGTTCGGCATGAAAAATTACTTGTAGATCAATGACTGTCAACACAGTTACATGCAGTTCCACACTGAAGAAGAGAGGACGCATCAGTTGTTACAAGAGATATTTTCAGACGGTAGACAGAATATAATATGAGCAAAAAAATGCTTGTGAACCGTGAATTCGTAACATTAGAATCAATCAATTTTGAACGACGCATGCTACATTTGGATTGGTTTGGGGTCCATGGACTGATGAACTTGCATCTTCAACGTTGAATCGGGGACCGATGCGCAACGGTGAATCGTTACATCCCTAGCATATTCTGTAGAATACTGGGAGCCACGATGTACTCCAAACCCATTCAGACAAAAGTCATGCAATGTACAATATGTTAAATGTGATCAGGTGCTAATGAACATGAATGACAAAACCTTGCCAAGATACTCAAAGACAATGCTGTCAAATTACAATTGGTTTCCAGAAAGATAATGAACAAACATGAACCAACATTAGATATTAATAAAAATAACTCCATCAAATCATCTTGTTATCCTGTCATATCCCTCACATGAAAGACATGACTGGAGACTATAAACATTGTCTATATATAGTTAGTATGTTTAACCAATTGTTCTAAAATAAAGCACAACAGTTATTTTAGAGTAGCCTAACTACTTTGATGAAACATATACTCTTTACTTACTGTTTCATGTGGCATGGGGTTAAATCCACAGAGGTTGCAGACAGTGTTCTTGCATTCCGTACAGGTGTTGTAGTTCGGAGGGTCCTTGGAGCCCTTGTTGAGTTCCACCTTGCAGAGTGGACAGGTAGATTGGCCAGCTTTGGGAGCTGGTTGGGAGGATGCTGCTCTCTTTGGGGGCACTGATGGGTGTTTGTCCACTTTGTCCTGTACTGATGGGGGGACCTTGGCCTGCTGGGGTTGCGCTGCTTTCTTCTCCTCCGCATTCTGAGCAGCAGGTAGTTTGGTCTCATTTGCAGGGGACATCTTGGGAGAGGGCTGGGCCAGTTCAGACATCTTGGGGGAAGCTGGCGGTGTAGTGCGGGGCTCGTCCTGAACAACTGAGGTTATCAAAGTGGAGGCAGAGCTGAAGATGGAGGAGCCAAAGCCAAACATCTTCCCAGACACTGACTCTTCAGGCTTTGAGGAGGCAGACTGAGATTTGGGACCTCCAAAGCCAAATAAGCCTCCTGATTCCTGCTTGGGGGGTTGCTGTGCGGCTGGGATGGCACTACTCTGCCTACGACCAGGGCTGGGCTGCTGTGGTGGTTTATGAGGTTCTGATGTTCTCCGGTTCTCCAGTGGAGCCTTCTGAGCAGGCACTGGGCTTGCTGGGTTTTGAGTGTCTGCTGCTTTAGCAGCTTCAACTATTGATATATCAGGCTCTGATTTTGGTGCCTCTGGTGAGGGCTGCAGAGGCTGTCCTTGTTGTTGTGGAGTCTTCTGTTGTGGAGGTTGTTGGACAAGTGTTGGAGTCGGTTTGTCCACTGGCTTCTGGTCCTGCTGGCAAACCACTGTCGGGGATACCTCTTTCTGTGATGAGCCTGGTGCTGGGATCTCTTTCACTAAAGCAGGAGTCATTGACTCCTTTTGGGTGAGGCTGTTGTAGGGGCCACTTGTTGAGGGCCAGCTAGTCTGGGAGTCTCCTTCTGTTGAGATGCAACAGGTGCAGACACCTTGGGAGAAGCTGGAGGTGTTGTACGGTGCTCATCCTGAACAGCTGAGGTGATCAAAGTGGATGCAGAGCTGAAGATAGAGGAGCCAAAGCCAAACATCTTCCCAGACACTGAGATTTCAGGCTTTGACTGAGCAGGTTGAGCTTTTGCACCACCAAAGCCAAAGAAGCCTCCTGACTCCTGCTGGGCCTGTGCTGGTGGTACAGCTTCGGCATGAGAGGCTACACCTTTTGGAAGCTGTTGTTGAGGCTTCCTGGGCTCTCCTTTTGGTGGCCCTGTTAGGGGCTGAGGAGGTTGTTCTTGTTGTTGGACAGGGGATGGAGTTGATTTGTCCACTGGCGTTTTGTCCTGCTGTGAAGCCACTGCTGGAGATACCTCCTTCTGTGGTGACCCTGGTGCTGGGTTCTTCTTCTCTTTCTCTGAAGCAGGAGTCATTGGCTCCTTTAGGGGAGCAGTTTCGGGGGCTGGCTTTGGAGCTTGCTGGGGCTGTACTTGTTTTGATGCCTTTGTAGCAGGCTGCTGCAGTGGAGGAGTTTGCTTTTCTGGCTGCTGTACAGGTGTAGCGGCTTCACTGGGTTTGGGAGTGGCTGGAATTGGTTGTTCCACTGGTTTCTGTACAATTATAAGTTCTTCATTCTCCTTCTCAGCCACAGCAGGTGAAGCCTGTTTATTTTGTGTGGATCCTTGTGGTGGGGTCTCCTCCTTTTTGTCTGCATTTGGTGCTGGGGTTCCAGTGGGAATTGGTGTCTCCTGAGTTACAGTGGGTGGAGTGATCTCTTTTTGGCCAGCTGCAGGTACTGGGATCTCCTCCTTCTGGGGTTTAGCTGAAGCTGGAGTCGGCTTTTGAGATGCAGCAGGTGTGACATTCTCCTTTTGAAGTGCAACAGGTGTAGAGACTATGCTGGGTAAGGGTTGGGGTTTCATCATGGGAGTTCCTGGGGGTTCCATTGCTCCAAGTGCTCTCTGCATCTGGCAGGTCAGACAGAGCCATTCCTTTACCTGAAATAAAATAACAGTGTTGATAAAAAATAACAAAAAATTATATTGTAGAAAGTTGTAGTCAGCACTTACAGATGCTCTCATCTTAGTTGCTATTTAAATACTGCATACTACATGTGACAAACATACAAAACTACTGTCTTAATGCTCTAAATCTGAAGATGCTAAAAAAAAAGAATAATTTATATCACAGCGTATTAATACAATTCCTCAAGATCAACAATTAGATCACAACATCTATATAGAGTGTGTTCATAGACCTAAAATCCTCATTGTTTACCTCTCATTGTTTGTGAACCTAATTTTAAAGTCTGGTGCATATTCTATGGATGTGCAACTTTCCCTTTCAAGACGATTTGATACGTATCTAGCTAGATACATGGGTTCCGATACGATACAGGAACGTGCGTTCTAGTTTTAAGCGATTCGGTGCGATTCGGTTTGATTAGAGAACGAATCGATGCAATTGGGTTCGCTTGATATGATTCGATGCGTTAACATTTGTTGCATACACCTTAATTTTCAAATCTAAATTCTAATTGTCTTTTGATGGAGAGCAGCTCTCTGAGCTGGATCTGTCAAGCTGACTTCACTCTGTGTGTGTGTGTGTGTGCAAGAGCGAGTGTGTGTAAATTCTGTATATCTATGTTGTAGGTACTATGTAGACACCTGACCTGAGCCTTAAGGGAGACTAGGCCACCCCACTACTGTAGGGGTTGCGTAACTGGTTGTAGAGAAGTCAGGCGCAGGAGAGCAAAACTGGGTAATTAACTTAGTCGTTTAATAAACAACCCAACGGTACAAACAATACGAGAGTACAAGGGCACAAAATAGCCCGTAACGCACCAGTAAATAATGTGCACAAGCACTACAAAGAACAATCCCACACAAAGACATGGGTACCCCAATACACACTGGAAGGGGGAGAGGTTAGAGAGGTTAGTAGAGGAGTGGCGGAGCGAGATCTGAGCCATCTCGGCCCAGGGCACGAACGCCGCCCACTCCCGGCCGATCCTGGCAATAAGACCACAGAAACCTGCCCACATACTGGTTCACTCTCTCCACTTGCCCAGACGTTCCATGAACGCCTTCCAGACCCTCAAAGTGAACTGGGGACCTCAATCAGACACTATATCCTCAGGCACCACGTAGTGCCGGAAGACGTGCGTAAACAAGGCCTCTGCAGTCTGTAGGGCAGTCACCTCGCTGCTCGGATGTACTCCAGATTGTGGTGGTCAGTCCAGATGAGAAAAGGGTGTTTAGCCAACTTCAAGCCAATGTCTCCACGCCTTCAGAGCCTTGACAAGAGCCAACAGTTCCATGATCCCCCCACGTCATAGTTTCGCTCCGCCGGGCTGAGCTTCTACGAGAAGAAAACACAGGGGCGGAGCTTTGGTGGCGTACCCGAGCGCTGTGAGAGCACGGCTCCTATCCCAGCCTCGGACGCGTTCACCTCCACTATGAACGGCAGAAAGGGATCCGGATGGGCCAGCACGGGAGCCGAGGTAAACAGAGCCCTCAGCCGACCACTGCAAACGCACCGCACCCCCCCCTTCAGCAGTGAGGTAATGGGAACCGCTACCTGACCAAAACCCCGGATAAACCTCTGGTAGTAGTTGGCAAACCCCAGAAACCGCTGCACCTCCTTTACCGTGGTGGGAATCGGCCAATTACGCACGGTGGAGGTGGAAATGCGATACCCTAGGAAGGAGACGGACTGCTGGAAGAACAGGCACTTCTCAGTTTTGGCGTACAGGTCATGCTCCAACAATCGACCCAGCACCCTGCGCAACAGGGACACATGCTCGTGGCGTGTAGCGGAGTAAATCAGAATGTCATCAATATACACCACTACACCCTGCCCGTGCAGGTCCCTGATAATCTCGTCTACAAAGGCTTGGAAGACTGATGGCGAATTCATCAACCCGTACGGCATGACGAGGTACTCAAAATGCCCTGAGGTCATACTGAACGCCGTCTTCCACTTGTCTCCCTCCCAGATACGCACCAGATTGGAAGCGCTCCTGAGATCTAGTTTGGTGAAGAACACGCCCCGTGCATTGACTCAATTGCTGTGGCAATGAGCGGTAGCGCGTAACTATACCTCACTGTGATCTGGTTTAGACCTCGATAGTCATTACACGGTCGCAGACCTCCATCCTTCTTCTTCACAAAAAAGAAACTCGAGACCACCCAGTGAGAACCCTCCGTTGCCAAGAAACAGTGTGGTCATGACAAGCTAACAAGGGTAGCCCTAGCACCACGGGAAACACAGGAGAGTCAATGAGGAAGAGACTGATCTTCTCCTTGTGACCCCCCTGCATTACCATACCCAGAGGAGCGGTGGCCTCCCTGATCAACCCTGACCCTAATGGTCGACTATCTAAGGCATGAAAGGGGAAGGGCACATCCACGGGAACAATAGGAATCCCTAAACTAAGGGCGAACGATCTGTCTATAAAATTCCCAGCCGTGCCTGAATCGACGAGCGCCTTATGCTGGGAATGTGGGGAAAACTCAGAAAAAGTAACATACAAAAACAAGTGTGCAACAGAGGGCTCTGGGTGAGAATGGTGCCGGCTCACCTGGGATGACGCCAGAGTACCCTGCCTGCTGCCTCGACCGCCGAACACCACCCGAACAAGGAGAGGCACCGACTTCGGCGGAAGTCGTGACAACTACGACTATCAGCAGGGCAATGTAGTATATGTTTTTTGTCCCTCTACTTTGGTTCTGAAATCACCATCACCCACTGATTAACTTGTAATTTTTGCAGATGAAGTGTTTGAGCTAGTAATGTATTAATATTGATTAAAAAATTAGCTGTGGAAAAGCCAATGAACATATAGCACAACTTTGGATTTCACCCTCATCTCAAAACCGTTTGGAAGTTTTTACTGAGTGAGCTTCTCCTTGCACTTTGGGCATGCCTCGCTAAAGTGATTGGTGTCCTGGTTGTGAAATTATTAACTTTACCATATACATACAATAAGTTGACTGTGCCTTTAAACAGCTTGGGCTATTCCAGAAAATGATGTCATGGCGTTAGAAGCTTCTGATAATTGACATCATTATTTATTTCAAGGCCTACCTTCAAACTCAGTGCCTCTTTGCTTGACATCATGGGAAAATCAAAAGAAATCAGCCAAGACCTCAGAAAGAAATTGTAGACCTCCACAAGTCTGGTTCATCCTTGGGAGCAGGGACGTGCACAGGGGGGTTGCTCAGGTTGCCTGGGCAACTGCCCATATGCCCTTCTCGACTCACGTTGCCCTTCCGAGGGAAAAAATAAATAAATAAATCGTACAATGGATGCAGAATTTCACGTAGGCCTAGATAAAAAAAATCGCAAAGTCTCATTCACTTCCATTCGGGCACCGAAAGTGAAAGTCAGTAGGGGAAGGGCAAACTCTGTTTACTTGGCTGCAGCGCTGCACGCGACCGGCACCTGAGCTGAGCCTGCATGAGCGGCCCTAGATGGAGATTGTCGCGGTTGTCGGGTGAGAGCGACTCAGCGTTGTCGGAAAAGGTGAGTTTGTGATGTATAACAAGCGAACGATCATTATCATCAAGTTTTATGAAATGAATTAAAATCTTCATAAATCCAGCCTGAGTTTGCCACGTTTAGCCTAAAAATCAGACAGATAGCTTGCAGACAAGCAGCCTAGGCTACTCTTTTTTGTAGGCATTAGGCAAACTAAGCTACATGTCTGCTGATAGTTAGTTTCTCACATTTCGTTTTAGCAAGAAGAATGAATGATGGAAGTAATGCATCACATTTTATTTTATTCAAAATGGTTAAATGCCTAAATCCTATCACTATTTTGGGTATTGTTTGAAGCCAAGATGCCCACTGAAAAGAGGTGGATTCAGGAGAGGGAGAGACAATTCAGGGAGGCAGCAAAGGGCAGCACATCACTGCAGGGTTGGCTGCGAAAGAGCCAACCAGCAGGTGAGACAGAGACTTTGCACTGTGATAAAGATGACATGACATTGTGTAGGCGAATTGATTAATTAATCAGACTCATATTTTAGCCTACTAATGGCAATGTTTCATAATTACATCACATTTAAGATGAGGAGGAGCAGTCACAAGCCTCCAGACTATGTGAGGAAAATGTGGACCAGGAGGAGGCACATAGGGCAGGTAGGCTTAAGTGATGATCACCAAATATGAGATGAGAGGACCATGCTAGAAAGTACAGCCAGGGTTAAATAATTGTAATCTAAAAAAACATAGGCTATTTTAGAGGTCATTTCAAAGATCTTGCCTGAGCAGAACATAAATACCATTAGTGGGCATTAAAATAATAATGATAACGGCAATAAGAATAATATGTAATTGGACAGATGATGAGCCCAGTGCATCAGCTGCATTCAGAAAGCCAGAGCCAGAGCCAATCCCAGATGAGATCAGGACAGACTGGCAAAATAGGGAAATGATAGATGAGATGAGGGAGACGAGAGCATCAGCAAGGGAAGATATTGAGATGACGAGTGGGGCAGAGTCAACAGATTTAGATTTTTGCTGAGGTTGGCTAATCCCACAGATCCAGCTCATGTACAAAGCAGCAATCTTAAATACGATCAGACCTTCATCACATTTTCCAATTCAGTCGGGCCTTGCCGTCCTATGGTAAAGTTCCTAAAAATCCAGATGGGCGCTCTTTTCAAGCCCAATGGTATAACGATGACCCCTGGCTGGAATATTCTCCACTGAATGATGCCATGCATTGCTTTAGCTGCAGGAATTTTATGAATGAGGAAAGATTTCAGAGCAGGACAGGATGGAAGTCTGTAGGGATAAACTTGTGGAGGCAGGCCAAAGTGAAGATTAAGGAGCACCGCAGCAGTGAATTGCATATGCTAAGCATGATTAGGTGGAATGCCTTTACAAAAGATACACTGCAGAGGGCTTTTGCAGTAGCTGATTCTCAGATGGAAGCAGCCAAAGAAAGAGAGAGGCAGAAAAACAGAGATATTATGTTCCGTTTAATAGACATCACATTATATCTGGCAAAACAAGCTTTGGCCTTTAGGGGAAATGAAGAAGGCTTGTCAAGTTCAAATAGAGGACATTTTCTGAACATGGTGGATTTGCTTGGCCAATATGACAGCGTGCTCGGGCTTCATCTTGATGCAGTCAAGGAAAAACAAGCATCAAACCAAAGGTGCCAGGTGTCTCTCCTGTCCAATAGGACACAAAACGACCTCATAAAAGCACTTAGTCTTTATGTGAAACGAATCATACAGAAGGAAGTGACAGAAGCATCACAATTTTCTATTTTGCTGGACGAGACCACTGTGTCACATATTGAGCAGGTGTCCTTTGTTGTGCGATATGTCCACAACATGACTATAAAGGAATGCTTTGTCCAACTATGTGATGTGGCATCAACAATGGGAGAGGCACTGGAGAATGTAGTGATGAAGCTACTTGAGCAAAACAACTTCAACATTCAAGATGTCTGTGGACAGGGATATGATGGAGCTGCCAATATGAGTGGACGCTACAATGGGCTGCAGTCCCGGATTCAGAGACAAAATGAGAGAGCATTATATGTGCACTGCCATGCACATTGTTTAAATCTCGTTTTAGTTGAGAGTGCAAAATCCAACAAGCACTTTGTGGATTTCTTCACAGTCGTTGAGAGGCTGTACACATTCATTGCCAACTCTACAAAGCGCCATGCTGCATTTGTGGATACTCAAAAAGCCATGAATCCAGACCAACGTGTCCTTGAACTACAGAGGCTTTCAGACACCCGGTGGAGCTGCAGGGAAGATGCTTTAAAGACAATTAGGAAGGTCCTCCCTGCTGCCCTACAGTACTTGAGAGATCTGAGAGAGTGTGACCCCGATCTGGCTGCAGGAGAAGCTAAAATGCTGTTGAGCAGCATAGATTTTGAATTTTTGCTGTGTCTTGAAATAGCAACGCCAGTGTTCATGGAGACATCAGTTGCCTCAAAAGTACTCCAGCAGGATGACCTGGACTTGGCTGCTGCTTACTCTGTGTTAGATGGTGTCTTGAAGCAAGTAGTGGAACTGAGGAGAGACAACCAATTCTCACAAATATACAACACTGCCACAACAATTGCAGAGGAAAATGACATAAGCATTCCCACAAATATTCCAGGTAGACAAAGAAAAGTCCCTGCAAAGCTGAAATACACTTCCAAATCAGCAAGAGAAGATGATGCAGTCCAGACCTTGGAGGAATATTACAGGGGAAGGACATACTATACCTTTCTGGACAGATTGAGACAGGAGCTTGAGAGAAGATTTTACGGGAAGGGAAGACTCGGGACATTGTGATGTCACTGCAGAGACTCACTGATGGTGTTGATACAGCACATTCACTATGTGAGTTTTATGGACTTCAGGGGGAAGAGACCAACCTTCAAACAGAGCTGAGAGTCTTCCATGCATCTTACAAGTGTCCCAAGAGGACAGTCAAGTCTATGCTCGAAGTATTCAAGGAAAACAATGCTAACGTCATATTCCCCACACTATTCAAACTAATCAAAATATATGCCACTCTACCCGTGTCCACTGCAGCGGTAGAACGTTCCTTTTCTAAGCTGAAGCTGGTCAAATCAAGGCTCATAAATCAGTGTGGTCAAGAGCGGCTGTCTGACCTCCTCCTGCTGGCCATAGAGAAGGACATAGGAATCGACAAGAAAAGAAGTTCTGAAGATTTTTGTTGAAATGGCCCCTAATAGGCGGCTTCTCCTTTGAAGCTTTGCATGTTTAGTATGTAAATCTGAAGAAACCTATCAGTGACTTGATAGGATATTGATGTAGGGATTTTCATGACTCAAGTCATGTTTTTCTGTGTTATTATTAGTAGTAGTTAAGGTGATTGAGTGCTGTATTTCAGTGTTTTACTTCTTTGTGTATATATATTTTAATAAAGACCCTGTTATTCTCAGTCTTTCATATAGCCCGTGAGTTTGTTTTGTGTTTTTTTGGGGGGTGGGAGGGGTGCCCTTTTTTTCAGGTCAGAGCAACTGCCCCTCAAAATTCCTGTGCACGTCCCTGCTTGGGAGCAATTTCAAAACACGTGAAGGTACCACGTTCATCTGTACAAACAATAGTACGCAAGTATAAACACCATGGGACCACACAGCCACCATACCGCGCAGGAAGGAGACGCGTTCTGTCTTCTAGAGATGAACATACTTTGGTGTGAAAAGTGCAAATCAGTCTCAGAACAACAGCAAAGGTACTTGTGAAGATGCTGGAGGAAACAGGTACAAAAGTATCTATATCCACAGTAAAATAAGTCCTATATCGACATAACCTGAAAGGCCACTCAGCAAGGAAGAAGCCACAGCTAAAGCCAGACTACGGTTTGCAACTGCACATGGGGACAAAGATGGTACTTTTTGGAGAAATGTCCTGTGGTCTGATGAAACAACAATAGAATTGTTTGGCCATAATGACCATCGTTATGTTTGGAGAAAAAAGGGGGAGGCTTGCAAGCCAAAGAACACCATCCCAACCTTGAAGCACGGGGGACTGGTGCACTTCACAAAATAGATGGCATCATGAGGATGGAAAATTATGTTGATATATTGAAGCAACATCTCAAGACATCAGTCATGAAGTTAAAGCTTGGTCGCAAATAGGTCTTCCAAATGGACAATGACCCCAAGCATACTTCCAAAGTTGTGGCAAAATGGCTTAAGGACAAGAAAGTCAAGGTATTGGAGTGGCCCTCACAAAGCCCTGACCTCAATCCTATATAACATGTGTGGGCAGAACTGAAAAAGCGTGTGCGAGCAGGAGGAGGCCTACAAACCTGACTCAGTTACACCAGCTCTGTCAGGAGGAATGGGCCAAAATTCACCCAACTTATTGTGGGAAGCTTGTGGAAGGCTACCCAAAACGTTAGACCCAAGTTAAACAATTTAAAGGCAATGCTACCAAATACTAATTGAGTGTATGTAAACCTCTGACCTACTGGGAATGTAATGAAAGAAATAAAAGCTGAAATAAATAATTCTCTCTACTATTATTCTGACATTTCACATTCGTAAAATAAAGTGGTGATCCTAACTGGCCTAAGACAGGGAATTTTTACTGTGATTAAATGTCAGGAATTGTGAGAAACTGTGTTTAAATGTACTTGGCTAAGGTGTATGTAAACTTCTGACTTCAACTGTAGGTTGTCACTCAACTAATAAAGCCTAATATCCTTTTTCATTGCCAAGATAAGCAAACTTAGGGATGACATGCCAGCAACAAACGCTGACACTACACATCAAACTATATAGGACCAAATAATGAAAGACAAGAATTGTACTTTTGAATTCTGTAAAGTCAGTGTGGAAAAGGTGAAAAAATTATTGTTGTCTATCAACAATGACAAGCCACCAGGGACTGACAATCTGGATGGAAAATTGCTGAGGATAATAGCAGATGATATTGCCACTCCTATTTGCCACATCTTCAATTTAAGCCTACTAGAGAGACTGTGCCCTCAGGCCTGGAGGGAAGCTAAAGTCATTCCGCTACCCAAGAATAGTAAAGCCCCCTTTACCGGCTCAAATAGCCGACCAATCAGCCTGTTACCAACCCTTAATAAACTTCTGGAAAAATTGTGTTTGACCAGATACAATGCTATTTTACAGTAAACAAATTGACAACAGAATTTCAGCATGCTTAGAGTGAAGGACACTCAACAAGCACAGCACTTACACAAATGACTTATGATTGGCTGAGAGAAATGATAAAATGATTGTGGGGGCTGTCTTGATAGACTTCAGTGCAGCTTTTGAAATGATTGATCATAGTCTACTGCTGGAAAAAATGATGTGTTATGGCTTTACACCCCCTGCTATAATGTGGATAAAGAGTTACTTGTCTAACAGAACACAGAGGGTGTTCTTTAATGGAAGCCTGTCAAATATAATCCAGCTAGAATCAGGAATTCCCCAGGGTAGCTGTTCAGGCCCCTTGCTTTTTTTTACTCAACAAAGAGCTGCAGTGAGTTTCAGAGTGGGTGGCAAGGAATAAGTTAGCCCTAAATATTTCTAAAACTAAAAGCATTGTATTTGGAACAAAACACTCACTAAACCCTAAACCTCAACTAAATCTTGTTATAAATAATGTGGAAATTGAGCAAGTTGAGATGACTAAACTGTTTGGAGTAAACTGTCATGGTCAAAACATATTGATGCAGTAGTAGCTAAGATGGAGAGAAGTCTGTCTATAATAAAGCGATGCTCTGCTTTCTTAACAACACTATCAACAAGGCAGGTCCTACAGGCCCTAGTTTTGTCGCACCTTGACTACTGTTCAGTATGTGTGGTCAGGTGCCACAAAAAAGGCCTCCGAAAAATAGCATTTGGCTCAGAACAGGGCAGAACGGCTGGCCCTTGGATGTACACAGAGAGCTAATATTAATAATATGCATGCCAATCTCTCCTGGCTGAAAGTGGAGGAGAGATTGACTTCATCACTACATTTATTTATGAGGTATTGAAATTGTTGAATGCACCAAGCTCTAAACTACTGTCTAAACTACTGGCACACAGCTCGGACACCCATGCATACTCAACAATACATGCCACAAGAGGTCTCTTCACTGTCCCCAAGTCCAGAACAGACTATGGAATGCACACAGTACTACATAGAGCCATGACTACATGGAACTCTATTCCACGTCAGGTAACTGACACAAGCAGTAAAATTTCATTTAAAAAACAGATAAAAAAACACCTTATGGAACAGCGGGGACTGTGAAGCAACACAAACATTGGCACAGACACACACACACACACACACACACACACACACACACACACACACACACACACACACACACACACACACATATGGCAACATACACACTAAACATACACATGGATTTAGTAATGTAGATACTGTATGTGGTAGTGGTGGAGTAGGGGCCCGAGGGCACACAGTGTGTTGTGAAATCTGTGAACGTATTGTAATGTTTTAAAATTGTATAAACTGCCTTAATTTTGCTGGACCCCAGCTGCTTTGGCAGCAGCTAATGGGGAACCATAATAAATACGAATACAAATATCACGCTAACTATTTTAGCATTTGAATGTATAAGGTGTCGCGCATATGTGCAAGATCAAGAACAGGCTGCCTACCTCATGCTGGTCAGCGCACAAAGCTGGGCAGAGTGTGCAGTTTGAATAGGCTACTGATATTGAATGGGGTTGTTCGGCATGAAAAATTACTTGTAGATCAATGACTGTCAACACAGTTACATGCAGTTCCACACTGAAGAAGAGAGGACGCATCAGTTGTTACAAGAGATATTTTCAGACGGTAGACAGAATATAATATGAGCAAAAAAATGCTTGTGAACCGTGAATTCGTAACATTAGAATCAATCAATTTTGAACGACGCATGCTACATTTGGATTGGTTTGGGGTCCATGGACTGATGAACTTGCATCTTCAACGTTGAATCGGGGACCGATGCGCAACGGTGAATCGTTACATCCCTAGCATATTCTGTAGAATACTGGGAGCCACGATGTACTCCAAACCCATTCAGACAAAAGTCATGCAATGTACAATATGTTAAATGTGATCAGGTGCTAATGAACATGAATGACAAAACCTTGCCAAGATACTCAAAGACAATGCTGTCAAATTACAATTGGTTTCCAGAAAGATAATGAACAAACATGAACCAACATTAGATATTAATAAAAATAACTCCATCAAATCATCTTGTTATCCTGTCATATCCCTCACATGAAAGACATGACTGGAGACTATAAACATTGTCTATATATAGTTAGTATGTTTAACCAATTGTTCTAAAATAAAGCACAACAGTTATTTTAGAGTAGCCTAACTACTTTGATGAAACATATACTCTTTACTTACTGTTTCATGTGGCATGGGGTTAAATCCACAGAGGTTGCAGACAGTGTTCTTGCATTCCGTACAGGTGTTGTAGTTCGGAGGGTCCTTGGAGCCCTTGTTGAGTTCCACCTTGCAGAGTGGACAGGTAGATTGGCCAGCTTTGGGAGCTGGTTGGGAGGATGCTGCTCTCTTTGGGGGCACTGATGGGTGTTTGTCCACTTTGTCCTGTACTGATGGGGGGACCTTGGCCTGCTGGGGTTGCGCTGCTTTCTTCTCCTCCGCATTCTGAGCAGCAGGTAGTTTGGTCTCATTTGCAGGGGACATCTTGGGAGAGGGCTGGGCCAGTTCAGACATCTTGGGGAAGCTGGCGGTGTAGTGCGGGCTCGTCCTGAACAACTGAGGTTATCAAAGTGGAGGCAGAGCTGAAGATGGAGGAGCCAAAGCCAAACATCTTCCCAGACACTGACTCTTCAGGCTTTGAGGAGGCAGACTGAGATTTGGGACCTCCAAAGCCAAATAAGCCTCCTGATTCCTGCTTGGGGGGTTGCTGTGCGGCTGGGATGGCACTACTCTGCCTACGACCAGGGCTGGGCTGCTGTGGTGGTTTATGAGGTTCTGATGTTCTCCGGTTCTCCAGTGGAGCCTTCTGAGCAGGCACTGGGCTTGCTGGGTTTTGAGTGTCTGCTGCTTTAGCAGCTTCAACTATTGATATATCAGGCTCTGATTTTGGTGCCTCTGGTGAGGGCTGCAGAGGCTGTCCTTGTTGTTGTGGAGTCTTCTGTTGTGGAGGTTGTTGGACAAGTGTTGGAGTCGGTTTGTCCACTGGCTTCTGGTCCTGCTGGCAAACCACTGTCGGGGATACCTCTTTCTGTGATGAGCCTGGTGCTGGGATCTCTTTCACTAAAGCAGGAGTCATTGACTCCTTTTTGGGTGAGGCTGTTGTAGGGGCCACTTGTTGAGGGCCAGCTAGTCTGGGAGTCTCCTTCTGTTGAGATGCAACAGGTGCAGACACCTTGGGAGAAGCTGGAGGTGTTGTACGGTGCTCATCCTGAACAGCTGAGGTGATCAAAGTGGATGCAGAGCTGAAGATAGAGGAGCCAAAGCCAAACATCTTCCCAGACACTGAGATTTCAGGCTTTGACTGAGCAGGTTGAGCTTTTGCACCACCAAAGCCAAAGAAGCCTCCTGACTCCTGCTGGGCCTGTGCTGGTGGTACAGCTTCGGCATGAGAGGCTCCAACTTTTGGAAGTTGTTGTTGAGGCTTCCTGGGCTCTCCTTTTGGTGCCCCTGTTAGGGGCTGAGGAGGTTGTTCTTGTTGTTGGACAGGGGATGGAGTTGATTTGTCCACTGGCGTTTTGTCCTGCTGTGAAGCCACTGCTGGAGATACCTCCTTCTGTGGTGACCCTGGTGCTGGGTTCTTCTTCTCTTTCTCTGAAGCAGGAGTCATTGGCTCCTTTAGGGGAGCAGTTTCGGGGGCTGGCTTTGGAGCTTGCTGGGGCTGTACTTGTTTTGATGCCTTTGTAGCAGGCTGCTGCAGTGGAGGAGTTTGCTTTTCTGGCTGCTGTACAGGTGTAGCGGCTTCACTGGGTTTGGGAGTGGCTGGAATTGGTTGTTCCACTGGTTTCTGTACAATTATAAGTTCTTCATTCTCCTTCTCAGCCACAGCAGGTGAAGCCTGTTTATTTTGTGTGGATCCTTGTGGTGGGGTCTCCTCCTTTTTGTCTGCATTTGGTGCTGGGGTTCCAGCGGGAATTGGTGTCTCCTGAGTTACAGTGGGTGGAGTGATCTCTTTTTGGCCAGCTGCAGGTACTGGGATCTCCTCCTTCTGGGGTTTAGCTGAAGCTGGAGTCGGCTTTTGAGATGCAGCAGGTGTGACGTTCTCCTTTTGAAGTGCAACAGGTGTAGAGACTATGCTGGGCAAGGGTTGGGGTTCGATTGCTCCAAGTGCTCTCTGCATCTGGCAGGTCAGACAGAGCCATTCCTTTACCTGAAATAAAATAACAGTGTTGATAAAAAATAACAAAAAATTATATTTTAGACAGTTATTGTAGTCTGAGCACTTACAGATGCTCTCATCTTAGCTGCTATTTAAATACTGCATACTACATGTGACAAACATACAGAACTACTGTCTTAATGCTCTAAATCTGAAGATGCTAAAATAAATGAATAATTTATATCAGAGCGAATTAATACAATTCCTCAAGATATACAATTAGATCACAACATCTACATAGAGTGTGAGTGTGTTCATAGACCTAAAATCCTTATTGTTTTTCCTCTCATTTTTTGTGAACCAAATTTTTAAGTCTGGTGCATATTCTGGGGATGTGCAACTTTTCCTTTCAAGACGATTTGATACATTTCCAGCTGCATACATGGGTTCCGATACGATACAGGAACGATACATTTTAGTTTGAAACAATTCGGTGCGATTCGATTTGATTAGAGAACGAATCGATGTTCACTGGATATGATTCGATGCGTTAACATTTGTTGCATACACACATTCATTTTCAATTCTAAATTCAAATTGTCTGCAAATTGTCTGCGGGCATCTCTGAGCTGGATCTGTTGAAGCAGACTTCTCTCTCTGTGTGTGAGTGTGTGTGTGTGCACGCGAGTTTGTGTAAATTCTGTATATCCATGGTATATGTACTATGTAGGCACCTGACCTGATCCATAAGGGAGACTAGGCATCTACCACCCCACTACCACTATCAGCAGGGCAACGTAGCATATGTCTTTTGTCCCTCTACTTTGGTTCTGAAATCACCCTCACCCACTGATTAACTTGTAATTTTTGCAGATGAAGTGTTTGAGCTAGTAATGTATTAATATTGATTGTAAAAAAAATTGCTGTGTAAAAGCCAATGGATAAATAGCACACCTTAAGATTTCACCCCATCTCAAAACCGAATGGTTTTCAAATCAAATCAAATCAAATGTTATTTGTCACATACACATGGTTAGCAGATGTTAATGTGAGTGTAGCGAAATGCTTGTGCTTCTAGTTCCGACCATGCAGTATTATCTAACAAGTAATCTAACAAATTCACAACAACTACCTTATACACACAAGAGTAAAAGAATGAATACGAGTATGTACATATAAATATATGGATGAGCGATGGCTGATCGGCGTAGGCAAGATGCAGTGGATGGTATGGAGTAAAGTATACACATATGAGATGAGTAATGTAGGATATGTAAACATTATATAAATGGCATCGTTTAAAGTGTCTAGTGATACATTTATTTCATCCAATTATAATTATTAAAGTGGCTAGAGATTTGAGTCGATGGCCGAACGGCATAGGCAAGATTCAGTAGATGGTTTAGAGTACATTTGATATGAGTAATGTCGGATATGTAAACATTATATACAAAATTGTTTAAAGTTGCTAGTGATACATTTGTTACATCCAAATCCTATTTTTAAAGTGGCTAGAGATTTAAGTCAGTATGTTGGCTGCAGCTACTCAACGTTAGTGATGGCTGTTTAACAGTCTGATGGCCTTGAGGTAGAAGCTGTTTTTCAGTCTCTTGGTCCCAGCTTTGATGCACCTGTACTGACCTCGCCTTCTGGATGATAGCGGGGTGAACAGGCAGTGGCTCGGGTGGTTGTTGTCCTTGTTTTGTTGACATTGAGTGAGAGATTATTTTCCTGACACCCCACTCCGAGGGCCCTCACCTCCTCCCTGTAGGCCGTCTCGTCGTTGTTGGTAATCAAGCCTACCACTGTAGTGTCGTCAGCAAACTTGATGATTGAGCTGGATGCGTGCTTGGCCACGCAGTCATGGGTAAACAGGGAGTACAGGAGAGGGCTGAGAACGCACCCTTGTGGGGCCCCAGTGTTGAGGATCAGCGGGGTGGAGATGTTGTTTCCTACCCTCACCACCTGTGGCCGGCCCGTCAGGAAGTCCAGGACCCAGTTGCACAGGGCTGGGTCGAGACCTAGGGTCTCGAGCTTAATGACGAGCTTGGAGGGAACTATGGTGTTAAATGCTGAGCTGTAGTCGATGAACAGCATTCTTACATAAGTATTCCTCTTGTCCAGATGGGTTAGGGCAGTGTGCAGTGTGATTGCGATTGCGTCGTCTGTGGACCTATTGGGACGGTAAGCAAATTGGAGTGGGTCCAGGGTGTCTGGCAGGATGGAGGTGATATGATCCTTGACTAGTCTCTCAAAGCACTTCATGATGATGGAAGTGAGTGCTACGGGGCAATAGTCATTTAGCTCAGTTACCTTAGCTTTCTTGGGAACAGGAACAATGGTGGCCCTCTTGAAGCATGTGGGAACAGCAGACTGGGATAGGGACTGATTGAATATGTCCGTAAACACACCAGCCAGCTGGTCTGCGCATGCTCTGAGGACACGGCCAGGAATGCCATCTGGGCCAGCAGCCTTGCGAGGGTTAACACATTTAAATGTTTTCCTCACGTTGGCTGCGGTGAAGGTGAGCCCGCAGGTTTTGGTAGCGGGCCGTGTTGGTGGCACTGTATTATCATCAAAGCGAGCAAAGAAGTTGTTTAATTTGTCTGGGAGCAGGACGTCGTGGTCCGCGACATTGCTGTTTTTCTTTTTGTAGTCCGTGATTGACTGTAGACCCTGCCACATTCCTCTCGTGTCTGAGCCGTTGAATTGTGACTCTACTTTGTCTCTATATTGACGCTTAGCTTGTTTGATTGCCTTGCGGAGGGAATAGCTACACTGTTTGTATTCAGTCATGTTTCCGGTAAACTTACCCTGGTTAAAAGCAGTGGTTCGCGCTTTCAGTTTTGCGCGAATGCTGCCATCAATCCCAGGTTTCTGGTTGGGGAAGGTTTTAATAGTTGCTATGGGTACAACATCACCGATGCACTTGCTAATAAACTTGCTCACCGAATCAGCATATACATCAATGTTGTTGTCCGACGCTATGCGGAACATATCCCAGTCCACGTGCTCGAAGCAATCTAGCAGCATGGAATCAGATTGGTCGGACCAGCGTTGAACAGACCTGAGAACGGGTTTTGACCATTTCAAAGTTTTTACTGAGTGAGCTTCTCCTCCGCTTCGGGCATGCATCGCAAAAGTGATTGGTGTCCTTGTTATGAAATTATCAACTCTACCATGTATATCTAAAAATGGCCATACTGATTGTTCAAAGCAAAACAACCAAAACTATTGCTGGTGGTGAAACTGATCGAAATAAAATCCATTCTAAGCCCGTTCAGGAGGTATAACCAGATAAGACTTGTGTCTCCTGTAGCTTACTTATATTCTGGTGAAACATACAAAATTAGATCAATGACTGTCCACACAGTTACAAGCATTTTAACACTGAAGAAGAGAGGACGCATCAGTTGTTACAAGATGAGAGATATTTTTGGGTTGGTATAAAGAATGTAATGTGAGTAGAATTCATTTATAAACCGGCCATTCATAATGTTTGAATACATTTTCTGACCAATGTATGCTACATTTGGATGGTTTTGGGGTCTGTGGACCGATGCGCTTGCATCTTAAACACTGAATCGGGGGCCAATGTTGTGAATCGTTACATCCCTAGCATATTCTGTAGAATATTGGGAGCCACTATGTACTCCAAACCCATTCAGACAAAAGTCATGCAACATACAATATGTTAAAAGTGATCAGGAGCAGATGAAAATGAATGTCAAAACCTTGCCAAGATAATTCAAAGACAATGCTGTCAGATTACAATTGGAAATCAGAAAGATAAACCAACATTAGACAATTTTTGAGAAAAGCCAATATTAATAAAAAAAACTCCATCAAATCATCTTGTTATCATGTCTTACACCTCCAGTGAAAGACATGACTGGAGACTATAAACATTGTCTATATATAGTTAGTATGTTTAACCAATTGATCTAAAATAAAGCACAACAGTTATTTTAGAGTAGCCTAACTACTTTGATGAAACATATACTCTTTACTTACTGTTTCATGTGGCATGGGGTTAAATCCACAGAGAATGCAAACAGTTTTCTTGCATTCCGTACAGGTGTTGTAGTTGGGAGGGTCCTTGGAGCCCTTGTTGAGTTCCACCTTGCAAAGTGGACAGGTAGATTGGCCAGCTTTGGGAGCTGGTTGGGAGGATGCTGCTCTCTTTGGGGGCGCTGATGGGGGTTTGTCCACTTTGTCCTGTACTGATGGGGGGACCTTGGCCTGCTGGGGTTGCGCTGCTTTCTTCTCCTCCGCATTCTGAGCAGCAGGTAGTTTGGTCTCATTTGCAGTGGACATCTTGGGAGAGGGCTGGGACAGTTCAGACATCTTGGGAGAAACTGGCGGTGTAGTGCGGGACTCGTCCTGAACAACTGAGGTTATCAAAGTGGAGGCAGAGCTGAAGATGGAGGAGCCAAAGCCAAACATCTTCCCAGACACTGACTCTTCAGGCTTTGAGGAGGCAGACTGAGATTTAGGACCTCCAAAGCCAAATAAGCCTCCTGATTCTTGCTTGGGGGGTTGCTGTGTGGCTGGGATGGCACTACTCTGCCTACGACCAGGTCTGGGCTGCTGTGGTGGTTTATGAGGTTCTGATGTTCTCCGGTTCTCCAGAGGAGCCTTCTGAGCAGGCACTGGGCTTGCTGGGTTTTGAGTGTCTGCTGCTTTAGCAGCTTCAACTATTGATATATCAGGTTCTGATGTTGGTGCCTCTGGTGAGGGCTGCAGAGGCTGTCCTTGTTGTTGTGGAGTATTCTGTTGTGAAGGTTGTTGGACAAGTGTTGGAGTCGGTTTGTCCACTGGCTTCTGGTCCTGCTGGAAAACCACTGTCGGGGATACCTCCTTCTGTGATGAGCCTGGTGCTGGGATCTCTTTCACTAAAGCAGGAGTCATTGACTCCTTTTTGGGTGAGGCTGTTGTAGGGGCCACTTGCTGAGGACCAGCTAGTCTGGGAGTTTCCTTCTGTCGAGATGCAACAGGTGCAGACACCTTGGGGGAAGCTGGAGGTGTTGTACGGTGCTCATCCTGAACAGCTGAGGTGATCAAAGTGGATGCAGAGCTGAAGATAGAGGAGCCAAAGCCAAACATCTTCCCAGACACTGAGATTTCAGGCTTTGACTGAGCAGGTTGAGCTTTTGCACCACCAAAGCCAAAGAAGCCTCCTGACTCCTGCTGGGCCTGTGCTGGTGGTACAGCTTCGGCATGAGAGGCTCCACCTTTTGGAAGTTGTTGCTGAGGTTTCAAAGGCTCTGCTTTCGGTGCCCTTGTTTGGGGCTGAGGAAGCTGTTGTGGAGTCTTCTGCTGTGGAGGTTGTTGAACAGGGGTTGGAGTTGGTTTGCCCACTGGCTTTTGGTCCTGCTGTGAAGTCACTCCTGGAGATACCTCCTTCTGTGGTGAGCCTGGTGCTGGGGTATTCTTCTCTTTCTCTGAAGCAGGAGTCATTGTGTCCATTAAGGAAGCAGTTTTGGGGTCTGGCTTTGGAGCTGGCTGGGGTTGTAGTTGTGGTGGGGGCTTTGTAGCAGGCTGTTGCAGCGAAGGGGATTGTTTTTCTGGCTGCTGTGCCGGTGTAGCAGCTCCACTGGGTTTGGTTGTGGTTGGAATTGGTTGTTTCACTGGTTTCTGAACCATTATAGGTTCCTGGTTCTCCTTCACAACCACAGCAGATGGAGCCTGTTTATTTTGTGTGGATCCTGGTACTGAGGTCTCCTCCCTTTGGACTGCAGTTTGTGCTGGGGTTCCAGTGGTAATTGGTGTTTCCTGAGGTACAGTGGGTGTAGTCATCGCTTTTTGGTCAGCCTCAGGTACTGGGATCTCCTCCTTCTGGGGTTTAGCTGAAGCTGGAGTCGGCTTTTGAGATGCAGCATGTGTAACATTCTCCTTTTGAAGTGCAACAGGTGTAGAGACAATGCTGGGCAAGGGTTGGGGTTTCATCATGGGAAGTCCTGGGGGTTCCATTCCTCCAAGTGCTCTCTGCATCTGGCAGTTCAGACACAGCCATTCCTTTACCTGAAATAAAATAACAGTATTGGGAAAAAATGCTAAAGAAAACAATTTTGTACAATGTTATTGCAGTCTGAGCACCAGCAGATGCTTTTATTTTAGTTGCTATTTAAATACTGCATACTACATCTGAAAAACATACCAAAAACGACCATCATAATCCTCTAAAATCTGAAGATGCTAAATAAAATTCATACTTTATATCAGACTGTATTAATACAATTCTTCAAGATCTAAAATTAGATAACAACATCTACAGAGAGTGTGAATATAGACCTAACATCTTAATTGTTTCTCCTCTCATGGTTTGTGAACCTAACTTTAATAGGACAAACAGTGCCTTCATAAAGTATCCATACCCTCTGACTTATTCCACATTTTGTTATGTTTCAGCCTAAATTCAAAATTTATAAAAAAACAACAACAAAAAACACCTATCTACACACAATACCCCATAATGACAAAGTGAAAACATGTTTTTAGAAATCTTTGCAAATGTATTGAAAATGAAATACAGAAATATCTAATTGACATAGGTATTCATACTCCTTTTCTATGACACTCCAAACTGAGCTCAGCAGCATCCAATTTTTTTGGTCATCCTTCAGATGTCACTACTTGATTGGAGTACACATGTGGCCAATTCAATTGGTTGGACATTATTTAGAAAGAAACACACCTGTATATATAAGGTCCCACAGTGTATCTCAGAGCCGAAACTATACCATGAAGTCCAAGGAACTGTCCGTAGCTCTTCAAGATAGAAATGTGAGGAGGCATATATCTGAGGAAGGGTATAAAACAATTTCTAAAGTGGTGAAAGTTTCCAAGAGCACAGTGGTCTCCATTACTGGGAAATGGAAAAAATATGGAACTACCTAGACTCTGCCTAGAGATGGACCTCCGACCAAACTGAGCAACCGGGCAAGAAGGGGCGGCAGGAAGCCTAGTGGTTAGAGCGTTGGACTAGTAACCGAAAGGTTGCAAGGTCGAATCCCCGAGCTGATAAGGTAAAAATCTGTTGCTCTGTCTCTGAACAAGGCAGTTAACCCACTATTCCTAGGCCGTCATTGAAAATAAGAATTTGATCTTAACTGACTTGCTTAGTTAAATAAAGGTAAACTAAGGATTGTGGTCAGGGAGGTGACCAAGAACCCAATGGCCACTCTGACAGAACTACAGAGTTTATTGGCTGAGATGGGAGAACCTGCCTGAGAGACAAAAGTCTCTAGAGCACTTAACCAATCTGGGCTTGACGGGAGAGTGGCCAGATGGAAACCACTCCTGAGAAAAAGGCACATGACAGCAAGCCTGGAGTTTGCAAAAAGGCACATGACAGCACGACTGGAGTTTGCAAAAAGGCCAGTGAAAGACTATTTGGCCTGAATGAAAAGTGCTTTGTCTGGAGAAAACCATGCTATCGGGATGCTTTTCAGCGGCAGGGACTGGCACACTGGTAAGGATAGAGGGAACAATGAATGTGGACAAATACAGGCAAATCCTTGATGAGAACCTGCTTCAGAGTGCAAACGACCTTAGATTGGTGCAAATATTTACATTCCAACAGGACAATGACACCAATCATACAGCCAAAGAAATGCTGGAATGGCTTCAGAACAAGAATGTGAAAGTCCTTGAGTAGCCCAGCCAAAGCCCAGACTTGAATCCCATTGAAATGCTGTGGAAAAACTTGAAGATTGCTGTTCACTGTCGCTCCCCATCTAACTTAACAGAGCTTGAGAAAATCTGCAAGGAAGAATGGGAGAAAATCCCCAAATCCAGAAGTCCAAAGCTGATAAAGACATACCCAAGATGACTCAAAGCTGTAACTGCCACCAAAGGTGCTTCTGCAAAGTATTGACTCAGGAGTGTCAATACTATGTAAATTAGATATCTCTGTATTTATTTTCAATACATTTGCTAAAAAGATTCTAAACATGTTTTCACTTTGTCATTATGGGGTATTGTGTGTAGATGGGTGAGAAAAATAACCAATTTAATCCATTTAGAACTCAGGCTGTAACACAACAAAAGGTGGAATAAGTCAAGGGTATGAACATTTTCTGAAGGCACTGTAGTCTGGTGCATATTCTGTAGAATATTGGGAGTCAATGCTGCCAAATTACAATTTGTTCATCAATTCATGAACCAATATCATACAATTATTCATAAAAAGAGCTCACTCAAAGCATCTTGTTATCCTGTCTTACACCTCCCATGAAAGACATGACCGGCAACTATAGACATTGGGAATCCTTAACCAATTGTTCTAAAATAAAGCACAACAGTTATGTTAGAGTAGCCTAATTACTTTGATGAAACAGACTCTTTACTTACTGTTTCATGTGGCATAGGGTTAAATCCACAGAGGTTGCAGACAGTGTTCTTGCACACCGTGCAGGTATTGTAGTTGGGAGGGTCCTTAGAGCCCTTGTTGAATTCGACCTTGCAGAGCGGACAGGTGAACTGGCCTGCTTTGGGAGCTAGATGAGAGGATTCTACTACCTGTGAAAGCTCTGATGGGGGTTTGTCCACTTTGGCCTGTACTGATGAGGGGACCTTGGCATGCTGGGGATGCTCTATTTTTTGAGCAGCAGGCGGGTTGGTCTCTTTTGCAGGGGGAATTTTGGGAGAGGTTTGGGCCAGTGCAGACACCTTGGGAGAAGCTGGCGGTGTGGTGCGGGGCTCATACTGAACACCAGAGGTTATCAAAGTGGGCCTTGAGGTGAAGATGGAGGAGCCAAAGCCAAACATCTTCCCAGACACTGACTCTTCAGGCTTTGAGGAGGCAGACTGAGATTTGGGACCTCCAAAGCCAAATATGCCTCCTGATTCCTGCTTGGGGGGTTGCTGTGCGGCTGGGATGGCACTACTCTGCCTACGACCAGGGCTGGGCTGCTGTGGTGGTTTATGAGGTTCTGATGTTCTCCGGTTCTCCAGTGGAGCCTTCTGAGCAGGCACTGGACTTGCTGGGTTTTGAGTGTCTGCTGCTTTAGCAGCTTCAACTATTGATATATCAGGCTCTGATTTTGGTGCCTCTGGTGAGGGCTGCAGAGGCTGTCCTTGTTGTTGTGGAGTCTTCTGTTGTGGAGGTTGTTGGACAAGTGTTGGAGTCGGTTTGTCCACTGGCGTCTGGTCCTGCTGGCAAAGCACTGTCTGGGATACCTCCTTCTGTGATGAGCCTGGTGCTGGGATCTCTTTCACTAAAGCAGGAGTCATTGACACCTTTTTGGGTGAGGCTGTTGTAGGGGCCACTTGTTGAGGACCAGCTAGTCTGGGAGTCTCCTTCTGTCGAGATGCAACAGGTGCAGACACCTTGGGGGAAGCTGGAGGTGTTGTACGGTGCTCATCCTGAACAGCTGAGGTGATCAAAGTGGATGCAGAGCTGAAGATAGAGGAGCCAAAGCCAAACATCTTCCCAGACACTGAGATTTCAGGCTTTGACTGAGCAGGTTGAGCTTTTGCACCACCAAAGCCAAAGAAGCCTCCTGACTCCTGCTGGGCCTGTGCTGGTGGTACAGCTTCGGCATGAGAGGCTCCAACTTTTGGAAGTTGTTGCTGAGGTTTCAAAGGCTCTGCTTTCGGTGCCCTTGTTTGGGGCTGAGGAAGCTGTTGTGGAGTCTTCTGCTGTGGAGGTTGTTGAACAGGGGTTGGAGTTGGTTTGCCCACTGGCTTTGGTCCTGCTGTGAAGTCACTCCTGGAGATACCTCCTTCTGTGGTGAGCCTGGTGCTGGGGTATTCTTCTCTTTCTCTGAAGCAGGAGTCATTGTGTCCATTAAGGGAGCAGTTTTGGGGTCTGGCTTTGGAGCTGGCTGGGGTTGTAGTTGTGGTGGGGGCTTTGTAGCAGGCTGTTGCAGCGAAGGGATTGTTTTTCTGGCTGCTGTGCCGGTGTAGCAGCTCCACTGGGTTTGGTTGTGGTTGGAATTGGTTGTTTCACTGGTTTCTGAACCATTATAGGTTCCTGGTTCTCCTTCACAACCACAGCAGATGGAGCCTGTTTATTTTGTGTGGATCCTGGTACTGAGGTCTCCTCCCTTTGGACTGCAGTTTGTGCTGGGGTTCCAGTGGTAATTGGTGTTTCCTGAGGTACAGTGGGTGGAGTGATCTCTTTTTGGCCAGCCTCAGGTACTGGGATCTCCTCCTTCTGGGGTTTAGCTGAAGCTGGAGTCGGCTTTTGAGATGCAGCATGTGTGACATTCTCCTTTTGAAGTGCAACAGGTGTAGAGACAATGCTGGGCAAGGGTTGGGGTTTCATCATGGGAAGTCCTGGGGGTTCCATTCCTCCAAGTGCTCTCTGCATCTGGCAGTTCAGACACAGCCATTCCTTTACCTGAAATAAAATAACAGTATTGGGAAAAAATGCTAAAGAAAACAATTTTGTATAATGTTATTGCAGTCTGAGCACCAGCAGATGCTTTTATTTTAGTTGCTATTTAAATGCTGCATACTACATCTGAAAAACATACCAAAACGAACATCATAATGCTCTAAAATCTGAAGATGCTAAATAAAATGAATACTTTAAATCAGACTGTATTAATACAATTCTTCAAGATCTAAAATTAGATAACAACATCTACAGAGAGTGTGAATATAGACCTAAAATCTTAATTGTTTCTCCTCTCATGGTTTGTGAACCTAACTTTAATAGGACAAACAGTGCCTTCATAAAGTATCCATACCCTCTGACTTATTCCACATTTTGTTATGTTTCAGCCTAAATTCAAAATTTATAAAAAAACAACAACAAAAAACACCTATCTACACACAATACCCCATAATGACAAAGTGAAAAAATGTTTTTAGAAATCTTTGCAAATGTATTGAAAATGAAATACAGAAATATCTAATTGGCATAGGTATTCATACTCCTTTTCTATGACACTCCAAACTGAGCTCAGTAGCATCCAATTGTTTTGGTCATCCTTCAGATGTCACTACTTGATTGGAGTACACATGTGGCCAATTCAATTGTTTGGACAATATTTAGAAAGAAACACACCTGTATATATAAGGTCCCACAGTGTATCTCAGAGCCGAAACTATACCATGAAGTCCAAGGAACTGTCCGTAGCTCTTCAAGATAGAAATGTGAGGAGGCATATATCTGAGGAAGGGTATAAAACAATTTCTAAAGTGGTGAAAGTTTCCAAGAGCACAGTGGTCTCCATTACTGGGAAATGGAAAAAATATGGAACTACCTAGACTCTGCCTAGAGATGGACCTCCGACCAAACTGAGCAACCGGGCAAGAAGGGGCGGCAGGAAGCCTAGTGGTTAGAGCGTTGGACTAGTAACCGAAAGGTTGCAAGGTCGAATCCCCGAGCTGATAAGGTAAAAATCTGTTGCTCTGTCTCTGAACAAGGCAGTTAACCCACTATTCCTAGGCCGTCATTGAAAATAAGAATTTGATCTTAACTGACTTGCTTAGTTAAATAAAGGTAAACTAAGGATTGTGGTCAGGAGGTGACCAAGAACCCAATGGCCACTCTGACAGAACTACAGAGTTTATTGGCTGAGATGGGAGAACCTGCCTGAGAGACAAAAAGTCTCTAGAGCACTTAACCAATCTGGGCTTGACGGGAGAGTGGCCAGATGGAAACCACTCCTGAGAAAAAGGCACATGACAGCAAGCCTGGAGTTTGCAAAAGGCACATGACAGCACGACTGGAGTTTGCAAAAGGCCAGTGAAAGACTATTTGGCCTGAATGAAAAGTGCTTTGTCTGGAGAAAACCATGCTATCGGGATGCTTTTCAGCGGCAGGGACTGGCACACTGGTAAGGATAGAGGGAACAATGAATGTGGACAAATACAGGCAAATCCTTGATGAGAACCTGCTTCAGAGTGCAAACGACCTTAGATTGGTGCAAATATTTACATTCCAACAGGACAATGACACCAATCATACAGCCAAAGAAATGCTGGAATGGCTTCAGAACAAGAATGTGAAAGTCCTTGAGTGGCCCAGCCAAAGCCCAGACTTGAATCCCATTGAAATGCTGTGGAAAAACTTGAAGATTGCTGTTCACTGTCGCTCCCCATCTAACTTAACAGAGCTTGAGAAAATCTGCAAGGAAGAATGGGAGAAAATCCCCAAATCCAGAAGTCCAAAGCTGATAAAGACATACCCAAGATGACTCAAAGCTGTAACTGCCACCAAAGGTGCTTCTGCAAAGTATTGACTCAGGAGTGTCAATACTATGTAAATTAGATATCTCTGTATTTATTTTCAATACATTTGCTAAAAAGATTCTAAACATGTTTTCACTTTGTCATTATGGGGTATTGTGTGTAGATGGGTGAGAAAAATAACCAATTTAATCCATTTAGAACTCAGGCTGTAACACAACAAAAGGTAGAATAAGTCAAGGGTATGAACATTTTCTGAAGGCACTGTAGTCTGGTGCATATTCTGTAGAATATTAGGAGTCAATGCTGCCAAATTACAATTTGTTCATCAATTCATGAACCAATATCATACAATTATTCATAAAAAGAGCTCACTCAAAGCATCTTGTTATCCTGTCTTACACCTCCCATGAAAGACATGACCGGCAACTATAGACATTGGGAATCCTTAACCAATTGTTCTAAAATAAAGCACAACAGTTATGTTAGAGTAGCCTAATTACTTTGATGAAACAGACTCTTTACTTACTGTTTCATGTGGCATAGGGTTAAATCCACAGAGGTTGCAGACAGTGTTCTTGCACACCGTGCAGGTATTGTAGTTGGGAGGGTCCTTAGAGCCCTTGTTGAATTCTTGCAGAGCGGACAGGTGAACTGGCCTGCTTTGGGAGCTAGATGAGAGGATTCTACTACCTGTGAAAGCTCTGATGGGGGTTTGTCCACTTTGGCCTGTACTGATGAGGGGACCTTGGCATGCTGGGGATGCTCTATTTTTTGAGCAGCAGGCGGGTTGGTCTCTTTTGCAGGGGGAATTTTGGGAGAGGTTTGGGCCAGTGCAGACACCTTGGGAGAAGCTGGCGGTGTGGTGCGGGGCTCATACTGAACACCAGAGGTTATCAAAGTGGACGCAGAGGTGAAGATGGAGGAGCCAAAGCCAAACATCTTCCCAGACACTGACTCTTCAGGCTTTGAGGAGGCAGACTGAGATTTGGGACCTCCAAAGCCAAATATGCCTCCTGATTCCTGCTTGGGGGGTTGCTGTGCGGCTGGGATGGCACTACTCTGCCTACGACCAGGGCTGGGCTGCTGTGGTGGTTTATGAGGTTCTGATGTTCTCCGGTTCTCCAGTGGAGCCTTCTGAGCAGGCACTGGACTTGCTGGGTTTTGAGTGTCTGCTGCTTTAGCAGCTTCAACTATTGATATATCAGGCTCTGATTTTGGTGCCTCTGGTGAGGGCTGCAGAGGCTGTCCTTGTTGTTGTGGAGTCTTCTGTTGTGGAGGTTGTTGGACAAGTGTTGGAGTCGGTTTGTCCACTGGCGTCTGGTCCTGCTGGCAAAGCACTGTCTGGGATACCTCCTTCTGTGATGAGCCTGGTGCTGGGATCTCTTTCACTAAAGCAGGAGTCATTGACACCTTTTTGGGTGAGGCTGTTGTAGGGGCCACTTGTTGAGGACCAGCTAGTCTGGGAGTCTCCTTCTGTCGAGATGCAACAGGTGCAGACACCTTGGGGGAAGCTGGAGGTGTTGTACGGTGCTCATCCTGAACAGCTGAGGTGATCAAAGTGGATGCAGAGCTGAAGATAGAGGAGCCAAAGCCAAACATCTTCCCAGACACTGAGATTTCAGGCTTTGACTGAGCAGGTTGAGCTTTTGCACCACCAAAGCCAAAGAAGCCTCCTGACTCCTGCTGGGCCTGTGCTGGTGGTACAGCTTCGGCATGAGAGGCTCCAACTTTTGGAAGTTGTTGCTGAGGTTTCAAAGGCTCTGCTTTCGGTGCCCTTGTTTGGGGCTGAGGAAGCTGTTGTGGAGTCTTCTGCTGTGGAGGTTGTTGAACAGGGGTTGGAGTTGGTTTGCCCACTGGCTTTTGGTCCTGCTGTGAAGTCACTCCTGGAGATACCTCCTTCTGTGGTGAGCCTGGTGCTGGGGTATTCTTCTCTTTCTCTGAAGCAGGAGTCATTGTGTCCATTAAGGGAGCAGTTTTGGGGTCTGGCTTTGGAGCTGGCTGGGGTTGTAGTTGTGGTGGGGGCTTTGTAGCAGGCTGTTGCAGCGAAGGGGATTGTTTTTCTGGCTGCTGTGCCGGTGTAGCAGCTCCACTGGGTTTGGTTGTGGTTGGAATTGGTTGTTTCACTGGTTTCTGAACCATTATAGGTTCCTGGTTCTCCTTCACAACCACAGCAGATGGAGCCTGTTTATTTTGTGTGGATCCTGGTACTGAGGTCTCCTCCCTTTGGACTGCAGTTTGTGCTGGGGTTCCAGTGGTAATTGGTGTTTCCTGAGGTACAGTGGGTGGAGTGATCTCTTTTTGGCCAGCCTCAGGTACTGGGATCTCCTCCTTCTGGGGTTTAGCTGAAGCTGGAGTCGGCTTTTGAGATGCAGCATGTGTGACATTCTCCTTTTGAAGTGCAACAGGTGTAGAGACAATGCTGGGCAAGGGTTGGGGTTTCATCATGGGAAGTCCTGGGGGTTCCATTCCTCCAAGTGCTCTCTGCATCTGGCAGTTCAGACACAGCCATTCCTTTACCTGAAATAAAATAACAGTATTGGGAAAAAATGCTAAAGAAAACAATTTTGTATAATGTTATTGCAGTCTGAGCACCAGCAGATGCTTTTATTTTAGTTGCTATTTAAATACTGCATACTACATCTGAAAAACATACCAAAACGACCATCATAATGCTCTAAAATCTGCAGATGCTAAATAAAATTAATACTTTATATCAGACTGTATTAATACAATTCTTCAAGATCTAAAATTAGATAACAACATCTACAGAGAGTGTGAATATAGACCTAACATCTTAATTGTTTCTCCTCTCATGGTTTGTGAACCTAACTTTAATAGGACAAACAGTGCCTTCATAAAGTATTCATACCCTTCCACATTTTGTTATGTTTCAGCCTAAATTCAAAATGTATAATAAAAATAAACACCTATCTACACACAATACCCCATAATGACAAAGTGAAAACATGTTTTTAGAAATCTTTGCAAATGTATTGAAAATGAAATACAGAAATATCTAATTGACATAGGTATTCATACTCCTTTTCTATGACACTCCAAACTGAGCTCAGTAGCATCCAATTTTCTTTGGTCATCCTTGAGATGTCACTACTTGATTGGAGTACACCTGTGGCCAATTCAATTGGTTGGACATTATTTAGAAAGAAACACACCTGTATATATAAGGTCCCACAGTGTATCTCAGAGCCGAAACTATACCATGAAGTCCAAGGAACTGTCCGTAGCTCTTCAAGATAGAAATGTGAGGAGGCATATATCTGAGGAAGGGTATAAAACAATTTCTAAAGTGGTGAAAGTTTCCAAGAGCACAGTGGTCTCCATTACTGGGAAATGGAAAAAATATGGAACTACCTAGACTCTGCCTAGAGATGGACCTCCGACCAAACTGAGCAACCGGGCAAGAAGGGGCGGCAGGAAGCCTAGTGGTTAGAGCGTTGGACTAGTAACCGAAAGGTTGCAAGGTCAAATCTCTGAGCTGATAAGGTAAAAATCTGTTGCTCTGTCTCTGAACAAGGCAGTTAACGCACTATTCCTAGGCCGTCATTGAAATAAGAATTTGATCTTAACTGACTTGCCTAGTTAAATAAAGGTAAAATAAGGATTGTGGTCAGGGAGGTGACCAAGAACCCAATGGCCACTCTGACAGAACTACAGAGTTTATTGGCTGAGATGGGAGAACCTGCCTGAGAGACAAAAGTCTCTAGAGCACTTAACCAATCTGGGCTTGACGGGAGAGTGGCCAGATGGAAACCACTCCTGAGAAAAAGGCACATGACAGCAAGCCTGGAGCTTGCAAAAAGGCATGTGAAAGACTATTTGGCCTGAATGAAAAGTGCTTTGTCTGGAGAAAACCATGCTATCAGGATGCTTTTCAGAGGCAGGGACTGGCAGACTGGTAAGGATAGAGGGAACAATGAATGTGGACAAATACAGGCAAATCCTTGATGAGAACCTGCTTCAGAGTGCAAACGACCTTAGATTGGTGCAAATATTTACATTCCAACAGGACAATGACACCAATCATACAGCCAAAGAAATGCTGGAATGGCTTCAGAACAAGAATGTGAAAGTCCTTGAGTGGCCCAGCCAAAGCCCAGACTTGAATCCCATTGAAAAGCTGTGGAGAAACTTGAAGATTGCTGTTCACTGTCGCTCCCCATCTAACTTAACAGAGCTTGAGAAAATCTGCAAGGAAGAATGGGAGAAAATCCCCAAATCCAGAAGTCCAAAGCTTATAACGACATACCCAAGGTGACTCAAAGCTGTAACTGCCACCAAAAGTGCTTCTACAAAATATTGACTCAGGAGTGTCAATACTATGTAAATTAGATATCTCTGTATTTATTTTCAATACATTTGCTAATTCTAAACATGTTTTCACTTTATCATTATTGGGTATTGTGTGTAGATGGGTGAGAAAAATAACCAATTTAATCCATTTAGAACTCAGGCTGTAACACAACAAAAGGTGGAATAAGTCAAGGGTATGAACATTTTCTGAAGGCACTGTAGTCTGGTGCATATTCTGTAGAATATTGGGAGTCAATGCTGCCAGATTACAATTTGTTCATCAATTCATGAACCAATATCATACAATTATTCATAAAAAGAGCTCACTCAAAGCATCTTGTTATCCTGTCTTACACCTCCCATGAAAGAAATGACCGGCAACTATAGACATTGGGTATCCTTAATCAATTATTCTAAAATAAAGCACAACAGTTATGTTAGAGTAGCCTAATTACTTTGATGAAACAGACTCTTTACTTACTGTTTCATGTGGCATGGGGTTAAATCCACAGAGGTTGCAGACAGTGTTCTTGCACACCGTGCAGGTATTGTAGTTGGGAGGGTCCTTAGAGCCCTTGTTGAAATCGACCTTGCAGAGCGGACAGGTGAACTGGCCTGCTTTGGGAGCTAGATGAGAGGATTCTACTACCTGTGAAAGCTCTGATGGGGGTTTGTCCACTTTGGCCTGTACTGATGAGGGGACCTTGGCATGCTGGGGATGCTCTATTTTTTGAGCAGCAGGCGGGTTGGTCTCTTTTGCAGGGGGAATTTTGGGAGAGGTTTGGGCCAGTGCAGACACCTTGGGAGAAGCTGGTGGTGTGGTGCGGGGCTCATACTGAACACCAGAGGTTATCAAAGTGGACGCAGAGGTGAAGATGGAGGAGCCGAAGCCAAACATCTTCCCAGACACTGACTCTTCAGGCTTTGAGGAGGCAGACTGAGATTTGGGACCTCCAAAGCCAAATAAGCCTCCTGATTCCTGCTTGGGTGGTTGCTGTGCGGCTGGGATGGCACTACTCTGCCTACGACCAGGGCTGGGCTGCTGTGGTGGTTTATGAGGTTCTGATGTTCTCCGGTTCTCCAGTGGAGCCTTCTGAGCAGGCACTGGGCTTGCTGGGTTTTGAGTGTCTGCTGCTTTAGCAGCTTCAACTATTGATATATCAGGCTCTGATTTTGGTGCCTCTGGTGAGGGCTGCTGAGGCTGTCCTTGTTGTTGTGGAGTCTTCTGTTGTGGAGGTTGTTGGACAAGTGTTGGAGTCGGTTTGTACACTGGCTTCTGGTCCTGCTGGCAAACCACTGTCGGGGATACCTCCTTCTGTGATGAGCTTGGTGCTGGGGTCTCTTTCAATATAGCAGGAGTCATTGACTCCTTTTTGGGTGAGGCTGTTGTAGGGGCCACTTGTTGGGGACCATCTGGTCTGGGAGTCTCCTTCTGTTGAGGTGCAACAGGGGCAGACACCTTGGGGGAAGCTAGAGGTGTGGTGCGGGGATCGTCCTGAACAGCTGAGGTGATAAAAGTAGATGCAGAGCTAAAGATGGAGGAGCCAAAGCCAAACATCTTCCCAGACACAGAATCTTCAGGCTTTGACTGAGCAGGCTGAGATTTAGCACCACCAAAGCCAAAGAAGCCTCCTGACTCCTGCTTGGGGAGCTGGGACTGTGGTGGTGGTACAGTTTTGACATGAGAGGATCCACCTTTTGGAAGCTGTTGCTGAGTCTTCGAAGGCTCTGCTTTCAGTGTCGTTGCTAGGGGCTGAGGGGGCTGGCCTTGTTGTTGTGGAGTCTTCTGCTGTGTAGGTTGTTGGACATGGGTTGTGGTTGGTTTGTCCACTGGCTTCTGGTCCTGCTGTGAAGCCATTGCTGGAGATGCCTCCTTCTGTGGTGAGCCTGGTGCTGGGGTCTTGTTGTCTTTCTCTGAAGCAGGAGTCATTGACACCTTTTTGGGTGAGGCTGTTTTATGGCCCACTTGTTTGGGACCAGCAGGTCTGGGAGTCTCCTTCTGTTGAGGTCCAACAGGTATAGCAAACTTGGGAGAAGCTGTTGGTGTGGTGCGGGGCTCATCCTGAACAGTTGAGGTGATCAAAGTGGATGCAGAGGTGAAGATGGAGGAACCAAAGCCAAACATCTTCCCAGAAACTGACTCTGTCGGCTTTGAGGGAGCGGGCTGAGAGTCTGAAGTCACAGGCTCTTTTCTGGGTGAGGCTGGTGTAGGGGCCACTTTTTGTTGACCAGCTGATGTGGGAGTCTCATTTTGAGTTGTAACAGGTGTGACAGTGTCTTTTTGAGGAGCAGCAGATGTGGAGACTTTGCTTGCGGAGGGTTTCATTATGGGAGGTCCTGGAGATTCCATTACTCCTAGTGCTCTTTGCATCTGACAGTACAGACACAGCCACTCCTTCACCTGAAAGAAAAACATACTGTTTATATTCATATCATATACTCAGTGGCCATACATTTGACACTTACTAAAAATAAGCTCTTAATCATGCTTTTTCTCAAGAGTAAGAAACCAATCACGTTCTTACCTCTGTAACATTCGGCATGGGGTTGAATCCACAGAGGTTGCAAACAGTGTTCTTGCATACAGTGCAGGTGTTGTAGTTGGGAGGGTCCTTGGAGCCCTTGTTGAGTTCCACCTTGCAGAGTGGACAAGTGGACTGGCGTGCATTGGGAGCTGGTTGGGAGGATGCTGCTCCCTTTGGAGGCTCTGATGGGGTTTTGTCCACTTTGGCCTGTACTGATGGGGAGACCTTGGCTTGCTGGGGATGCTCTGCTTTCTTTTCTGAATTGTGAACAGCAAGTGGTTTTGTCTCCTTTGCAGGCGGCATCTTGGGAGAGGCCCGTACAGACACCTTGGGGGAAGCTGGCAATGTGGTGCGGGGCTCATCCTGAACAGCTGAGGTGATCAATGTGGATGTAGAGCTGAAGATGGAGGAGCCAAAGCCAAACATCTTCCCAGACACTGACTCTTCAGGTTTTGAGGGGGTAGACTGAGATTTGGGACGGCCAAAGCCAAATAAGGCTCCTGAGTCCTGTTTGGGGGGTTGCTGTGTTGCTAAAATGGCACTACTCTGCCTACGCCCAGGAAGTCTGGGCTGCTGTGGTGGTGTCTGAGGTTCTGATGTTCTTGGGTTCTGTGGTGACTTCTGAGCAGGTGCTGGATTGGCTGGTTTCCCAGGCTCCTGCTTTGGGGAAGTGATTTTAGGGTCTGGCTTTGGATTTTCCTGAGGCTGTACTTGTGGCAGGGGCTGTGTAGCCAGCTGTTCCTGCGCAGGCATTTGATTTTCTGGCTGCTGTAAAGGTCGAACAGTCTCGTTCTGCTTGGTTGTAGGTGTCGCTGATTGCTCCACCGACTTTGGAACAATTGCAGGTTTCTGGTTTTCAAGTTTCTGGTTGTCAATTGAGATCTCAATAGATGAAGCCTCTTTTTTAAGTGGGGTGTGAACTGTTGGAGTGTCTTTTGTTTTGGGTAAACCTGGAATGGGGGCCTCTTTGCTCTGTATTGCAGCTGGAACTTGGACCTCTTTAGTTTCTTCTGCTCCCAAAGGTGGGGCTTCCTTCTTCAGAGGTAAACCAGATGGAACAGCCTCTTTATCGTGTGTTGAATCTGGTTTTGGGGCCACCTTTCTGTCTGGTGACCCTGGCAGTATAGGTTCCTTCTTCTTTTGGGGTGAGGCTGGGGATGGTGCCTCCTTGGTGATAGGTGAAGAACGGACCTCCTTAGAGAATGGTAAAAAAGGAGTCGGTGCCTCCTTGATGAGAGGGGAGGCAGGAGTTTGTCCCTCCTTGGTGAGAGCTGAGGCAGGAGTTAGAGCCTCCTTGATGATAGGGGAGGCAGTAGTTGGTTCCTCCTTGGTGAGAGCTGAGGCAGGAGTTCGTGCCTCCTTGATGAGAGAGGAGGCAGGAGTTGGTTCCTCCTTGGTGAGAGCTGAGGCAGGAGTTGGTTCCTCCTTGGTGAGAGCTGAGGCAGGAGTTGGTTCCTCCTTGGTGAGAGCTGAGGCAGGGGTTGGTGCCTCCTTGATTAGAGGGGAAGCAGGATTTGGTGCATCATTGATAGGGGCAGAGGCAGAAACCTTATTGACAGGTAAAGCTGGGATTGGGACCTCATTCGCAAGGGACACACCTGGTGGTGTAGGACCCTTTTTCTTTTGTGGTGACATTTTGGATGAGGCTGGCAATCGAGGCTCCTTTTGTGGTGCAGCAAGTGTGGTTGTCTCCTCTTTTTGGAGTGTGGGGGTGTCCTTCGGCTGTGCTGCAGCAGGTATGGTAGTCTCCTTTTCCTTTTGAAATTCAGCAGAAACAAGATCCTCCTTTTGAGGAGCAACAGGTGTAGAGACCTTGCTCGGCAAGGGTTGGGGTTTCATCATGGGAGGTCCTGGGGGTTCCATTCCTCCAAGAGCTCTCTGCATCTGGCAGTTCAGACACAGCCATTCCTTCACCTGGAAAAAATAGTATAATTTTTTTAAACAGTGTAAACTATGATAATAAATCTGAAAATGACAGACCGTATGCCTAATGCAAATATCTGAAAATATTTAATCATAAAATTAAAAGAAATTACTACTTGCGTACTATAATAATTATTGCATGTTCACTAACCTCTGTAACATGTGGAATAGGGTTAAATCCACAGAGGTTGCAGACAGTGTTCTTGCATTCAGTGCAGGTGTTGAAGTTGGGAGGGTCCTTGGAGTCCATGTTGAGGTCCACCTTACAGAGTGGACAGGTTGACTGGCCTGCTTTGGGAGCTGGTTGGGAAGATTTTTTTTGAGGCTGTGCTGGGGGTTTGTTCACTTTGGCATGTACTGATGGGGGGACCTTTGCCTGCTGGATTTGCTCTGCTTTCTTCTCATCTGATTTCTGAACAGCAGGTGGTTTGGTCTCCTTTGCAGGGGGAATCTTGGGAGAGGCCTGGGCTGCTGCAGACACCTTGGGGGAAGCTGGCTGTGTGGTGCGGGGCTCCTCATGAACAGCTGAGGTTATCAAAGTGGACGCAGAGCTGAAGATGGAGGAGCCAAAGCCAAACATCTTCCCAGACACTGACTCTTCAGGCTTTGAGGGGACAGATTCAGAGTTAGCACCACCAAAGCCAAATAGGCCTCCTGACTCATGCTTGGGGGGTTGCTGTGTGGCTGGGATGGCACTACTCTGCCTACGCCCAGGGCGAGGCTGCTGTGGTGGGTTTGGTGGTTCTGATGTTCTCCGGTTCCCCTGTGGTGCCTTCTGAGCAGGCCCATGGCTTGCATGTTCTTGAGTGTCTGCTGCTTTTGCAGCTTCAGCTGTTGAAATATCAGGCTCTAATTTTGGTGCCCCTGCTGAGGGCTGCTGAGGCTGTTCTTGTTGTTTTGGAGTCTTCTGTTGTTGAGGTTGTTGGACAAGGGTTGTAGGTGGTTTGTCTACTGGCTTCTGGGCCTGCTGTGAAGCCACTGCCGGAGAAACCTGCTTCTTCTGTGGCGAGGCTGGTTCTGGTGCGTTCTCGTCTTTCATTGAAGCAGGGGTCACGGTTTCCTTTTTGGCTGAGACTGTAGTAGGGGCCACCTTTTGGGGACCAGCTGGTGTGGGATTCTCCTTCTTTTGAGGTGCAACAGGTGCAGACATCTTGGGGGAAGCTGGTGGTGTGGTGCGGGGCTCCTCCTGAACAGCTGACGTAATAAAAGTGGACGCAGAGCTAAAAATGGAGGAGCCAAAGCCAAACATCTTACCAGGCACGGACTCTTCAGGCTTTGAGGAGGCAGACTGAGATTTAGGACCTCCAAAGCCAAATAAGCCTCCTGATTCCTGCTTGGGGGGTTGCTGTGAGGCTGGGATGGCACTACTCTGCCTACGCCCAGGGTTGGGATGCTGTGGTGGTTTCGGTGGTTCTGATGTTCTCCGGTTCCCCTGTGGTGCCTTCTGAGCAGGCACAGGGCTGGCTGGTTTTTGAGTGCCTGCTGATTTAGCAGCTTCAGCTTTTGATACTTCAGCTGCAGGGGGAATTGGTTTCCTTTGAGGGGAGCCTGGGGTTTGACTGTCTTTCTTCGCCGATGCAGCAGGTGTTGCAATATCCTTTTGGGCTGTACTGGGTGTGACAGCGACCGTTTGAGGTGCAGACACTTTGTTGGGAGATGGTTTAATCATGGGGGTTCCTGGGGGTTCCATTCCTCCAAGAGCTCTCTGCATCTGGCAGTTCAGACACAGCCACTCCTTCACCGGAAAGAGCAATGTTGTGTTAGATATGTACTGTATACCCCGGTTACCTGTTGGTATGATAGCTGGATAAAATCATTTCAAGGAATATTCATAAATATATTGCTGAATATTTCCATGTGAATATACGGTCTGCATACAACATGCCCAGTCATTGCTCTAAGTAACTTGCTTGAATATTATAGTTATAGTTGAATACAAATTTAGCATTTTGTGTAACTAAAGCAGTTAATACAAGTAACCTACTAGGCTGCTACAAAAATGTCCCTGTCAATTAAATTTGGAATTGAATAAAATATTGTTTAAAAAAAAGAACAAATATTTAACCTTTATTTAACTAGGCAAGTCAGTTAAGAACAAACTCTTATTTACAATGACGGCCGACCCCAGCCAAATCCTAACCCGGACGACGCTGGACCAATTGTGCGCCGCCCTATGTGACTCCCAATTACGTCCGGTTGTGATACAGCCTGGATTCTAACCAGGGTCTGTAGTGACGCCTCTAGGACTGAGATGCAGCGCCCTAGACCGCTGCGCCACTTGGGAGCTCTGGTTAGCAGAATCAAATTGACAGAGTAGCCATAATTGTATTATGTTGAAATGAATTCAAAGAACTGTATGTATTACCTCAGGAACGTTTGTCATGGGGTTGAATCCACAGAGGTTGCAGACAGTGTTCTTGCATTCCGTGCAGGTGTTGTAGTTGGGAGGGTCCTTGGAGCCCTTGTTGAGTTCCACCTTACAGAGTGGACAAGTGGACTGGCCTGCTTTAGGAGCTGGTTGGGAGGATGCTGCTCCCTTTGGAGGCTCTGATGGGGGTTTGTCCACTTTGGCATGTACTGATGGGGGGACCTTGGCCTGCTGGGGTTTCTCTGCATTCTTCTCCTCTGCTTTCTGAGCAACAGGTGGTTTGGTCTCCTTTGCAGGGGGCATCTTGGGAGAGGCCTGGGCTGCTGCAGACACCTTGGGGGAAGCTGGCGGTGTGGTGCGGGACTCGTCTTGAACACCTGAGGTGATCATTGTGGATGCAGAGCTGAAGATGGAGGAGCCAAAGCCAAACATCTTCCCAGACACTGACTCTTCAGGCTTTGAGGGAGCAGACTGAGAGACTCGAGTCACTGGCTCCTTTTTCAGTGAGGTTGGTGAAGTGGCCACTTTTGGAACACCAGCAGGAGTGAGAGTGTCCTTCTTTTGAGGAGCAACAGGTGTCAAGACTTTGCTGGTTGAGTGTTTCATCATGGGAGTTCCAGGGGGTTCCATTCCTCCAAGAGCTCTCTGCATCTGGCAGTTCAGACACAGCCACTCCTTTACCTGAAATAGTAAGGCTGTGTTAGATATATACTGCATACTCAGGTTTCCTGTTGGTATCTAGCGGAGTTCAATTCATGTCAATCTAACTTTACAAATGGCTGAATATGTACATAGGAAGATACAGTTGGTATATTGTTGAGTGCCCAGTCATTGCATCAGGTAGCTTACCATAAGGTTGTCTATTTAAAGTTTAAATATAACCATGTATGCTTTTTGGGAAATAATAAGTCAATACAATATCTGTGTGAAAATCGACACAAATTATGACCGGTATAGATTGGTTAAAGCAGCCTATACCTGTATTTGCAGCTTTGCATTTAATAAATAACTTTGTTAAGTAAACACAGGCAAAATGAGAGAGCCTGCATAATTTGTGTTATCTACAAAGCTGTTTCTGTGGAAAAAATAACTCATGTGTATCATCAAAACAGAAAGCTGTGATGTGATCATTTAGAAACAAATCAGTGAACATGAGGCTGTACTTTGTAATCTTCTAAAAAGCTGCATCCATAAGCGATAACAACAGGACATCTGCTTTCTGAAAGCAGTGCACTTGAACTGTCATGTTCTCTTACCTCTGATCCATGTGTCATGGGGTTAAATCCACAGAGATTGCAGACAGTGTTCTTGCATTTGGTACAGGTGTTGTAGTTGGGAGGGTCCTTGGAGCCCTTGTTGAGTTCCACCTTACAGAGTGGACAAGTGGACTGGCCTGCTTTGGGAGCTGGTTGGGAGGATGCTCCTCCCTTTGGAGGCTCTGATGGGGGTTTGTCCACTTTGGCATGTACTGATGGGGGGACCTTGACCTGCTGGGGTTGATCTGCTTTCTTCTCTTCTGATCTCAGAGCAGCAGGTGGTTTGGTCTCCTTTGCAGGGGGCATCTTGGGAGAGGCCTGGGCTGTTGCAGACACCTTGGGAGAAGCTGGCGGTGTGGTGTGGGGCTCGTCCTGAACACCTGAGGTGATCAACGTGGATGCAGAGCTGAAGATGGAGGAGCCAAAGCCAAACATCTTCCTAGTCACAGAGTCTTCAGGTTTTGAGGGGGTAGGCTGAGATGCTCGAGTCACTGGCTCCTTTTTGGGTGAAGCTGGTGCAGTGGCCAATTTATGGGGACCAGATGATGTTGGAGTGTCTTTCTTTTGAGGAGCAGCAGGTGCTGAGACTTGGTTGGGTGAAGGTTTGGGTTTCATCATGGGATGTTCTGGATCTTCCATTCCTCCAAGAGCTCTCTGCATCTGGCAGTTCAGACACAGCCACTCCTTCACCTTAAACATTTTCACATTGTGAGAGGAATACAGAATTGGATGCATTTCTATCTATCTACGCATGATGGAAAGTAGCACAAGCAAATGTTTCTGCAGTGATGTCATCAGACACTTCCCTTACTCTCTGGGTAATAAATTGTCCAGCACACTGTGATACATAATTCTTGCTGTTTTGAGCTTCAAAATGACTTGCAATTTAAGTATTTGGTTTATTGTAAATGTACCAAGCACATTGTAAAAATATGTATTTGAACCATCTGAAATTCCACTTCTATTCACTATAGGTCTAGTACCATGCTACTCTTGGTAGAATTAATATGGGTCAAGAACAAATCAGGAAATGAACTAGTCATAACAGCTTCACATGAGACTTTGCATTGTCTCTCTTTTATAAAGGCCTTGTCAGTAAATTCAAATATACTAAAACCCCAAACTATTCATACAGGCTAAAACCTTATCACACTGGTTTTTCCTACTGTATTTGTATGAGAAGAGACTAAACAAGTAATGAATAGACCAACCGTGCAATGTCTAAAAGTTATTTCTGGAACTGAAATACATTGATCGGAATGAATAGACATTTCAAATCTGACAGATAACAATTTAATTTCAGAATGACTTCGATTTTCCTATGGATTATTTGTGTAGAGATTATTTAGCTCTCTGAACTTTTCTAGAAAAAAGAGAGCCTTGTCTAAATAATATTATAAACTGGGTGGTTCGAGCCCTGAATGCTGATTGGCTGAAAGCTGTGGTATATCAGACCGTATACCATGGGTATGACAAAACATTTATTTTAACTGCTCTAATTACGTTGGTAACCAGTTTATAATAGCAATGGTGCATCTCGGGGGGTTTGAGGTATATGGCCAAAATACAATGGCTAAGGGCTGTATCCAGGCACTCCACGTTGTGTTGTGCTCAAGAACAGCCCTTAGCCGTGGTATATTGGCCATATACCACACCCCCTCGTGCCTTATTGCTTAAATATAGCACTCAGATTTAATTTACACAGTAATAAAGTGATTCTGGTTGTTTTACCTCAGAAACATTTGGCATGGGGTTAAATCCACAGAGATTGCAGACAGTGTTCTTGCATTTGGTACAGGTGTTGTAGTTGGGAGGGTCCTTGGAGCCCTTGTTGAGTTCCACCTTGCAGAGTGGACAGGTGGACTGGCCTGCTTTGGGAGCTGGTTGGGAGGATGCTCCACGCTTTGGAGGCTCTGATGGGAGTTTGTCCACTTTGGCATGTACTGATGGGGGGGACCGTGGCCTGCTGGGGTTGCTCTAGTTTATGAGCAGCAGGTGGTTTGATCTCATTTGCAGGGGGCATCTTGTGAGAGGCCTTGGCCGGTCCAGACACCTTTGGGGAAGCTGGCGGTGTGGTGCGAGGCTCGTCCTGAACAGCTGAGGTTATCAAAGTGGAGGCAGAGCTAAAGATGGAGGAGCCAAAGCCAAGCATCTTCCCAGACACTGACTCTTCAGGCTTTGAGGAGGCAGACTGAGATTTTGCACCACCAAAGTCGAGGAAACCCCCTGACTGCTCTTTGGTGGGCTGGGCCTCTGGTGGCACAGCTTTGGCAGGAGAGGCTCCACTTTTTGGAGGCTGTTGCTGAGGCTTCCCAGGCTCTTGCTGTGTGGATGGGGTAGCATTACTCTGCTTAAGCCCAGGTTGCCCTGGCTGCTCTGATGGTTTCTGAAGCCCTGATGTTCTCCGGTTCTCCTGTAGTGTCTTCTGAGCAGGAGCTGGGCTGGCAGGTTTCTGAGGGTCTGCTGCTTTAGCAACCTCAGTCTTGGGTGGCTGTGTTGCTGATGTAGCAGGTTTTCTCTGGGGGGAGTCTGGTGTTGGAGTGTTATTCTTCTGGGGTGAGCTGGGTGTGACAGCAGTCTTCTGAGGTCCAGAACCTTTGTTGGGAAAAGGTTGGAGTTTAATCATGGGAGGTCCTGGGGATTCCATTCTCTTCATCTGGCAGTTCAGACACAGCCACTCCTTCACCTGAAGGAAAACAACAGTGTTAAGGTGGTCAAATAACATGATACTACATGGTTCAATATCATTTAGTAACCTGATTTCATGTTCAACATAATCAGTAAACAAAAAGCAGTGTTCCTTTCTACTAATAAACACCTTCATGAAAACATTTACTATGTTCAGTGCCTGTCATCATGAGTTAGTTTAAAGTCTTTGTAGAGGAGCCCAAGCTGATTTTTAATTCTGGTTGCCACTAAACATCAGTAACAAGACATTGCTACTGTTTTGTGTTGAAGCTAAGATGGTTTAAATTCATGTCAGTGTCCTCAAGGAAATTCAAGTATGAAATGAACTATTAGAGAAGACAGTGTTCACCCATTGTGTAAAATAAATTCATAATTATTTGATGTTTGCTAATTACACCTTTTTGGGTAATTAACCAATTATTGATTGATATTATTATACTGTAGCCATTAGCCAATAGTATTCAGAGTAAATACTCTATGTTGTTTACACAAGAAGCTATACCTTAGCGTAATTCTGAGACTGCCACTTAGGAGGGAGCTGATCACCAGCCTTAAAATGCCATCGCCGAAGTCAAGGATCGGTAGGATAGTCAGTTTTACGAGGGTATGTTTAGCAGCATGAGTGAAGGAGGCTTTGTTGCGAAATAGGAAGCTGATTCTAGATTTAATTTGGATTGGAGATGCTTTTTAGTCTAACTCTGGTTAGAGTTTACAGTCTAACCAGACACCTAGGTATTTGTAGTTGTCCACATATTCTAAGTCAGAACCGTCCAGAGTAGTAATGCTAGTCAGACGGGTGGGTGCGGGCAGCGATCGGTTGAAGAGCATGCATTTAGTTTTACTAGCATTTAGGAGCAGTTGGAGGCCACAGAAGTAGTGTTGTATGGCATTGAAGCTCATCTGGGGGTTTGTTGACAGTGTCCAAAGAAGGGCCAGCAGTATACAGAATGGTGTCGTCTGCGTAGAAGTGGATTAGAGAATCACCAGCAGCAAGAGTGACATCATTGATGTATACAGAGAAAAGAGTCGGCCCGAGATTTGAACCCTGTGGCACCCCCATAGAGACTGCCAGAAGTCCGGACAACAGGCCCTCCGATTTTACACCCTGAACTCTATCTGAGAAGTAGTTGGTGAACCAGGCGAGGAAGTCATTTGAGAAACCAAGGCTGTTGAGTCTGCCGATAAGAATGGGGTGATTGACAGAGTCGAAAGCCTTGGCCAGGTCGATGAAGATGGCTGCACAGTACTGTCTTTTATTGATGGCGGTTATGATATCATTTAGGACCTTGAATGTGGCTGAGGTGCACCCATGACCAGCTCGGAATCCAGATTGCATAGCGGAGAAGGTACGAAATGGAATCTAAATGGTCGGTGATCTGTTTGTTAACTTGGCTTTCGAAGACTTTAGAAATGCAGGGCAGGATAGATATAGGTCTGTATCAGTTTGGGTCTAGAGTGTCTCCCCCTTTGAAGAGGGGGATGACCGTGGCAGCTTTCCAATCTATAGGGATCTCAGACGATACAAAAGAAAGATTGAACAGGCTAGTAATAGGGTTGCAACAATTGCGGCAGATCATTTTAGAAAGAGAGGGTCCAGATTGTCTAGCCCAGCTGATTTGTAGGGTTCCAGATTTTGCAGCTCTTTCAGACCATCAGCTATCTGGATTTGGGTGAATGAGAAGCGGGGGGGCTTGGGCAAGTTGATGCAGGGGGTGCAGAGCTGTTGGCCGGGGTAGGGGTAGCCAGGTGGAAAGCATGGCCAGCCGTAGAAAAATGCTTGTTGAAATTCTCGATTATCGTAGATTTATCGGTGGTGACAGTGTTTCCTAGCCTCAATGCAGTGGGCAGCTGGGAGGAGGTGCTCTTATTCTCCATGGACTTTACAGTGTCCCAAAACTTTGGGGAATTTGTGCTACAGGATGCAAATTTCTGTTTGAAAAAGCTAGACTTTGTTTTCCTAACTGACTGTGTATATTGGTTCCTAACTTGCATATCGCGGGGGCTTTTCGATGCTAATGCAGTACGCCACAGGATGTTTTTGTGCTGGTCAAGGGCAGTGAAGTCTGGAGTGAAACAAGGGCTATGTCTGTTTTTAGTTCCAAAATGTTTGAATGGGGCATGCTTATTTAAGATGGTGAGGAAAGCACTTTTAAAAATAACCAGGCATCCTCTACTGACGGGATGAGGTCAATATCCTTCCAGGTCGACTACGTGTCCTACATAGCTCACTGCCTGCACTCACAATTCAAATGGCCCCTACTGTAAATAATAACAATAATAATAATAATTGATTTGACATGCAAAAAGTATTCAGACCCCTTGAATTTATTCTCACTTTGTTACGTTACAGACTTATTCTAAAGTGGATACAATTGTTTTTTTCCCCTCATCAATCTAAACACAGTACCCCATAATAACAAAGCAAAAAAAGGTTTTTAATTTTTTTTGCAAATGTATAAAAAAAAACCCGGAAATATCACATTTACAGAAGTATTCAGACCCTTTACTCAGTACTTCGTTAAAGCACCTTTGCAGCGATTAAAGCCTTGAGTCTTGTTGTGTATGACGCTACAAGCTTGGCACACCTGTATTTGGGGAGTTTCTCCCATTATTCTCTGCAGATCCTCTCATGCTCTTTCAAATTGGATGGGGAGCATCGCTGCACAGCTATTTTTTGGTCTCTCCAGAGATGTTCGATCGGGTTCAAGTCCGGGCTTTGGCTGAGCCACTCAAGGACATTCAGAGACTTGTCCTGAAGCCACTTCTGCGTTGTCTTGGCTGTGTGCTTAGGGTCGTTGTCCTGTTGGAAAGTGAACTTTCGCCCCAGTCTGAGGTCCTGAGCGCTCTGGAGCAGGTTTTCATCAAGAATCGCTCTGTACTTTGCTTCGTTCATCTTTCCCTCAATCCTGACTAGTCTCCAAGTCCCTGTAGCTGAAAAACATCCCCACAGCATAATGCTTCCACCACCAGGCTTCACCGTAGGGATGGTACCAGGTTTTCTCCACACGTGACACTTGGCATTCAGACCAAAGAATTCAATCTTGATTTCATCAGACCAGAGAATCTTGTTTCTCATGGTCTGAGAGTCTTTGGCAAACTCCAAGCAGGCTGTCAAGTGCCTTTTACTGAGGTGTGGCTTCACTTAACCATAAAGGCCTGTTTTCTATTTTTAATAAATGTGCAAATCTGTTTTCGCTTTGTCATTATGGGGTATTGTGTGTAGATTGATGAGGATTTTTTTTATTTAATACATTTTTTTATACTTTCCGAATGCACTGTATATACTGCTTTTCTAGACACCGAAAGCGCTTTACATAGCAAGGGGGAAGCTCACCTAATCCACCACCAATGTGTAGCACACACTTGGGTGATGCATGGCAACCAATTTACGGCAGAACGCTCACCACACATCAGCTATCAGGTGGAAAGGTGAGGAGTGATATATGCCAATTAGGAATGAGAGTTGATTAGGTGGCCAGGGTTAACATCCCTACTCTTACAATAAGTGCCATCAGATTATTTTGTGACCACAGTGAGTCAGGATACCCGTTTAATGTCCCATCTGAAAGATGTTTAATTTTCCCATCACTGCCCTGGGGCATTGGGATCTCCTTAGACCAGAGGGAAGAGTGCCCCCCACTGGCCTCCAACACTTTTTAATCTGTTTATCTGCTCTCTGATAGTGATACCGCCCTCCTGAGGGAAGCACATAATGCAGGCTATCAGACCAAAGGCCACTTGTGAAAAAGTGTACCATATCTCTCCCACTGCCTGTAATGCTACAAGGCCTCTGTGATGGTAAGAGAGTCACAGGTCTGCATAAAGCAATGATAACACTAACTGATCTTATCAGCTCTAAGAAATGTGCTGTTTACCAAGTCACAGGTGAAACTATTCTCAGTTTCTCCTTATGGTGCTGCAGTGACTGTCAGATCAAACAGTAGCTTGACGTTTATTGTCATGAGTCTTGTCCTGAAGGCAGAACTGAGTGACGTTCCCCTAGATAGGCCAGGTGCAAAGTTAAAATAGTCTATATTATAAATATTAATGAAAACAAAAATTTGATTTTTGGTCTTAATTTAAGGTTAGGGTTAGGCATTAGGGTTAGCAGTGCAGTTAATGTTAGGGTTAAGGTTAGGGTTAGGTTTTACATTTGATTTTATGACTTTGGCTGTGCTAGCTAGTGGCCACGCTGCAGAGCTGCCTCCAGAACAAGATTCATGATGAAAAACGCAGTAGTAGTGGGTCTATCACAGTAGTGGGTCTATATAATCAACCCACTCTACTCACAAACATAGCAAGCTCTCCATTCTGCAGATTACTAGTGTAGGCCATTATCATGAGTCTATACCGGCATCACGTGAGATCAAGTGGCCTTGAACTGTCCTTGCCAATCTACCCTACAAACAGTGTGCATTGAATTACAGAGTCAAGTGTCAAGTCCTTTTGTGCTGCAGATAACCTAGAAGACGGAGTGTCCATTTAGAGCACCACCCAACAGGTGTTCCCTGACAGCATAGCGCAGCCAGGGGATAAAAAGGCTATATCTACAGCAGCTTTCAACCTATCACAAACACGTGTCATTACCGCGCCAGCATGGATTTAGCTGTGAATATCTCACTAAAACCATTATGCTGAACGCATCTCTATCAGAAACCATCACAAAGCATGTCAGTGAGGGTATAAGATGCAATCATAGCCAGGCATTGGGGACTTGTGTGCTTGCTTTGGTTATAAGCTTTGGGTCAGAATAGAGCCTCTGGAGTGATAATATATAACTGTGTGCATTCACCAGATTGATTATTGTGTTACAGCCTTGCATCCGTCTCTACACAGTGAAGCAAGACTACCTTTACTCTGCTCCAATGAACATTGATGATGAGAGATTTGACAGAATGACAGATCACTCATTAAGCAAGCCAGTTAAAACTCTTAGAGATAATCATATCCTAAAAATAGCTTGCTTTATAACCATCATGTACACCAGAGTGGGTCTGAGTGTCAGTGATAATGTAGTCCTTATCCACTAATCACTGTGTAGAAATCAGAATTTAGTGTGGCGTGGGGCCTGTTAACATTACCCTTTCTGAAACCCAGTGTCTGGCTCAAAGCATGATCGATTGCATAATTGCAAATTAATGAGTTGTCAACATCAAATTGTGAGATTTAACCGCTTGTAGTAAAGTGGTGGCAGCTAATTAATATTACCTTGCATTATATTGCACTATATTGATGCAGTCAATTTTGAAGGGATTGTGACAGTGAAATAGCATCATCTAAAATATTATAGTGACACCACAGCACCAATGGGTCTACATAGGTTAATGCCAGCATTGCCAGGGCATAGAAGGACTGTAGATGTGAAAATATTGTTATAAGATTAATCAATTAATACAGACACAGAGTAAGAAACCAATCACGTTCTTACCTCAGTAACATTTGGCATGGGGTTAAATCCACAGAGGTTGCAGACAGTGTTCTTGCATTTGGTACAGGTGTTGTAGTTGGGAGGGTTCTTGGAGCCCTTGTTGAGTTCCACCTTACAGAGTGGACAAGTGGACTGGCCTGCTTTGGGAGTTGGTTGGGAGGATGCTCCTCCCTTTGGAGGCTCTGATAGAGGTTTGTCCACTTTGGCATGTACTGATGGGGGGACCTTGACCTGCTGGGGTTGCTCTGCTTTCTTCTCATCTGATCTCTTAGCAGCAGGTAGTTTGGTCTCCTTTGCAGGGGGCATCTTGGGAGAGGCCTTGGCTGCTGCAGACACCTTGGGGGAAGCTGGCAGTGTGGTGAGTGGTTCGTCCTGAACAGCTGAGGTGATCAAAGTGGAGGCAGAGCTGAAGATGGAGGAGCCAAAGCCAAACATCTTCCCAGACACTGACTCTTCAGGCTTTGAGGGGGCGGACTGAGATTTTGCACCACCAAAGCCAAAGAAGCCCCCTGACTCATCCTTGGTGGGCTGGGCCTGTGGTGGCACAGCTTTGGCAGGAGAGGCTCCACTTTTTACAGAGGCTTTTGGTGAGGCTTCCAAAGGCTCCTGCTGTGTGGATGGGGTAGCATTACTCTGCTTAATCCCAGGTTGGCCTGGCTGCTCTGGTGGTTTCTGAAGCCCTGATGTTCTCCGGTTCTCCTGTAGTGTCTTCTGAGCAGGAGCTGGGCTGGCAGGTTTCTGAGGGTCTGCTGCTTTAGCAACCTCAGTCTTGGGTGGCTGTGTTGCTGATGTAGCAGGTTTTCTCTTGGGGGAGTCTGGTGTTGGAGTGTCTTTCTTCTGTGGTGCAGGAGATGTAGAGGCTTTGCTGGGTGAAGGCTGGTGCTTCATCTTAAGGGGTCCAGGTGGGTAAGAGCCTCCGAGTGCTCTCTGCATCTGGCAGGTCAGACATAGCCACTCCTTACCCTGCAATAGAAATCATGGTTTTAGCGTCACATACTGATTCTATTTAACAAAACAAATCTGTGAACCATTATCATGATCAATGTTTTTTTCATGATCTATGTTTTTTTCTAAATTCATACTAGTAGTACATAATAAAGGTTATAATTTATTGTTCAAAATATGTGAATATTAGACTAACATTGTGTCTTCATCTTTACATTACAGGCAACTACCGTCCTACCATGTTAATGACTGCAGTGAGCATGCTGACTGAACTGTCACTAAATCAGATTACTCTCTTGAAGCAGCCTGCTAAGTGGTAACTAAAGTCAATATTCTGACTGATCAAATCAAGTTGGCCAGGCTCAAGTATGCTACATTTTCCACTGTACAAAAACATATCCAAATTGTTTGACATAGAATGTGATTCTATGTCTACAAATGCTACAAGGTGAACTAAGGTCAAAAATAAGATATTAGACCTACTGTTTAATACTGATAAATTACTAACAATATACAGTACCAGTCAAAAGTTTGGAAACAAGGGGTTTTCTTTATTTTTAGGATGTGCAAAGCTGCCATCAAGGCAAAGGTTAGCTACTTTAAAGAATCTCAAATATAATATAAATATAAATATATATTTGTTTAACACTTTTTTGGTTACTACATGATTCCATGTGTTATTTCATAGTTGTGATGTCTTCACTATTATTCTACAGTGTAGAGGATAGTCCAAATAAATAAAAACCCTTGAATGAGTAGGTGTGTTCGAACTTTTGACTGGTACTGTATACTTAAGGCCAGGGGGTGTGGTATACGGCCAATATAACACGGCTTAGGGCTGTTCTTACGCACAACGCAACGCGGAGTGCCTGGTATATTGGCCATATATCACAACCCCCCGAGGAGCCTTATTGCTATTACAAACTGGTTACCAGCGTAATGACAGCAGTAAAACTAAACATTTTGTCATACCCGTGGTATACGGTCTGATATACCATCAGAATTCAAGGGTCAAACCATTATGTTTATAATGTTAAATATATAATGGAATTCATCTCTACTTACACCGGAGTCAGGAGGACTGAAGCCACACAAGCTGCAGACGACAGTCTTACAATGTGTGCAGGTGTTATGGTTGGGTGGCTCCTTGGTGTTCAGGTTGAGTCCAGTAGTGTTACACACTGGACATAGGGGTTTAGCTCCAGCCATAGGTCCAGCATTAGACTGAGTCCCAGGTTTACCAGCAGCCTGCTGCTGTGGTGTAGTCCTGGGGGAGCACTGCTGCTGAGTGCCGGTCTTAGGGAACCCTTGTGGCTGAACTCCAACCTTAGGGGACCCTTGCTGTTGTGGTCCACTCTTAGAAGGGGCTTGCTGTTGAGCTCCCACCTTAGGTGCCCATTGTTGTTGTGGTCCACCCTTAGCAGGGGCTTGCTGTTGAGCCCCTACCACAGGGGAATCTTGTTGTGGTCCAGCTTTAGGAGGTCGTTGCTGCTGGGGGGCTTGTTGTAGTCCTCCTTTACCAGGTCCTTCCTGTTGAGGCCCACCCTTATGAGGTCCTTGCTGTTGAGGTCCACCCTTATCAGGGGCTTCCTGTTGTGGTCCACCCTTAGCAGGGGCTTGCTGTCTGCTAGGTTTGTCTGCTTGACCAGCCTGGCCATTCCCCTGGAGCTGGGGTCCTCCCTGTTTAGGAGGTGTCTGGTCCTGTTTCCCATGTCCCTGCTGCGGGGCCTTCCGAGGGCCAGGGCCTGACCCAGGCTGCTGAGGACCTGCTTTCTGTTTGTCCCCCTCCACATTATCCCCAAACAGACTTTCTCTGACAGCAGAAGAGACGGAGCTGAGGGGGTTCGCACCGCTTAAAAAGTTAGAGAACATGGCAGGTTCCTCCTCGCTGGACTCTACAGAGCTGCCTGAGTCAGAGCAGGAGCTGTCCTCTCTCTTCTCTCCTGCATGGGCCTGGGGAGGAACTGGGGCTGGGGGTAGGGCATCTACCACCCCACTACTGCTGTCGCTGCTACTACTGCTACTGTTGCTGCTGCTGTCTGGGCTGTCCTCTGGTTCAAATTCTACACCAGACTTCCTACAGAGACGATAGAGAGGGTGACAGGGAGGGGGGGGTAGAGATGTGGACATGTGTGAGAGAGAAAGAGAGAGAGAGAAGTTAAGGGAGAGTGTGGAATAGAGGTGGGGTGAAGGAAAGTCAGAGAGCATGTGAGGGTAAGGGAGAGAGAGTGTGAGAGAAAAATATATAGCGAGAACGAGAGGAATATGAGCATATTTGTAATGCATTTACAATATTCAAGATTAAACATGCGACCCCAGGCAGGCAGAGGATGGTAAACAAATAACAACATCTCAGGATATATTGGAAAATAATGAGAACACAGGGAATATAATGCCATTAATGTCTCTGAGATGCATTTGTTATTCCCTCTCTGCACCCTGATACACCTCATATCCTGCATAGAAAATAAACATATTAATCAATTACTATATGGCTATAGCAACAGATTGTCAATGCAACATGTAAACATTTTAGAGAGAGACAGAGAGAATGTTTTCTAACGTAAAAAAAAGTTTAAATGTAGGAATGTTAGGAATGGTCAGTGTCATATTGTTAATTATTTTGTGATGTTATTAAAAACTGTATGAACCAAATACTGTAACTTAGGAAGGAAACACATTCTAGCTTTCAAGTTTCCATCCAATATGATGTTAATACAATATGAAGAACGATGAAACTTTTTTGTTAAGATAGGAATGTGATTTTGGTTTTCTAATGAGATAATGGTTTTTCTTGTCCGTTGCATATTAACTAAGCCACGCCCTTATGCAATCAGAAGAGTGTGTCACTGTGATGGAACCGCCTTTCTGACCAGAGTGCTTAAAAGGACTCGCTAAGAATTTAACATTTTCAGACCAGCAGATGGACAAAGTGAGCTGAACGTTACGAATGGTTGAAACTCTAAGACTCAACACGAGTTGAAGAAGATAAAGACCTTAACATTTCCAGTCCACAGCTGTGCATGTAAAAGTGGTCCTAGAACTGTCTACCCGAGAAAGGAGGGAAAAGATCCCATCTCAGACAATCATTGGTGCATCTGAAGAAACATCTACAAGCCAGAACAACTAAGAAGGACATTGTGACCTCTGGTGGACAACAAGAGCCTTACCCCCATCGAGCCACTTCCCATAGAAGGATCGATTGGTTTCAGAGAGACGAAGGACAAAGACATCTACACATAAATACATTCCTTACCCAAACGGGCGGTGGTTCATGAGAAAAGTATTATTATTACTTTGAGGGTAGTTTCCAAATGTACGATAAGTTTGACTCTATTTGTCTCTCCCTCTTTTTATCTACCCATCCCTCTCCATATGTGTAAAAAGCTGTGATATCTAATCAGTCCCCTAGGGACTTTTGTCTCATGCAAGTGGGTATGTGTATTCTGAGTAATTATTTTGTTAGTTAGTAAATAAATCATTAAATACATTTGTGTAGAACTGAATAATCAGAAAAGGCTGGTGTTGTTGCGGATTCCAGAAGTCTGTGACGTTCAGAATGAGACTGATGACTGTTAACAATATATACAGTTGAAGTCTGAAGTTTACATACGCCTTAGCCGAATACATTTAAACTCCTGACATTTAATCAGAGTAAAAATTCCAAATATATTTAAACTCAGTTTTTCACAATTCCTGACATTTAATCCTAATAGAAATTCCCTGTCTTAGGTCAGTTAGGATCACCACTTTATTTAAGAATGTGAAATGTCAGAATAATAGTAGAGAATGATTTATTTCAGCTTTTATTTCTTTCATCACATTCCCAGTGGGTCAGAAGTTTGCATACAGTCAATTAGTATTTGGTAGCATTTACTTTAAATTGTTTAACTTGGGTCAAACGTTTCAGGTAGCCTTCCACAGGCTTCCCACAATAAGTTGGGTGCATTTTCTCCCATTCCTCCTGACAGAGCTGGTGTAACTGAGTCAGGTTTGTTGGCTCGCACACGCTTTTTCAGTTCTGCCCACACATTTTCTGTAGTCTGGCTTTTTTATGCGGTTTTGGAGCAGTGGCTTCTTCCTTGCTGAGCAGCCTTTCAGGTTATGTCGATATAGGGCTTGTTTTACTGTGGATATAGATACATTTGTACCTGTTTCATCCAGCATCTTCACAAGGTCCGTTGCTGTTGTTCTGGGATTGATTTGCACTTTTCACACCAAAGTACGTTCATCTGTAGGAGACAGAACACGTCTCCTTCCTCAGCGGTTGTAATAGTCACCGTGATGCCAGTAAGGCAGAGTCAGGCGCAGGACAACAAAAATGAGTGTTCATAAACTTTACTCAGAAATATACCAAACGAGTGGAAAAACAATCACTCGACACGGAACATAATACAACAAACAATCACGCACAAAAACATGGGGGAAACAGAGGGTTAAATAAGGAACATGTAATGATGGGAAATAAAAACCAGGTGTGTGAAAAAGGAAGACAAAACCAACGGAAAACGAATAACGGATTGTTAGCGGCTAGAAGACCGGTGACGTCGACCGCCGAAAGCCGCCCGAACAAGTAGAGGGACCAACTTCGTGACAGTACCCCCCCCTTGACGCGCGGCTCCAGCAGCGCACCGACACCGGCCTCGGGGAAGACACAGAGGACAAGGCGCAGGGCGATCCGGATGGAGACGGTGAAACTCCTGCAGCAACGAAGGGTCTAGGATGTCTCTCACCGGCACCCAGCATCTCTCCTCCGAACCGTACCCCTCCCACTCCACGAGGTACTGGAGGCCCACCGCCTGACACTTTGAGTCCATGATGGCTCGCACAGTATACGCCGGGGCCCTCTCGATGTCTAGAGGAGGCGGAGGAACCTCCTGCACCTCAGACTCCTGGAGTGGACCAGCCACCACCGGCCCGAGGAGAGACACATGGAACGAGGAGTTAATACGGTAATCTGGGAGAAGCTGTAACTTATAAAATAATGTGTTCAATCTCCTCAGGACGGGAGATGGTAAACAATCTCCACATACCGCGGACCCAGCTTCCGGCAGGGCAGGCGGAGGGGCAGGTTTAGGTTCGAGAGCCAGACCCAGTCCCCCGGTGCGAACACCGGGGCCTCACTGCGGTGGCGGTCGTCGGTTGCCTTCTGCCGCCTCACGGCTCATTGCAGTTGCACATGGGCGGCCTCCCAGGTCTCCTCCAAGAGCCTAAACCATTCATCCACCGCAGGAGACTCGATCTGGATCTGATGCCATGGTGCCAGAACCGGCAGGTACCCAAGGAGGCACTGGAAGGGGGAGAGACCAGTGGAGGAGTGGCGGAGTGAGTTTTGGGCCATCTCTGCCCAGGGAGTGAAAACCTAAGGTAAGGCTGACCGAGACCCCCAGACGTTCCATGAACGCCCTCCAAACCCTGGACGTGAACTGGGGACCACGATCAGAAACTATATCCTCAGGCACCCTGTAATGCCGGACGACATGGGTGAACAGGGCCTCCGCAGTCTGTAGGGCCGTAGGGAGACCGGGCAAAGAAAGAGGCGGCAGGACTTCGAAAACCGATCCAAAACGACCAGGATTGTGGTGTTACCCTGTGACGGTGGAAGATCTGTCAAGAAGTCCACCGACAGGTGTGACCAAGGCCGCTGTAGAACAGGTAGGGGTTGTAACTTCCCTCTGGGCAGGTGCCTAGGCGCCTTGCACTGGGTGCACACCGAGCAGGAGGAAACATAAACCCTCACGTCCTTAGCTAAGGTGGACCACCAGTACTTCCCACTAAGACAGCGCACTGTCCGACCGATGCCAGGATGACCAGAGGAGGGTGACGTGTGGGCCCAATAGATCAGACGGTCGCGGACAACAGACGGAACGTACACACGCCCAGCTGGACACTGAGGTGGAGTGGGCTCTGTACGCAACGCCCGCTCGATGTCAGCGTCCAGCTCCCACACCACCGGTGCCACCAGGCAAGAGGCCGGAGGTATGGGAGTGGGATCTATGGACCGCTCCTCTGTGTCAAACATCCTGGACAGTGCATCTGCCTTAGTGTTTGGGGAACCTGGTCGGTAGGATAGGGTGAAAACAAAACAGATGAAAAACATGGCCCACCTTGCCTGGCGAGGGTTAAGTCTCCTCGCCGCCCGGATATACTCCAGATTGCGGTGGTCGGTCAAGATGAGAAAAGGAAAGGCATATCAACAGGAACAATGGGGATCCCTAAACTATGAGTAAATGAACGATCAATAAAGTTCCCAGCTGCGCCTGAATCGACTAGCGCCTTATGCTGGGAATGCGGGGGAAAATCAGGAAAATCTACAAACAAAAACATGTGAGCAACAGGGAGCTCTGGGTGAGTCTGGTGCCTACTCACCTGGGTTGACACGATAGTGCCCTGCCTGCTGCCTCGACTCCCTGAGGAACCCCCCCTGCACCGACCAGCAGTGTGCCCTCTGCGGCCACAGAGGGTGCAGGGAATGGCCCCTCCTCCGGCCCCCCTAAGCGCAGTACCTCCCAACCCTATAGGCGTCGGAGCAGAGGTGCTGGGGGATGGAGATGACAGGACCCGATCCGGACGTCCACGGGTGGCCAGCAGGTTATCCAGCCGGATGGACATGTCCACCAGCTGGTCAAAGGAAAGGGTGTTGTCTCTGCATGCCAGCTCCCGCCGGACGTCCTCGTGCAGACTGCATCTATAATGGTTGATCAGGGCCCTGTCATTCCATCCCGTGATGGCGGCCAGGGTTCGGAACTCCAGCGCAAAGTCCTGTGTGCTCTTCGTCCCCTGTCTGAGGTGGAACAAGTGTTCACCCGCCGCTCTACCCTCAGGTGGATGGTCAAACACTGCCCGGAAACGGCGGGTGAACTCCTCGTAGTGGTCCAACGCTGCTCCTTCCTCTCCCCATACGGCGTTGGCCCACTCCAGGGATTTCCCGGATAGACAGGAGACGAGGGCGGACACGCTCTCGCGTCCCGAAGGAGCCGGGTGAACGGTCGCCAAGTAGAGCTCCAGCTGGAGTAGGAACCCCTGACACCCGGCAGCCGTCCCATCATACTCCCTCGGGAGCGCGAGCCGAATCCCACTGGGACCAGGTGAAGGAGGGGCGGACAGTTGTGTGGGTAATGGAGTGGGAGGTTGTGATGATGGTAAAGGTGCTGAAAAACCTCCTCTCTCCCATCGCTCCATATTGTTCAGTACGCGATCCATGGCTGTGCCGAGACTCTGCAATATTATCGCATGCTGCTGAAGGCGCTCCTCCACTGGTAGAGGAGGGCTGGGTGCTTCTGCTGACTCCATTGGTCGGTGCGTGATTCTGTAATGGTCTCCGTGATGCCGGTAAGGCAGAGTCAGGCGCAGGACAACAAAAATGAGTGTTCATAAACTTTACTCAGAAATATACCAAACGAGTGGAAAAACAATCACTCAACACGGAACATAATACAACAAACAATCACGCACAAAAATATGGGGGAAACAGAGGGTTAAATAAGGAACATGTAATGATGGGAAATAAAAACCAGGTGTGTGAAAAAGGAAGACAAAACCACCGGAAAATGAATAATGGATCGGTAGCGGCTAGAAGACCAGTGACGTCGACCGCCGAAAGCCGCCCGAACAAGGAGAGGGACCAACTTCGGCTGAAGTCGTGACAGCGGTATGACGGCTGCGTGGTCCCATGGTGTTTATACTTGCCTACTATTGTTTGTACAGATGAACGTGGTACCTTCAGGCATTTGGAAATTGCTCCCAAGTATGAACCAGACTTGTGGAGGTCTACAAATTTTCTTTTTCTTTTTTTTCTATGTTAACTTCTGACCAACTGGAATTGTGAACAGTGAATTATAAGTGAAATAATCTGTCTGTAAACAATTGTTGGAAAAATGACTTGTGTCATGCACAAAGTAGATGTCCTAACCGACTTGCCAAAGCTATAGCTGGTTAACAAGACATTTGTGGAGTGGTTGAAAAATACGTTTTAATGACTCCAACCTAACTGTATGTAAACTTCCGACTTCAACTGTAACATAAATATCTTATATATCTTTAGAGTTTAATTCGGGAGATGGTAAACAACTTCTTCTGTGGTGCCCCAAATTCCTAATGAGTTAATTGTTACATGATTAATTTAATCGGGTAACAATTAAACATAGTTAGTTGATTCGATAAATAACAGTCATCAGATTAATGAAAGTCACGTCACGACAACAGTATGCCTATGAGTTATTTTGCAAACGTTATCCACAAGTCTTGTCTTATGAACTGATATTTTAAATAATTACATCATGGATATGAATTATTTATATATACACTACTAGATTACTAACAGGGGGGCACTGTTTAGAAGCCACCACGCCTCCATCTTGGCACTCCCCTACCAGTGCCAAAAATATTTTGGAAGCTATAGAAATGTATTTATTAATGTCTACATTTCTTTTTGACATGTTTATTATATTACAGACACCCCAATGCATACTTTTAAAGTATATTATGTCAGCTAAACATATAAATATAAAATGAAAAAATATATGAAAACATTTTACTTAAAGTATAATTTTTAGAACATACTAATGTTACTGTCCCCACTACATCAAACAATACTTAAATATATGTCATTTTTTTCTTTAAACATTTAATTGAAATACTTCCTATGGAGGACTGCTCCTTCTGGGGAGTTCCAATATGGCCAACCGGTGGCTTCAAAGCCTTTTATTGGCCAATACATCCAGGGTTTATATACACTGCTCAAAAAAATAAAGGGAACACTAAAATAACACATCATAGATCTGAATGAATGAAATAATCTTATTAAATACTTTTTTCTTTACATAGTTGAATGTGCTGACAAGAAAATCACACATAAATGATCAATGGAAATCAAATTTATCAACCCATGGAGGTCTGGATTTGGAGTCACACTCAAAATTAAAGTGGAAAACCACACTACAGCCTGATCCAACTTTTATGTAATGTCCTTAAAACAAGTCAAAATGAGGCTCAGTAGTGTGTGTGGCCTCCACGTGCCTGAATGACCTCCCTACAACGCCTGGGCATGCTCCTGATGAGGTGGTGGATGGTCTCCTGAGGGATCTCCTCCCAGACCTGGACTAAAGCATCCGCCAACTCCTGGACAGTCTGTGGTGCAACGTGGCGTTGGTGGATGGAGCGAGACATGATGTCCCAGATGTGCTCAATTGGATTCAGGTCTGGGGAACAGGCGGGCCAGTCCTTAGCATCAATGCCTTCCTCTTGCAGGAACTGCTGACACACTCCAGCCACATGAGGTCTAGCATTGTCTTGCATTAGGAGGAACCCAGGGCCAACCGCACCAGCATATGGTCTCACAAGGGGTCTGAGGATCTCATCTCGGTACCTAATGGCAGTCAGGCTACCTCTGGCGAGCACATGGAGGGCTGTGCGACCCCCCAAAGAAATGCCACCCCACACCATGACTGACCCACCGCCAAACCGGTCATGCTGGAGGATGTTGCAGGAAGCAGAACGTTCTCCACGGTGTCTCCAGACTCTGTCACGTCTGTCACGTGCTCAGTGTGAACCTGCTTTCATCTGTGAAGAGCACAGGGCGCCAGTGGCGAATTTGCCAATTTTGGTGTTCTCTGGCAAATGCCAAACGTCCTGCACGGTGTTGGGCTGTAAGCACAACCCCCACCTGTGGACGTTGGGCCCTCATACCACCCTCATGGAGTCTGTTTCTGACCGTTTGAGCAGACACATGCACATTTGTGGCCTGCTGGAGGTCATTTTGCAGGGCTCTGGCAGTGCTCCTCCTTGCACAAAGGCGGAGGTAGTGGTCCTGCTGCTGGGTTGTTGCCCTCCTCGGCCTCCTCCACGTCTCCTGATGTACTGGCCTGTCTCCTGGTAGCGCCTCCATGCTCTGGACACTACGCTGACAGACACAGCAAACCTTCTTGCCACAGCTCGCATTGATGTGCCATCCTGGATGAGCTGCACTACCTGAGCCACTTGTGTGGGTTGTAGACTCCGTCTCATGCTACCACTAGAGTGAAAGCACCGCCAGCATTCAAAAGTGACCAAAACATCAGCCAGGAAGCATAGGAACTGAGAAGTGGTCTGTGGTCACCACCTTCAGAACCACTCCTTTATTGGGGGTGTCTTGCTAATTGCCTATAATTTCCACCTGTTGTCTATTCCATTTGCACAACAGCATGTGAAATGTATTGTCAATCAGTGTTGCTTCCTAAGTGGACAGTTTGATTTCACAGAAGTGTGATTGACTTGGAGTTACATTGTGTTGTTTAAGTGTTCCCTTTATTTTTTTGAGCAGTGTATATCATTGACACACTTGTTGTGGCACACGGATGTAAATTCAAACCAAGTGACTCGCTACGGATATCTCGGCTCAAAACAATGATAATTTACACATAAAATTTTGCGTGCATTCAGCTAAGGCATTATTGATTGCGTCTCCATTTGATTTACTCTACATGGGTTGTTTTTAGGCTTTCAGCACCATGGACAGCAGCACAGAGCCACAACTATTGATCACAGTTTCATACATCCTCAAGCCAGCGAGACACCCTGGCCTGTCCTACACAGACACTGCATAGCCAAATCCAAGTTCTAAGGTTATAACCACATTCATATAGACAGGAATATAGCACATTCCCCATAGGCTTAAAAATGTGTGCCCTCTGTAGCCCCATCAAATGGGGAATAAATACTTTCACCCAACATACAGTACTATTGTAGAGGAGATTCTAGTAAACACACACACACACACACTCAAATTCAGGGATTGGGAGTAAAAGGATTACATGTAATCAATTACATGTAATCTGATTACAAAAAAAACCACAATATTAAACTAATGCCTCTTAAGGGGAAAGTAATCAAAAAGTAACTGAAAGTAATCTGATTACATTACTGATTACATTTTGGACAGGTAACTAGAATGCTAACTATAACGGATTACATTTAGAAAGTAACCTACCCAACCCTGCACACACACACACACACACAATTAATCTGGCGCTCTCTGGAGAAACCGCAGTAACATCCGGGCAGGAGACAGCAAATGATGCATGCGAACTGAATGCTGATATGGAAATACTTAGCTAGACATCAGAGGAAAATATTATAGTAAAGACATGGCAGTCGCCAAAGCAAGCTTAACTAGCCAAACTGGTGCTATAACCTATTATTAATTTCAGCCTGGTTTCATAAACTAGACGTAACATAATAAAAACAATCCAGGTCACTCAAATAAGCAGGATATGTTACGTTTGATATGGTATGTATTAATATGTGAATGTCCAATATCCATTTTGGATGATATGTTACGAATTGCAATTTGTATGATAAATGTTACGAATTGCAATTCGCACAATATGTTACGAATGTTCATGATATTTCGTAGCTAACGTTAGCTATGTGGCTAGGTCCAAATTATTTTCGTGTGTTGTCATTTACCATGAATTAGCATCAGTCAGTCAGACAAACAGACAGGCTGTATTTCAGGCTACTCTACTTTAGGCTACACAACGCAATCCGCATAGTAGAGTAGGCTACGAAGAGGCTACCTCCAGACTGAACCACTATCTGTGTGACCTCTCTAACGCACAGAAAGCTGATTCAAACTCAAATTCACCAGCTCTGCAAGCATTATGATATCGAAAATGCGTTCCTTAAACACCAAATATGAAGTTTCGCTTAGCAACTATCTTCATTTACTCACGTTGCGGCTGGTATGTACTTCCAAAAAATATATAAATATAATGTATAAGAAACCGAAAAAAAATATCTTCGCACCTCTGCCATGCACTGGTCGGAAGTCTGCAACAGCTCAATACATTGGAGATGTCGGCATTTTTTCGGTTGCTTGTCAGTTTTCATTTAGACCTTTTTTGGAAGTACATAATGGCTGTAACGGGAGTAAATTAAGATAGTTGCTCAGCAAAACGAAATATTTGGTGATAAACGAACGTATTTTGATATTATAATGCTTTAAGAGCTGGTGAATGGGAGTTTGAATTGGAGCTTTCTGGGTGTTGAGAGACGTCTCTAACCCACAGATACTGGTTCACCACCATACCTCAAATATGACAGCTCTGAAACCACGGGTCATCGCGGGAGTGAGATGAAGTAACCCCTTTGCTCATCCGTTTTTCGCTCGGTGCGCCCTTGACATTCGCCCCGATCTCGTAAAAGCTATACCCTATAAAATAGGTCGGAAACGCCATCATCAGAGAGAAGCCACCTGCCATCAGAGACATCCCTCGCGGATAATCCAGTACAGTATCCCCCCTCCCCTCTCTTCCAGCCCAGCATCCTTCACCCTCCGCGGTCACAATGTCAAACAGAAGTGTACAGCACACCGTTCTCTGAAAAAGACGACGCAAATGCTACCTGTCGTTGCTTTGGCTCTCTCGTGCCAGATGTCTCTCCCCATCTTGGCTCAGCCCTCCTCCAGTCGGCTCCTCTTTGTCGGTTTCTGTGGTCTGATAGACTGGCTGCGGAGGGATGGAGGGCAAAGAGCGGCGCGAGTCTACAGCATCCACTGATTCTGCCTCCCTGAACACTGCGCATGCGCCACCGTCTGACAGCCAGGTGATCACGATACATCACGACGGAAAATTTTTATTAAAGGGACAAGGAGATTTATCCGGCAGTAACATATAAACGATGAAGATCCCCACGTGTATCACATGCATGCGCAATATGTTTGTGATTTCTCATAAAAAATGATTTGTTCGTTCATGAATGAGATAAAAATAGAAATGCATCATATTTGGCCTATTATCTCTCACGCGTTGGCCTTTTGGTCAGGGAGATAATTACATTATATAAGGCTTGGCTCTTATAAAATACCTTTGAAACCTGGACCAAGTAGGTTTTGTTTATGTTGATTCTTATCCCCAAGGTCAACAGCACCTAGTGGACAGTCCTTAGAGATGGCCTCCACCTTCAGGTTGACACTAAATGCTGATGAACCATGACAAATCACTTCTTCATTATCTCTCTCACTCTGTTGCTCTCACCATCTCTCAAGTTATCTCTCTCACTCACGCACACACACATACACACATAATGGAATTCAGGTAAATGCTCAAAGTGAGATGGCCATTTGTCCCATTGGCTTTATGAAGGATCTTTCATGGCTTATGTCTGATACATATTATCAGCACTACAGAGGCCCTATTGACAGATCCATAACATCAGCAATCCCTCACCATTGTCTGCATGTAGGCACTGTGTGTGTAGGTATGTGTGTGCGTGAAATATAGACAACAACGTTACTGTAATGAGCTACAGTTGAAGACGGAAGCTTACATACACCTTAGCCAAATACATTTCAACTCAGTTTTTCACAATTTCTGACATTTAATCAAAGTAAAAATTCCCTGTCTTAGGTCAGTTAGGATCACCACTTTATTTAAAAAATGTGAAATGTCAGAATAATAGTAGAGAGAATTATTTCTTTCAGCTTTTATTTCTTTCATCACATTCCCAGTGGGTCAGAAGTTTACATACACTCAATTAGTATTTTGAAGGTAGGCCTTAAAATACATCCACAGGTGCACCTCCAATTGACTGAAATGATGTCAATTAGCCTATCAGAAGCTTCTAAAGCCATGATTTTCTGGAATTTTCCAAGCTGTTTAAAGGCACAGTCAACTTAGTGTATGTAAACTTCTGACCCACTGGAATTGTGATACAGTGAATTATAAGTTAAATAATCTGTCTGTAAACAATTGTTGGAAAAATTACTTGTGTCATGCACAAAGTAGATGTCCTAACCGACTTGCCAAAACTATAGTTTGTTAACAAGAAATTTGTGGAGTGGTTGAAAAACGAGTTTTAATGACTCCAACCTGAGTGTATGTAAACTTCCGACTTTAACTGTATATAATGGCTGGTAAGTGTTGCCAAATCATTGCCTGTTTGGACACGACCCCCCCTGTCCGAGTACTCGCAAACGGCTTTTGCAAAATCACGACATGTAGGCCTTAGCAACTAGACATTAGCGGCAACAAACGCTGCAAAACACCCAACAACATGTTTTCAGTGTGGGGCTGAAAGTAGACATTTTAACGGTGACTGTCTGACGGTCTTTAGCAACGTAGTGAGAACGTTTGTATGTAGACCGTGCTATGTACTCATTGTGTGCGTGATATGGCCATCTCTGGGCCCATCATCACATTCACACAAGCATCAAGTACTAGTGAAGTAGAACACCCAAAGGCCCACAATACAGCTTATTTAGACTCTACCTCTATTTCTGTGACCAATTGCTTTTGTCTTATTTCAATGGTAAAAATAGGCCATTCCTCCTGGGTCATAGGTGAGAGACATGGCTCTTCAGCAGACTGAGACATCCTGTAACAGGAGGAGAAGATACATTAAGAAGAGAGAACACCCATAGGGCCACAGCACTACAGACAATACAGCTCCTCCAGTATTGACTCTCTCTCCTCTCCTCCTCCACAGCACATACCCAGGCACGCTGGCACCTTTCCCCGATGAGTTTTTCTTCCAGTGCAGATGTGATGAGATGAGACAGGCTGGGCTATCCTCGCTGGCCCAGTGTCACTGTGATGGGCTGTGGATGACAGACTGCCTTCTCTCTCTCTCTCTCTCTCTCTCTCTCTCTCTCTCTCTCTCTCTCTCTCTCTCTCTCTCTCTCTCTCTGCCCAGTTGGAGCTACTATGAGGAAGGTCAAGCTCAAACTAGTACATCAGTCTTCTTTTATTAGTGTATTACACTAAACAAGCAGCCTCTGAAATCAAAAAGGCTGAACTTTAAATGTTGAATTTTGTGAAACGTTTCCCATGGTAGTGATAGGAAGACCTAAACAAACACTAGCTATTCTGAAGCTAAGAGCAGTTTATGGCACCCCGACCAGTGGGAAAGAGCAGTGGCACCAAAGGGCAAACCAGATCCCATCCTTTATAGACCACTCATCTGCTATGAGAGAGATAATACAGCACCACTGACTCTATCAGCAGGGGACGGGATTTAGCAAGGATTTCACACAAACACACTCACACACACACACAAACACTGACACACTCGCCTCAGCATGATGGACTGTGTGTGGACGGGAGAGCAAGTGGTGAGTGGGCGTGAAGAAATGTTGCGTCATGTGTTATGTGAGATCAACAGGAAGCTGGGTTCTCTCTCACAGGCACGCACACACACACTATGTCTTACTAGTGAGGACGTTTTGGGGACCAACAATTGATTCTCATTCACAATCCTATTTTCCCTAACCCCTAAACCTAAACCTAACCCTAGCCCTAGCCCTAGCCCTTACCCTATACCTACATCGACCTATACCTACCCATATCTCATCTACTGCAGCATTGTCTGGGCCAGTATATACTGTATGCTTCCAACCTACACAATTTACACATAATCCAAAAGCAATTTCCATACTTCCCACCTTCGCTAACTGCTTGGTAAACAGAAGCTCAACATCTTGCCCATCTACAACATTAATATTCTCCAAACATGTACCTTCGTCTATGAATATACGTACCTCCCAGACATCCTCGTCAAACTCTTAAATGTATTCTTCCCGGCTAATTCCCAAATCCATGCATAAAACACAAGACACTCCGATAACCTTCACTCTTCCCACTGCCGCACCTCACATAGTCAGTTCTCTAGCAGATACAGAGGTTCCATACTCTGGAATTCCTATCTTCACATTGTCAAAATATCATCATCCCTAAATTTCAAGTGTAGACTGGGTTCAGCCTGATGAACCAAACTACTCCTACATGCAGCATAACACTCACACACACACACACACACACACACACACACACACACACACATGCAAACTGTGTTTTTTGAACACTGAGTTTATCATGTCCAATTGTAATTAGTATGCTTTGTTTATTTGATTCATCAAACTGTTTGTATATATTTGTTGTTGTTGTTGTGTGGTTTTCATGTAAGCCCTCTAGGATTTACAACCTCACCTGCACACCTTTTTACCATGTTTTTATCTGCAATGTTTGTCTTTCATTTGTCTTTTTTGTGTGAATAAATCAAATGAAAACTAATAAAACTAAACCTGGCTGCCGTTTTAGAGCCACCACAGTCTGTTGTGGACATGGGGGCACGTCACTGACAAACAGCCTCTGTGATCCAAAGCCTGGCCTACACTAGCAATGTCTCACTGCTCACTCAAGCATGATGCACAGAGATGTTTCTGCAGGGCAGAGATGTCTCTCTGTCTCTGTCTCTGTCTCTGTCTCTGTCTCTGTCTCTCTCTCTCTCTCTCTCTCTCTCTCTCTCCCCTCTCTCTCTCTCTCCCTCCCTCTGTGTCTCTCCCTTTATCTCTCTCTCCCTCCCTCTGTCTTTCACACACAGCTGTATCCTCAGAAGTACTTATTACTCTCTCATTTTAATTAAAGCCTGTCTGCTGATTAGGCTGAATATCATCATTAACTATACTACAGCATTTCTAACAGCAAGTCAGACTGCAACCTCCACCTAGAAAAACATTATTTGACAACAATGCAGCCATGTGACCTAGTGAGATCAAGTTGTTTAAAACATACACTTTCTTCTTGGTGATTCAATTCTGAATGACCCATTCACTAATAATAGTTGAATAGCCACCTGTTGTGTACTGAGTCTGTGTCGTGTAATGCACTTGTTGTTGGTGCTAACCACAATTCTGTCAAAAGACCATAGAACTTATGTTATCGGACCTTACCTCTGATGCTTGCTTTTCAGAAAGGAAAAGCAGTTTTTGCCCGGCATGTCTTTCCCTGGAGCAGAGTGGCGTGGTGCTGTATCCTACAGGGACTTGCTACCTGCTACTAGTGCTGCTCCTGGCCTGTCTCTCTGTGTCTCTGAGTCTCTGATAGAGCAGAGCAGGGTCACTGTGTAATCAATACAGTAACCTGATCTCACACACTTTGCCAGCGTGATTAAATTTACATATCTGCCCTGAAGAGACCACAATACTGAGACCAGGTGGGCCACTGACTGGTTTCTACTGACGGCATGAATATGTAATGAATATGCTGGGTATATGAATAAAATGCATTACTAGAACTTCCAGGAATACCTTTTCGAACAGGTTGCTCACTGTATTGGACAGTATTGGACCGCTCACCTATGTAACTCTTGCTCCGGCATTGTTTCAGAAAGGAATCTATTATTGGTTAAGAGCATTGTACCAGTTACAGAAAGGTCGCTGGTTCGAATCCACGAGCAGACTAGGAGACAAATATGTAAATGTGCCCTTGAGCAAGGCACTTAATCCTAATTGCTCCTGTAAATTGCTCTGGATAAGAGAGTCTGATAAATTACTCTAATGTAAAACAAGAAATGTATTTGCTCAAGTGAAGGTGATCTATGCATACTTCTATTGTGGTGTAATATTTTCATTTTTTAAATCTTGACTGATACCATGTCTTTAACAAATAATTATGAAACTAAATGGTTGTGGTATAGAGTTTCTCTGCTTGTTCTTGTTTAAGAGGACCACCATACCAATCAAAAGTGATGAATGGCTCCATTTAGCCATCTTAGGCCTTGACTAAAGGTACCAGGCTTTGCCACTGTACCAGTAGCCTCTCTCTTCCTGCCATCCATCTACTCTTCCTGCCATCCATCGACTCCACCTGCCATCCATCTACTTCACTGTTAGGAGGTTGCTAGTCTGCTGCTACCCCTATATGTCTGTTTTCTATGCCAGTCTCATATCATCCCTATATGTCTGTTTCTATATCAGTCTCCTATCATCCCTATATTTCTGTTTTCTATGCCAGTCTCATATCATCCCTATATGTCTGTTTCTATGCCAGTCTCATATCATCCCTATATGTCTGTTTTCTATGCCAGTCCCATACCATCCTTATATGTCTGTTTTTTCTATGCCAGTCACATACCATCCCTATATGTCTGTTTTCTATGCCAGTCTCATATCATCCCTATATGTCTGTTTTCTACTGACAGTCTCATATTATGCCTATATGTATGTTTCTATGCCAGTCTCATATCATCTCTATATGTCTGTTTTCTATGCCAGTCTCACATTCCCCCTATATGTCTGTTTACTATGACAGTCTCATATCATCCCTATATGTCTGTTTCTATGCCAGTCTCATATCATCCCTATATGTCTGTTTTCTATGCCAGTCTCATACCATCCCTATATGTCTGTTTTCTATGCCAGTCTCATACCATCCCTCTATGTCTGTTTTCAATGCCAGTCTCATACCATCCCTATATCTCTGTTTTCAATGCCAGTCTCATATCATCCCTATATGTCTGTTTTCTATACCAGTCCCATACTATCCTTATAAGTCTGTTTTCTATGCCAGTCTCATATCATCCCTATATGTCTGTTTTCTACTGACAGTCTCATATTATCCCTATATGTATGTTTCTATTTCAGTCTCATACAATCCCTATATGTTTGTTTTCTATGCCAGTCACATACCATCCCTATTTGTCTGTTTTCTATGCCAGTCCCATACCATCCCTATATGTCTGTTTTCTATGCCAGCCTCGTACCATTCCTCTTTGTCTTTTTTCAATTCCAGTCTCATATCGTCCATATATGTCTGTTTGCTATGCCAGTCTCATACCATCTCTATATGTATGTTTTCTATGCCAGTCTCATACCATCCTTATATATTTATTTTCTATGCCAGTCCCATTCCATCCTTATACAGTGGGGCAAAAAAGTATTTAGTCAGCCACCAATTGTGCAAGTTCTCTCACTTCAAAAGATGAGAGAGGCCTGTAATTTTCATCATAGGTACACTTCAACTATGACAGACAAAATGAGGAAAAAAAATCCAGAAAATCACATTGTAGGATTTTTTATGAATTTATTTGCAAATTATGGTGGAAAATAAGTATTTGGTCACATACAAACAAGCAAGATTTCTGGCTCTCACAGACCTGTAACTTCTTCTTTAAGAGGCTCCTCTGTCCTCTACTCATTACCTGTATTAATGGCACCTGTTTGAACTTGTTATCAGTATAAAAGACACCTGTCCACAACCTCAAACAGTCACACTCCAAACTCCACTATGGCCAAGACCAAAGAGCTGTCAAAGGACACCAGAAACAAAATTGTAGACCTGCACCAGGTTGGGAAGACTGAATCTGCAATAGGTAAGCAGCTTGGTTTGAAGAAATCAACTGTGGGAGAAATTATTAGGAAATGGAAGACATACAAGACCACTGATAATCTTCCTCGATCTGGGGCTCCACGCAAGATCTCACCCGTGGGGTCAAAATGATCACAAGAACGGTGAGCAAAAATCCCAGAACCACACGGGGACCTAGTGAATGACCTGCAGAGAGCTGGGACCAAAGTAACAAAGCCTACCATCAGTAACACACTCGCCGCCAGGGACTCAAATCCTGCAGTGCCAGACGTGTCCCCCTGCTTAAGCCAGTACATGTTCAGGCTCGTCTAAAGTTTGCTAGAGAGCATTTGGATGATCCAGATGAGGATTGGGAGAATGTCAGATGAAACCAAAATATAACTTTTTGGTAAAAACTCAACTCGTCGTGTTTGGAGGACAAAGAATGCTGAGTTGCATCCAAAGAACACCATACCTACTGTGAAGCATGGGGTGGAAACATCATGCTTTGGGGCTGTTTTTTCTGCAAAGGGACCAGGACGACTGATCCGTGTAAAGGAAAGAATGAATGGGGCCATGTATCGTGAGATTTTGAGTGAAAACCTCCTTCCATCAGCAAGGGCATTGAAGATGAAACGTGGCTGGGTCTTTCAGCATGACAATGATCCCAAACACACCGCCTCGGCAATCGAAGGAGTGGCTTTCAGAAGAAGCATTTCAAAGTCCTGGAGTGGCGAGCCAGTCTCCAGATCTCAACCCCATAGAAAATCTTTGAAAGTCCGTGTTGCCCAGCGACAGCCCCAAAACATCACTGCTCTAGAGGAGATCTGCATGGAGGAATGGGCCAAAATACCAGCAACAGTGTGTGAAAACCTTGTGAAGACTTACAGAAAACGTTTGACCTCTGTCATTGCCAACAAAGGGTATATAACAAAGTATTGAGATAAACTTTTGTTATTGACCAAATACTTATTTTCCACCATAATTTGCAAATAAATTCATTAAAAATCCTACAATGTGATTCTCTGGATTTTTTTTCCTCATTTTGTCTGTCATAGTTGAAGTGTACCTATGATGAAAATTACAGGCCTCTCTCATCTTTTTAAATGAGAGAACAATTGGTGGCTAACTAAATACTTTTTTGCCCCTCTGTATGTCTGTTTTCAATGCCAGTCTCATATCATCCCTATATGTCTGTTTTCTATGCCAGTCTCATCCCATCTCTATTTGTTCGTTTTCTATGCCAGTCTCATACAATCCCTATATGTCTGTTTTCTATGCCAGTCTCATACCATCCCAATATGTCTGTTTTCTACTGCAAGTCTCATATTATCCCTATATGTATGTTTCTATGCCAGTCTCATATCATCACTATATGTCTGTTTTCTACTGACAATCTCATATCATCTATATATGTCTGTTTTCTATGCCAGTCTCATATCATCCCTATATGTCTGTTTTCTATGCCAGTCTCATACCATCCCAATATGTCTGTTTTCTACTGCAAGTCTCATATTATCCCTATATGTATGTTTCTATGCCAGTCTCATATCATCACTATATGTCTGTTTTCTACTGACAATCTCATATCATCTATATATGTCTGTTTTCTATGCCAGTCTCATATCATCCCTATATGTCTGTTTTCTATGCCAGTCTCATATCATCCCTATATGTCTGTTTACTATGCCATTCTCATATCATCCCTATATGTCTATTTACTATGACAGTCTCATATCATCCCTATATGTCTGTTTACTATGCCATTCTCATATCATCCCTATATGTCTATTTACTATGACAGTCTCAGAGATACTTATTTTCCACCATAATTTGCAAATAAATTCATTAAAAATCCTACAATGTGATTCTCTGGATTTTCTTTCCTCATTTTGTCTGTCATAGTTGAAGTGTACCTATGATGAAAATTACAGGCCTCTCTCATCTTTTTAAATGAGAGAACTTGCACAATTGGTGGCTGACTAAATACTTTTTTGCCCCTCTGTATGTCTGTTTTCAATGCCAGTCTCATACAATCCCTATATGTCTGTTTTCTATGCCAGTCTCATACCATCCCAATATGTCTGTTTTCTATGCCAGTCTCATATAATCCCTATATGTCTGTTTTCTCGGCCAGTCTCATATCATCCCTATATGTCTGTTTTCTACTGCAAGTCTCATATTATCCCTATATGTATGTTTCTATGCCAGTCTCATATCATCCCTATATGTCTTTTTTCTACTGACAGTCTCATATCATCCCTATATGTCTGTTTTTTACTAACAGTCTCATATTATCCCAATATGTATGTTTTCTACTGACAATCTCATATCATTTATATATGTCTGTTTTCTATGCCAGTCTCATATCATCCCTATATGTCTGTTTTCTATGCCAGTCTCATATCATCCCTAAATGTCTGTTTACTATTCCATTCTCATATCATCCCTATATGTCTATTTACTATGACAGTCTCATCTCATCCCTAAATGTCTGTTTTCTATGCCAGTCTCAAATCATCTCTGTATGTCTGTTTTCTATGCCAGTCTCATACCATCCCTATATGTTTGTTTTCTATGCCAGTCTCATACCATCCCTATATGTCTGTTTTCTACTGACAGTCTAATATCATCCCTATATGTCTGTTTTCTATGCCAGTCTCATACCATCCCTATATGTCTGTTTTCTATGCCAGTCCCATTCCATCTTTATATGTCTATTTTCTATGCCAGGCACATACAATCCATATATGTCTGTTTTCTATGCCAGTCTCATATCATCCCAATATGTCTGTTTTCTATGCCAGTCTCAAATCATCCATATATGTCTGTTTTCTACTGACAGTCTCATATTATCCCTATATGTATGTTTCTATGCCCGTCTCATATCATCCCTATTTGTCTGTTTTCTACTGACAGTCTCATATCATCCCTATATGTCTGTTTTCTATGCCAGTCTCATTTCATCCCTATATGTCTGTTTTCTACTGACAGTCTCATATTATCCCTATATGTATGTTTCTATGCCAGTCTAATATCAACACTATATGTCTGTTTTCTTCTGACAGTCTCATATCATCTCTATATGTCTGTTTTCTATGCCAGTCTCATATCATCCCTATATGTCTGTTTTCTATGCCAGTCTCATCTCATCACCAATATGTCTGTTTTCTATTTCAGTCTCATACAATCCCTATATGTCTGTTTTCTATGCCAAACCCATACGATCCCTGTATGTCTTCTATGCCAGCCTCATACCATCCCTCTATGTCTGTTTTCAATGCCAGTCTCATATCGTCCCTATATGTCTGTTTTCAATGCCAGTCTAATATCATCCCTATATGTCTGTTTGCTATGCCAGTCTCATACCATCTGCATATGTCTGTTTTCTATTCCAGTCTGATACCATCCCTATATGTTTGTTTTCTATGCAGGTCTCATTTCATCCCTATATGTCTGTTTTCTACTGACAGTCTCATATTATCCCTATATGTATGTTTCTATGCCTGTCTCATATCATTTCTATGTGTCTGTTTTCTATGCCAGTCTCATATCATCCCTATATGTCTGTTTTCTATGCCAGTCTCATAACATCCCAAAATGTGTGTTTTCTATGCCAGTCTCATACCATCCCAATATGTCTGTTTTCTATGCCAGTCTCAAATCATCGATATATGTCTGTTTTCTACTGACAGTCTCATATTATCCCTATATGTATGTTTCTATGCCTGTCTCATATCATCTCTATATGTCTGTTTTCTATGCCAGTCTCATATCATCCCTATATGTCTGTTTTCTATGCCAATCTCATATCATCCCTATATGTCTGTTTACTATGCCAGACTCATATCATCACTATATGTCTATTTACTATGACAGTCTCATATAATCCCTATATGTCTATTTTCTATGCCAGTCTCATAACATCCCTAAATGTGTGTTTTCTATGCCAGTCTCATATACTCCCTGTATGTATGTTTCTATGCCAGTCTCATATCATCCCTATATGTCTGTTTTCTATGCCAGTCTCATAACATCCCTAAATGTTTGTTTTCTATGCCAGTCTCATATCATCCCTGTATGTATGTTTCTATGCCAGTCTCATATCATACCTATATGTCTGTTTTCTATGCCAGTCTCATACCATCCCTATATGTCTGTTTTCTATGCCAGTCTCATACCATCCCTCTATGCCTGTTTTCAATGCTAGTCTCATATCATCCCTGTATGTCTGTTTTCTATGCCAGTCTCATAGCATCCTTATATGTCTGTTTTCTACTGACAGTCTCATATCATCCCTATATGTCTGTTTTCTATGCCAGTCTCATTTCATCCCTATATGTCTGTTTTCTACTGACAGTCTCATATTATCCCTATATGTATGTTTCTATGCCAGTCTAATATCAACACTATATGTCTGTTTTCTACTGACAGTCTCATATCATCTCTATATGTCTGTTTTCTATGCCAGTCTCATATCATCCCTATATGTCTGTTTTCTATGCCAGTCTCATCTCATCACCAATATGTCTGTTTTCTATTTCAGTCTCATACAATCCCTATATGTCTGTTTTCTATGCCAAACCCATACGATCCCTGTATGTCTTCTATGCCAGCCTCATACCATCCCTCTATGTCTGTTTTCAATGCCAGTCTCATATCGTCCCTATATGTCTGTTTTCAATGCCAGTCTAATATCATCCCTATATGTCTGTTTGCTATGCCAGTCTCATACCATCTGCATATGTCTGTTTTCTATTCCAGTCTGATACCATCCCTATATGTTTGTTTTCTATGCAGGTCTCATTTCATCCCTATATGTCTGTTTTCTACTGACAGTCTCATATTATCCCTATATGTATGTTTCTATGCCTGTCTCATATCATTTCTATGTGTCTGTTTTCTATGCCAGTCTCATATCATCCCTATATGTCTGTTTTCTATGCCAGTCTCATAACATCCCAAAATGTGTGTTTTCTATGCCAGTCTCATACCATCCCAATATGTCTGTTTTCTATGCCAGTCTCAAATCATCGATATATGTCTGTTTTCTACTGACAGTCTCATATTATCCCTATATGTATGTTTCTATGCCTGTCTCATATCATCTCTATATGTCTGTTTTCTATGCCAGTCTCATATCATCCCTATATGTCTGTTTTCTATGCCAATCTCATATCATCCCTATATGTCTGTTTACTATGCCAGACTCATATCATCACTATATGTCTATTTACTATGACAGTCTCATATCATCCCTATATGTCTGTTTTCTATGCCAGTCTCATAACATCCCTAAATGTGTGTTTTCTATGCCAGTTTCATATCATCCCTGTATGTATGTTTCTATGCCAGTCTCAAATCATCCATATATGTCTGTTTTCTACTGACAGTCTCATATTATCCCTATATGTATGTTTCTATGCCTGTCTCATATCATTTCAATATGTCTGTTTTCTATGCCAGTCTCATATCATCCCTATATGTCTGTTTTCTATGCCAATCTCATATCATCCCTATATGTCTGTTTACTATGCCAGACTCATATCATCCCTATATGTCTATTTACTATGACAGTCTCATATATCATCCCTATATGTCTGTTTTCTATGCCAGTCTCATAACATCCCTAAATGTGTGTTTTCTATGCCAGTCTCATATCATCCCTGTATGTATGTTTCTATGCCAGTCTGAATTCATCCCTATATGTATGTTTCTATGCCAGTCTCATATCAACACTATATGTCTGTTTTCTACTGACAGTCTCATATCATCTCTATATGTCTGTTTTCTATGCCAGTCTCATATCATCCCTATATGTCTGTTTTCTATGCCAGTCTCATATCATCACCAAATTGTCTGGTTTCTATTTCAGTCTCTTACAATCCCTATATGTCTGTTTTCTATGCCAATCCCATACGATCCCTGTATGTCTTTTATCTATGCCAGCCTCATACCATCCCTATAGGTCTGTTTTCAATGCCAGTCTCATATCGTCCCTATATGTCTGTTTTCAATGCCATTCTAATATCATCCCTATATGTCTGTTTGCTATGCCAGTCTCATACCATCTGCATATGTCTGTTTTCTATTCCAGTCTCATACCATCCCTACATGTCTGTTTACTATGCCAGACTCATATCATCACTATATGTCTATTTAATATGACAGTCTCATATAATCCCTATATGTCTATTTTCTATGCCAGTCTCATAACATCCCTAAATGTGTGTTTTCTATGCCAGTCTCATATACTCCCTGTATGTATGTTTCTATGCCAGTCTCATATCATCCCTATATGTCTGTTTTCTATGCCAGTCTCATAACATCCCTAAATGTTTGTTTTCTATGCCAGTCTCATATCATCCCTGTATGTATGTTTCTATGCCAGTCTCATATCATACCTATATGTCTGTTTTCTATGCCAGTCTCATACCATCCCTATATGTCTGTTTTCTATGCCAGTCTCATACCATCCCTCTATGCCTGTTTTCAATGCTAGTCTCATATCATCCCTGTATGTCTGTTTTCTATGCCAGTCTCATAGCATCCTTATATGTCTGTTTTCTACTGACAGTCTCATATCATCCCTATATGTCTGTTTTCTATGCCAGTCTCATTTCATCCCTATATGTCTGTTTTCTACTGACAGTCTCATATTATCCCTATATGTATGTTTCTATGCCAGTCTAATATCAACACTATATGTCTGTTTTCTACTGACAGTCTCATATCATCTCTATATGTCTGTTTTCTATGCCAGTCTCATATCATCCCAATATGTCTGTTTTCTATGCAAGTCTCAAATCATCCATATATGTCTGTTTTCTACTGACAGTCTCATATTATCCCTATATGTATGTTTCTAGGCCTGTCTCATATCATCTCTATATGTCTGTTTTCTATGCCAGTCTCATGTCATCCCTACATGTCTGTTTTCTATGCCAATCTCATATCATCCCTATATGTCTGTTTACTATGCCAGACTCATATCATCACTATATGTCTATTTACTATGACAGTCTCATATCATCCCTATATGTCTGTTTTCTATGCCAGTCTCATAACATCCCTAAATGTCTGTTTTCTATGCCAGTCTCATATCATCCATATATGTCTGTTTTCTACTGATAGTCTCATATTATCCCTATATGTATGTTTCTATGCAAGTCTCATATCATCCCTATATGTCTGTTTACTATGCCAATCTCATATCATCCCTATATGTCTGTTTACTATGCCAGACTCATTTCATCACTATATGTCTATTTACTATGACAGTCTCATATCATCCCTATATGTCTGTTTTCTATGCCAGTCTCATAACATCCCTAAATGTCTGTTTTCTATGCCAGTCTCATATCATCCATATTTGTCTGTTTTCTACTGACAGTCTCATATTATCCCTATATGTATGTTTCTATGCAAGTCTCACATCAACACTATATGTCTGTTTACTATGCCAATCTCATATCATCCCTATATGTCTGTTTACTATGCCAGACTCATTTCATCACTATATGTCTATTTACTATGAAAGTCTCAGATCATCCCTATATGTCTGTTTTCTTTGCCAGTCTCATAACATCCCAAAATGTGTGTTTTCTATGCCAGTCACATACCATCGCTATTGTCTGTTTTCTATGCCAGTCTCATATCATCCCAATATGTCTGTTTTCTATGCCAGTCTCAAATCATCCATATATGTCTGTTTTCTACTGACAGTCTCATATTATCCCTATATGTATGTTTCTATGCCTGTCTCATATCATCTCTATATGTCTGTTTTCTATGCCAGTCTCATATCATCCCTATATGTCTGTTTTCTATGCCAATCTCATATCATCCCTATATGTCTGTTTACTATGCCAGACTCATATCATCACTATATGTCTATTTACTATGACAGTCTCATATCATCCCTATATGTCTGTTTTCTATGCCAGTCTCATAACATCCCTAAATGTGTGTTTTCTATGCCAGTCTCAAATCATCCCTGTATGTATGTTTCTATGCCAGTCTCAAATCATCCATATATGTCTGTTTTCTACTGACAGTCTCATATTGTCCCTATATGTATGTTTCTATGCCTGTCTCATATCATCTCTATATGTCTGTTTTCTATGCCAGTCTCATATCATCCCTATATGTCTGTTTTCTATCCCAATCTCATATCATCCCTATATGTCTGTTTACTATGCCAGTCTCATATCATCACTATATGTCTATTTACTATGACAGTCTCATATCATCCCTATATGTCTGTTTTCTATGCCAGTCTCATAACATCCCTAAATGTGTGTTTTCTATGCCAGTCTCATATCATCCCTGTATGTATGTTTCTATGCCAGTCTCATATCATCCCTATATGTCTGTTTTCTATGCCAGTCTCATACCATCCCTATATGTCTGTTTTCTATGCCAGACTCATACCATCCCTCTATGTCTGTTTTTCAATGCCAGTCTCATACCATCCCTATATGTCTGTTTTCTATGCCAGTCTCATATCATCCCTATATGTCTGTTTTCTATGCCAGTCTCATATCATCCCTATGTGTCTGTTTTCTACTGACAGTCTCATATCATCCCTATATGTCTGTTTTCTATGCCAGTCTCATTTTATCCCTATATGTATGTTTCTATGCCAGTCTCATATCAACACTATATGTCTGTTTTCTACTGACAGTCTAATATTATCTCTATATGTCTGTTTTCTATGCCAGTCTCATATCATCCCTATATGTCTGTTTTCTATGCCAATCTCATATCATCCCTATATGTCTGTTTACTATGCCAGACTCATATCATCACTATATGTCTGTTTTTCAATGCCAGTCTCATACCATCCCTATATGTCTGTTTTCTATGCCAGTCTCATATCATCCCTATATGTCTGTTTTCTATGCCAGTCTCATATCATCCCTATATGTCTGTTTACTATGCCAGACTCATATCATCACTATATGTCTATTTACTATGACAGTCTCATATCATTCCTATATGTCTGTTTTCTATGCCAGTCTCATATCATCCCTATGTGTCTGTTTTCTACTGACAGTCTCATAACATCCCTAAATGTGTGTTTTCTATGCCAGTCTCATATCATCCCTGTATGTATGTTTCTATGCCAGTCTCATATCATCCCTATATGTCTGTTTTCTATGCCAGTCTCATACCATCCCTATATGTCTGTTTTCTATGCCAGACTCATACCATCCCTCTATGTCTGTTTTTCAATGCCAGTCTCATACCATCCCTATATGTCTGTTTTCTATGCCAGTCTCATATCATCCCTATATGTCTGTTTTCTATGCCAGTCTCATATCATCCCTATATGTCTGTTTACTATGCCAGACTCATATCATCACTATATGTCTATTTACTATGACAGTCTCATATCATTCCTATATGTCTGTTTTCTATGCCAGTCTCATATCATCCCTATGTGTCTGTTTTCTACTGACAGTCTCATATCATCCCTATATGTCTGTTTTCTATGCCAGTCTCATTTCATCCCTATATGTATGTTTCTATGCCAGTCTCATATTAACACACTATATGTCTGTTTTCTACTGACAGTCTCATATCATCTCTATATGTCTGTTTTCTATGCCAGTCTCATATCATCCCTATATGTCTGTTTTCTATGCCAGTCTCATATCATCACCAATATGTCTGGTTTCTATTTCAGTCTCATACAATCCCTATATGTCTGTTTTCTATGCCAATCCCATACGATCCCTGTATGTCTTTTTTCTATGCCAGCCTCATACCATCCCTCTATGTCTGTTTTCAATGCCATTCTAATATCGTCCCTATATGTCTGTTTGCTATGCCAGTCTCATACCATCTGCATATGTCTGTTTTCTATTCCAGTCTCATACCATCCCTATATGTCTGTTTTTTATGCCAGTCTCATACCATCCCTATATGTCTGTTTTCTATACCAGTCTCATATCATCTCTATATGTATGTTTTCTACGCTAATCTCATATCATCCCTATATGTCTGTTTACTATGCCAGACTCATATCATCACTATATGTCTATTTACTATGACAGTCTCATATCATCCCTATATGTCTGTTTTCTATGCCAGTCTCATAACATCTCTAAATGTGTGTTTTCTATGCCAGTCTCATATCATCCCTGTATGTATGTTTCTATGCCAGTCTCATATCATCCCTATATGTCTGTTTTCTATGCCAGTCTCATTTCATCCCTATATGTCTGTTTTCTACTGACAGTCTCATATTATCCCTATATGTATGTTTCTATGCCAGTCTCATATCAACACTATATGTCTGTTTTCTACTGACAGTCTCATATTATCCCTATATGTATGTTTCTATGCCTGTCTCATATCATCTCTATATGTCTGTTTTCTATGCCAATCTCATATCATCCCTATATGTCTGTTTACTATGCCAGACTCATATCATCACTATATGTCTATTTACTATGACAGTCTCATATCATCCCTATATGTCTGTTTTCTATGCCAGTCTTATAACATCCCTAAATGTGTGTTTTCTATGCCAGTCTCATATCATCCCTGTATGTATGTTTCTATGCCAGTCTCATATCATCCCTATATGTCTGTTTTCTATGCCAGTCTCATACCATCCCTATATGTCTGTTTTCTATGCCAGACTCATACCATCCCTCTGTCTGTTTTTCAATTCCAGTCTCATACCATCCCTATATGTCTGTTTTCTATGCCCGTCTCATATCATCCCTATATGTCTGTTTTCTATGCCAGTCTCATATCATCCCTATATGTCTGTTTTCTAATGACTGTCTCATATTATCCCTATATGTATGTTTCTATGCCAGTCTCATATCAACACTATATGTCTGTTTTCTACTGACAGTCTCATATCATCTCTATATGTCTGTTTTCTATGCCAGTCTCATATTATCCCTATATGTATGTTTTTCAATGCCAGTCTCATACCATCCCAATTTGTCTGTTTTCTATGCCAGTCTCATATCATCCCTATATGTCTGTTTTCTATGCCAGTCTCATATCATCCCTATATGTCTGTTTTCTATGCCAGTCTCATATCATCACCAATATGTCTGGTTTCTATTTCAGTCTCAAACAATCCCTATACATCTGTGTTCTATGCCAATCCCATACGATCCCTGTATGTGTTTTTTCTATGCCAGCCTCATACCATCCCTCTATGTTTGTTTTCAATGCCAGTCTCATATCGTCCCTATATGTCTGTTTTCAATGCCATTCTAATATCATCCCTGTATGTCTGTTTGCTATGCCAGTCTCATACCATCTGCATATGTCTGTTTTCTGTTCCAGTCTCATACAATCCCTATATGTTTGTTTTCTATGCCAGTCTCATACCATCCCTATATGTCTGTTTTCTATGCCAGTCTCATACCATCCCTATATGTCTGTTTTCTATGCCAGTCTCATAACATCCCTAAATGTGTGTTTTCTATGCCAGTCTCATATCATCCCTGTATGTATGTTTCTATGCCAGTCTCATATCATCCCTATATGTCTGTTTTCTATGCCAGTCTCATACCATCCCTATATGTCTGTTTTCTATGCCAGACTCATACCATCCCTCTATGTCTGTTTTTCAATGCCAGTCTCATACCATCCCTATATGTCTGTTTTCTATGCCAGTCTCATATCATCCCTATATGTCTGTTTTCTATGCCAGTCTCATATCATCCCTATGTGTCTGTTTTCTACTGACAGTCTCATATCATCCCTATATGTCTGTTTTCTATGCCAGTCTCATTTTATCCCTATATGTATGTTTCTATGCCAGTCTCATATCAACACTATATGTCTGTTTTCTACTGACAGTCTCATATCATCTCTATATGTCTGTTTTCTATGCCAGTCTCATATCATCCCTATATGTCTGTTTTCTATGCCAATCTCATATCATCCCTATATGTCTGTTTACTATGCCAGACTCATATCATCACTATATGTCTATTTACTATGACAGTCTCATATCATTCCTATATGTCTGTTTTCTATGCCAGTCTCATATCATCCCTATGTGTCTGTTTTCTACTGACAGTCTCATATCATCCCTATATGTCTGTTTTCTATGCCAGTCTCATTTCATCCCTATATGTATGTTTCTATGCCAGTCTCATATCAACACTATATGTCTGTTTTCTACTGACAGTCTCATATCATCTCTATATGTCTGTTTTCTATGCCAGTCTCATATCATCCCTATATGTCTGTTTTCTATGCCAGTCTCATATCATCACCAATATGTCTGGTTTCTATTTCAGTCTCATACAATCCCTATATGTCTGTTTTCTATGCCAATCCCATACGATCCCTGTATGTCTTTTTTCTATGCCAGCCTCATACCATCCCTCTATGTCTGTTTTCAATGCCATTCTAATATCGTCCCTATATGTCTGTTTGCTATGCCAGTCTCATTCCATCTGCATATGTCTGTTTTCTATTCCAGTCTCATACCATCCCTATATGTCTGTTTTTTATGCCAGTCTCATACCATCCCTATATGTCGGTTTTCTATGCCAGTCTCATATCATCTCTATATGTCTGTTTTCTACGCTAATCTCATATCATCCCTATATGTCTGTTTACTATGCCAGACTCATATCATCACTATATGTCTATTTACTATGACAGTCTCATATCATCCCTATATGTCTGTTTTCTATGCCAGTCTCAAAACATCTCTAAATGTGTGTTTTCTATGCCAGTCTCATATCATCCCTGTATGTATGTTTCTATGCCAGTCTCATATCATCCCTATATGTCTGTTTTCTATGCCAGTCTCATATCATCCTTATATGTCTGTTTTCTACTGCAAGTCTCATATTATCCCTATATGTATGTTTCTATGCCAGTCTCATATCATACCTACTTGTCTGTTTTCTACTGACAGTCTCATATCATCCCTATATGTCTGTTTTCTATGCCAGTCTCATTTCATCCCTATATGTCTGTTTTCTACTGACAGTCTCATATTATCCCTATATGTATGTTTCTATGCCAGTCTCATATCAACACTATATGTCTGTTTTCTACTGACAGTCTCATATTATCCCTATATGTATGTTTCTATGCCTGTCTCATATCATCTCTATATGTCTGTTTTCTATGCCAATCTCATATCATCCCTATATGTCTGTTTACTATGCCAGACTCATATCATCACTATATGTCTATTTACTATGACAGTCTCATATCATCCCTATATGTCTGTTTTCTATGCCAGTCTTATAACATCCCTAAATGTGTGTTTTCTATGCCAGTCTCATATCATCCCTGTATGTATGTTTCTATGCCAGTCTCATATCATCCCTATATGTCTGTTTTCTATGCCAGTCTCATACCATCCCTATATGTCTGTTTTCTATGCCAGACTCATATAATCCCTATATGTCTGTTTTTCAATTCCAGTCTCATACCATCCCTATATGTCTGTTTTCTATGCCCGTCTCATATCATCCCTATATGTCTGTTTTCTATGCCAGTCTCATATCATCCCTATATGTCTGTTTTCTACTGACAGTCTCATATTATCCCTATATGTATGTTTCTATGCCAGTCTCATATCAACACTATATGTCTGTTTTCTACTGACAGTCTAATATCATCTCTATATGTCTGTTTTCTATGCCAGTCTCATATCATCCCTATATGTATGTTTTTCAATGCCAGTCTCATACCATCCCAATTTGTCTGTTTTCTATGCCAGTCTCATATCATCCCTATATGTCTGTTTTCTATGCCAGTCTCATATCATCACCAATATGTCTGGTTTCTATTTCAGTCTCAAACAATCCCTATACGTCTGTGTTCTATGCCAATCCCATACGATCCCTGTATGTGTTTTTTCTATGCCAGCCTCATACCATCCCTCTATGTTTGTTTTCAATGCCAGTCTCATATCGTCCCTATATGTCTGTTTTCAATGCCATTCTAATATCATCCCTGTATGTCTGTTTGCTATGCCAGTCTCATACCATCTGCATATGTCTGTTTTCTGTTCCAGTCTCATACCATCCCTAAATGTGTGTTTTCTATGCCAGTCTCATATCATCCCTGTATGTATGTTTCTATGCCAGTCTCATATCATCCCTATATGTCTGTTTTCTATGCCAGTCTCATACCATCCCTATATGTCTGTTTTCTATGCCAGACTCATATCATCCCTATATGTCTGTTTTTCAATTCCAGTCTCATACCATCCCTATATGTCTGTTTTCTATGCCCGTCTCATATCATCCCTATATGTCTGTTTTCTATGCCAGTCTCATATCATCCCTATATGTCTGTTTTCTACTGACAGTCTCATATTATCCCTATATGTATGTTTCTATGCCAGTCTCATATCAACACTATATGTCTGTTTTCTACTGACAGTCTAATATCATCTCTATATGTCTGTTTTCTATGCCAGTCTCATATCATCCCTATATGTATGTTTTTCAATGCCAGTCTCATACCATCCCAATTTGTCTGTTTTCTATGCCAGTCTCATATCATCCCTATATGTCTGTTTTCTATGCCAGTCTCATATCATCACCAATATGTCTGGTTTCTATTTCAGTCTCAAACAATCCCTATACGTCTGTGTTCTATGCCAATCCCATACGATCCCTGTATGTGTTTTTTCTATGCCAGCCTCATACCATCCCTCTATGTTTGTTTTCAATGCCAGTCTCATATCGTCCCTATATGTCTGTTTTCAATGCCATTCTAATATCATCCCTGTATGTCTGTTTGCTATGCCAGTCTCATACCATCTGCATATGTCTGTTTTCTGTTCCAGTCTCATACCATCCCTATATGTTTGTTTTCTATGCCAGTCTCATACCATCCCTATATGTCTGTTTTCTATGCCAGTCTCATACCATCCCTATATGTCTGTTTTCTATGCCAGTCTCATATCATCTCTATATGTCTGTTTTCTATGCTAATCTCATATCATCCCTATATGTCTGTTTACTATGACAGTCTCATGTCATCCCTATGTGTCTGTTTTCTATGCCAGTCTCATAACATCCCTAAATGTGTGTTTTCTATGCCAGTCTCATATCATCCAGGTATGTATGTTTCTATGCCAGTCTCATATCATCCCTATATGTCTGTTTTCTATGTCAGTCTCATATCATCCCTATATGTATGTTTTCTATGCCAGTCTCATCCCATCTCTATTTGTCTGTTTTCTATGCCAGTCTCATACCATCCATATATGTCTATTTACTATGACAGTCTCATCTCATCACTATATGTCTGTGTTCTATGCCAGTCTCATATCATCTCTATATGTCTGTTTTCTATGCCAGTCTCATACCATCCCTATATGTCTGTTTTCTATGCCAGTCTCATACCATCCCTATATGTCTGTTTTCTACTGACAGTCTAATATCAACCCTATATGTCTGTTTTCTATGCCAGTCTCATACCATCCCTATATGTCTGTTTTCTATGCCAGTCCCATACCATCTTTATATGTCTATTTTCTATGCAAGTCACATACCATCACTATATGTCTGTTTTTTATGCCATTCTCATATCATCCCAATATGTCTGTTTTCTATGCCAGTCTCATATCATGCATATATGTCTGTTTTCTACTGACAGTCTCATATTATCCCTATATGTATGTTTCTATGCCTGTCTCATATAATTTCTATATGTCTGTTTTCTATGCCAGTCTCATATCATCCCTATATGTCTGTTTTCTATGCCAATCTCATATCATCCCTGTATGTCTGTTTACTATGCCAGACTCATATCATCACTATATGTCTATTTACTATGACAGTCTCATATCATCATTATATGTCTGTTTTCTATGCCAGTCTCATAACATCCCAAAATGTGTGTTTTCTATGCCAGTCACATACCATCCCTATTGTCTGTTTTCTATGCCATTCTCATATCATCCCAATATGTCTGTTTTCTATGCAAGTCTCAAATCATCCATATATGTCTGTTTTCTACTGACAGTCTCATATTATCCCTATATGTATGTTTCTAGGCCTGTCTCATATCATCTCTATATGTCTGTTTTCTATGCCAGTCTCATATCATCCCTACATGTCTGTTTTCTATGCCAATCTCATATCATCCCTATATGTCTGTTTACTATGCCAGACTCATATCATCACTGTATGTCTGTTTACTATGACAGTCTCATATCATCCCTATATGTCTGTTTTCTATGCCAGTCTCATAACATCCCTAAATGTCTGTTTTCTATGCCAGTCTCATATCATCCATATTTGTCTGTTTTCTACTGACAGTCTCATATTATCCCTATATGTATGTTTCTATGCAAGTCTCACATCATCCCTATATGTCTGTTTACTATGCCAATCTCATATCATCCCTATATGTCTGTTTACTATGCCAGACTCATTTCATCACTATATGTCTATTTACTATGAAAGTCTCATATCATCCCTATATGTCTGTTTTCTTTGCCAGTCTCATAACATCCCAAAATGTGTGTTTTCTATGCCAGTCACATACCATCCCTATATGTATGTTTCTATGCCTGTCTCATATCATCTCTATATGTCTGTTTTCTATGCCAGTCTCAAATCATCCATATATGTCTGTTTTCTACTGACAGTCTCATATTATCCCTATATGTATGTTTCTATGCCTGTCTCATATCATCTCTATATGTCTATTTTCTATGCCAGTCTCATATCATCCCTATATGTCTGTTTTCTATGCCAATCTCATATCATCCCTATATGTCTGTTTACTATGCCAGACTCATATCATCACTATATGTCTATTTACTATGACAGTCTCATATCATCCCTATATGTCTGTTTTCTATGCCAGTCTCATAACATCCCTAAATGTGTGTTTTCTATGCCAGTCTCATATCATCCCTGTATGTATGTTTCTATGCCAGTCTCATATCATCCCTATATGTCTGTTTTCTATGCCAGTCTCATACCATCCCTATATGTCTGTTTTCTATGCCAGACTCATACCATCCCTCTATGTCTGTTTTTCAATGCCAGTCTCATACCATCCCTATATGTCTGTTTTCTATGCCAGTCTCATATCATCCCAATATGTCTGTTTTCTATGCCAGTCTCATATCATCCCTATGTGTCTGTTTTCTACTGAAAGTCTCATATTATCCCTATATGTATGTTTCTATGCCTGTCTCATATCATCCCTATATTTCTGTTTTCTATGCCAGTCTCATATCATCACCAAATTGTCTGGTTTCTATTTCAGTCTCTTACAATCCCTATATGTCTGTTTTCTATGCCAATCCCATACGATCCCTGTATGTCTTTTTTCTATGCCAGCCTCATACCATCCCTATATGTCTGTTTTCAATGCCAGTCTCATATCGTCCCTATATGTCTGTTTTCAATGCCATTCTAATAGCATCCCTATATGTCTGTTTGCTATGCCAGTCTCATACCATCTGCATATGTCTGTTTTCTATTCCAGTCTCATACCATCCCTATATGTCTGTTTACTATGCCAGACTCATATCATCACTATATGTCTATTTACTATGACAGTCTCATATCATCCCTATATGTCTGTTTTCTATGCCAGTCTCATAACATCCCTAAATGTGTGTTTTCTATGCCAGTCTCATATCATCCCTGTATGTATGTTTCTATGCCAGTCTCATATCATCCCTATATGTCTGTTATCTATGCCAGCCTCATACCATCCCTATATGTCTGTTTTCTATGCCAGTCTCATATCATCACCAAATTGTCTGGTTTCTATTTCAGTCTATTACAATCCCTATATGTCTGTTTTCTATGCCAATCCCATACGATCCCTGTATGTCTTTTTTCTATGCCAGCCTCATACCATCCCTATATGTCTGTTTTCAATGCCAGTCTCATATCGTCCCTATATGTCTGTTTTCAATGCCATTCTAATATCATCCCTATATGTCTGTTTGCTATGCCAGTCTCAAACCATCTGCATATGTCTGTTTTCTATTCCAGTCTCATACCATCCCTATATGTCTGTTTACTATGCCAGACTCATATCATCACTATATGTCTATTTACTATGACAGTCTCATATCATCCCTATATGTCTGTTTTCTATGCCAGTCTCATAACATCCCTAAATGTGTGTTTTCTATGCCAGTCTCATATCATCCCTGTATTTATGTTTCTATGCCAGTCTCATATCATCCCTATATGTCTGTTATCTATGCCAGCCTCATACCATCCCTATATGTCTGTTTTCTATGCCAGTCTCATACCATCCCTCTATGTCTGTTTTTCAATGCCAGTCTCATACCATCCCTATATGTCTGTTTTCTATGCCAGACTCATACCATCCCTCTATGTCTGTTTTCAATGCCAGTCTCATACCATCCCTATATGTCTGTTTTCTATGCCAGTCTCATATCATCCCTATATGTCTGTTTTCTATGCCAGTCTCATACCATCCCTATATATCTGTTTTCTATGCCAGTCTCATACCGTCCCTCTATATCTGTTTTCAATGCCAGTCTCATACCATCCCTATATGTCTGTTTTCTATGCCAGTCTCATATCATCCCTATATGTATGTTTCAATGCTAGTCTCATATCAACACTATATGTCTGTTTTCTACTGGCAGTCTCATATCATCTCTATATGTCTGTTTTCTATGCCAGTCTCATATCATCACCAATATGTCTGGTTTCTATGTCAGTCTCATACAATCCCTCTATAACTGTTTTCTATGCCAATCCCATAAGATCCCTGTATGTCTTTTTTCTATGCCAGCCTAATACCATCCCTCTATGTCTGTTTTCAATGCCAGTCTCATATCGTCCCTATATGTCTGTTTTCAATGCCATTCTAATATCATCCCTATATGTCTGTTTGCTATGCCAGTCTCATACCATCTGCATATGTCTGTTTTCTATTCCAGTCTCATACCATCCCTATATGTCTGTTTACTATGCCAGACTCATATCATCACTATATGTCTATTTACTATGACAGTCTCATATCATCCCTATATGTCTGTTTTCTATGCCAGTCTCATAACATCCCTAAATGTGTGTTTTCTATGCCAGTCTCATATCATCCCTGTATGTATGTTTCTATGCCAGTCTCATATCATCCCTATATGTCTGTTTTCTATGCCAGCCTCATACCATCCCTATATGTCTGTTTTCTATGCCAGTCTCATACCATCCCTCTATGTCTGTTTTTCAATGCCAGTCTCATACCATCCCTATATGTCTGTTTTCTATGCCAGTCTCCTATCATCCCTATATGTCTGTTTTCTATGCCAGTCTCATATCATCCCTATGTGTCTGTTTTCTACTGACAGTCTCATATCATCCCTATATGTCTGTTTGCTATGCCAGTCTCAAACCATCTGCATATGTCTGTTTTCTATTCCAGTCTCATACCATCCCTATATGTCTGTTTACTATGCCAGACTCATATCATCACTATATGTCTATTTACTATGACAGTCTCATATCATCCCTATATGTCTGTTTTCTATGCCAGTCTCATAACATCCCTAAATGTGTGTTTTCTATGCCAGTCTCATATCATCCCTGTATTTATGTTTCTATGCCAGTCTCATATCATCCCTATATGTCTGTTATCTATGCCAGCCTCATACCATCCCTATATGTCTGTTTTCTATGCCAGTCTCATACCATCCCTCTATGTCTGTTTTTCAATGCCAGTCTCATACCATCCCTATATGTCTGTTTTCTATGCCAGACTCATACCATCCCTCTATGTCTGTTTTTCAATGCCAGTCTCATACCATCCCTATATGTCTGTTTTCTATGCCAGTCTCATATCATCCCTATATGTCTGTTTTCTATGCCAGTCTCATACCATCCCTATATATCTGTTTTCTATGCCAGTCTCATACCGTCCCTCTATATCTGTTTTCAATGCCAGTCTCATACCATCCCTATATGTCTGTTTTCTATGCCAGTCTCATATCATCCCTATATGTATGTTTCAATGCTAGTCTCATATCAACACTATATGTCTGTTTTCTACTGGCAGTCTCATATCATCTCTATATGTCTGTTTTCTATGCCAGTCTCATATCATCACCAATATGTCTGGTTTCTATGTCAGTCTCATACAATCCTCTCTATAACTGTTTTCTATGCCAATCCCATAAGATCCCTGTATGTCTTTTTTCTATGCCAGCCTAATACCATCCCTCTATGTCTGTTTTCAATGCCAGTCTCATATCGTCCCTATATGTCTGTTTTCAATGCCATTCTAATATCATCCCTATATGTCTGTTTGCTATGCCAGTCTCATACCATCTGCATATGTCTGTTTTCTATTCCAGTCTCATACCATCCCTATATGTCTGTTTACTATGCCAGACTCATATCATCACTATATGTCTATTTACTATGACAGTCTCATATCATCCCTATATGTCTGTTTTCTATGCCAGTCTCATAACATCCCTAAATGTGTGTTTTCTATGCCAGTCTCATATCATCCCTGTATGTATGTTTCTATGCCAGTCTCATATCATCCCTATATGTCTGTTTTCTATGCCAGCCTCATACCATCCCTATATGTCTGTTTTCTATGCCAGTCTCATACCATCCCTCTATGTCTGTTTTTCAATGCCAGTCTCATACCATCCCTATATGTCTGTTTTCTATGCCAGTCTCCTATCATCCCTATATGTCTGTTTTCTATGCCAGTCTCATATCATCCCTATGTGTCTGTTTTCTACTGACAGTCTCATATCATCCCTATATGGCTGTTTTCTATGCCAGTCTCATTTCATCCCTATATGTATGTTTCTATGCCAGTCTCATATCAACACTATATGTCTGTTTTCTACTGACAGTCTCATATCATCTCTATATGTCTGTTTTCTATGCCAGTCTCATATCATCCCTATATGTCTGTTTTCTATGCTTGTCTCATACCATCCCTCTATGTCTGTTTTTCAATGCCAGTCTCATACCATCCCTATATGTCTGTTTTCTATGCCAGTCTCATATCATCCCTATATGTCTGTTTTCTATGCCAGTCTCATATCATCCCTATGTGTCTGTTTTCTACTGCAAGTCTCATATCATCCCTATATGTCTGTTTTCTATGCCAGTCTCATTTCATCCCTATATGTATGTTTCTATGCCAGTCTCATATCAACACTATATGTCTTTTTCTACTGACAGTCTCATATCATCTCTATATGTCTGTTTTCTATGCCAGTCTCATATCATCCCTATATGTCTGTTTTCTATGCCAGTCTCATATAATCACCAATATGTCTGGTTTCTATTTCAGTCTCATACAATCCCTATATGTCTGTTTTCTATGCCAATCCCATACAATCCCTGTATGTCTTTTTTCTATGCCAGCCTCATACCATCCCTCTATGTCTGTTTTCAATGCCAGTCTCATACCATCTGCATATGTCTGTTTTCTATTCCAGTCTCATACCATCCCTATATGTCTGTTTTCTATGCCAGTCTCATACCATCCCTATATGTCTGTTTTCTATGCCAGTCTCATATCATCTCTATATGTCTGTTTTCTATGTTAATCTCATATCATCCCTATATGTCTGTTTACTATGCCAGACTCATATCATCACTATATGTCTATTTACTATGACAGTCTCATATCATCCCTATATGTCTGTTTTCTATGCCAGTCTCATAACATCCCTAAATGTGTGTTTTCTATGCCAGTCTCATATCATCCCTATATGTCTGTTTTCTATGCCAGTCTCATAACATCTCTAAATGTGTGTTTTCTATGCCAGTCTCAAATACTCCCTGTATGTATGTTTCTATGCCAGTCTCATATCATCCCTATATGTCTGTTTTCTATGCCAGTCTCATATCATCCCTATATGTCTGTTTTCTACTGACAGTCTCATATTATCCCTATATGTATGTTTCTATGCCAGTCTCATATCAACACTATATGTCTGTTTTCTACTGACAGTCTCATATCATCTCTATATGTCTGTTTTCTATGCCAGTCTCATATAATCCCTATATGTATGTTTTCTATGCCAGTCTCATCCCATCTCTATTTGTCTGTTTACTATGCCAGTCTCATATCATCCATATATGTCTATTTACTATGACAGTCTCATCTCATCCCTATATGTCTGTGTTCTATGCCAGTCTCATAACATCCCTAAATGTGTGTTTTCTATGCCAGTCTCATATCATCCCTATATGTCTGTTTTCTATGCCAGTCTCATAACATCTCTAAATGTGTGTTTTCTATGCCAGTCTCAAATACTCCCTGTATGTATGTTTCTATGCCAGTCTCATATCATCCCTATATGTCTGTTTTCTATGCCAGTCTCATTTCATCCCTATATGTCTGTTTTCTACTGACAGTCTCATATTATCCCTATATGTATGTTTCTATGCCAGTCTCATATCAACACTATATGTCTGTTTTCTACTGACAGTCTCATATCATCTCTATATGTCTGTTTTCTATGCCAGTCTCATATAATCCCTATATGTATGTTTTCTATGCCAGTCTCATCCCATCTCTATTTGTCTGTTTACTATGCCAGTCTCATATCATCCATATATGTCTATTTACTATGACAGTCTCATCTCATCCCTATATGTCTGTGTTCTATGCCAGTCTCATATCATCTCTATATGTCTGTTTTCTATGCCAGTCTCATACCATCCCTATATGTCTGTTTTCGATGCCAGTCTCATACCATCCCTATATGTCTGTTTTCTACTGACAGTCTAACATCATCCCTATATGTCTGTTTTCTATGCCAGTCTCATACCATCCCTATATGTCTGTTTTCTATGCCAGTCCCATACCATCTTTATATGTATATTTTCTATGCCAGTCACATACCATCACTATATGTCTGTTTTCTATGCCATTCTCATATCATCCCAATATGTCTGTTTTCTATGCCAGTCTCATATCATCCATATATGTCTGTTTTCTACTGACAGTCTCATATTATCCCTATATGTATGTTTCTATGCCTGTCTCATATCATTTCTATATGTCTGTTTTCAATGCCAGTCTAATATAATCCCTATTAGTCTGTTTTCTATGCCAATCTCATATCATCCCTATATGTCTGTTTACTATGCCAGACTCATATCATCACTATATGTCTATTTACTATGACAGTCTCATATCATCCCTATATGTCTGTTTTCTATGCCAGTCTCATAACATCCCAAAATGTGTGTTTTCTATGCCAGTCACATACCATCCCTATTGTCTGTTTTCTATGCCAGTCTCATATCATCCCAATATGTCTGTTTTCTATGCCCAGTCTCAAATCATCCATATATGTCTGTTTTCTACTGACAGTCTCATATTATCCCTATATGTATGTTTCTATGCCTGTCTCATATCATCTCTATATGTATGTTTTCTATGCCAGTCTCATATCATCCCTATATGTCTGTTTTCTATGCCAATCCCATAAGATCCCTGTATGTCTTTTTTTCTATGCCAGCCTAATACCATCCCTCTATGTCTGTTTTCAATGCCAGTCTCATATCGTCCCTATATGTCTGTTTTCAATGCCATTCTAATATCATCCCTATATGTCTGTTTGCTATGCCAGTCTCATACCATCTGCATATGTCTGTTTTCTATTCCAGTCTCATACCATCCCTATATGTCTGTTTACTATGCCAGACTCATATCATCACTATATGTCTATTTACTATGACAGTCTCATATCATCCCTATATGTCTGTTTTCTATGCCAGTCTCATAACATCCCTAAATGTGTGTTTTCTATGCCAGTCTCATATCATCCCTGTATGTATGTTTCTATGCCAGTCTCATATAATCCTTATATGTCTGTTTTCTATGCCAGCCTCAAACCATCCCTATATGTCTGTTTTCTATGCCAGTCTCATACCATCCCTCTATGTCTGTTTTTCAATGCCAGTCTCATACCATCCCTATATGTCTGTTTTCTATGCCAGTCTCATATCATCCCTATATGTTTGTTTTCTATGCCAGTCTCATATCATCCCTATGTGTCTGTTTTCTACTGACAGTCTCATATCATCCCTATATGTCTGTTTTCTATGCCAGTCTCATTTCATCCCTATATGTATGTTTCTATGCCAGTCTCATATCAACACTATATGTCTGTTTTCTACTGACAGTCTCATATCATCTCTATATGTCTGTTTTCTATGCCAGTCTCATATCATCCCTATATGTCTGTTTTCTATGCCAGTCTCATACCATCCCTCTATGTCTGTTTTTCAATGCCAGTCTCATACCATCCCTATATGTCTGTTTTCTATGCAAGTCTCATATCATCCCTGTATGTCTTTTTTCTATGCCAGCCTCATACCATCCCTCTATGTCTGTTTTCAATGCCAGTCTCATACCATCTGCATATGTCTGTTTTCTATTCCAGTCTCATACCATCCCTATATGTCTGTTTTCTATGCCAGTCTCATACCATCCCTATATGTCTGTTTTCTATGCCAGTCTCATATCATCTCTATATGTCTGTTTTCTATGTTAATCTCATATCATCCCTATATGTCTGTTTACTATGCCAGACTCATATCATCACTATATGTCTATTTACTATGACAGTCTCATATCATCCCTATATGTCTGTTTTCTATGCCAGTCTCATAACATCCCTAAATGTGTGTTTTCTATGCCAGTCTCATATCATCCCTATATGTCTGTTTTCTATGCCAGTCTCATAACATCTCTAAATGTGTGTTTTCTATGCCAGTCTCAAATACTCCCTGTATGTATGTTTCTATGCCAGTCTCATATCATCCCTATATGTCTGTTTTCTATGCCAGTCTCATATCATCCCTATATGTCTGTTTTCCACTGACAGTCTCATATTATTCCTATATGTATGTTTCTATGCCAGTCTCATATCAACACTATATGTCTGTTTTCTACTGACAGTCTCATATCATCTCTATATGTCTGTTTTCTATGCCAGTCTCATATAATCCCTATATGTATGTTTTCTATGCCAGTCTCATCCCATCTCTTTTTGTCTGTTTACTATGCCAGTCTCATATCATCCATATATGTCTATTTACTATGACAGTCTCATCTCATCCCTATATGTCTGTGTTCTATGCCAGTCTCATATCATCTCTATATGTCTGTTTTCTATGCCAGTCTCATACCATCCCTATATGTCTGTTTTCGATGCCAGTCTCATACCATCCCTATATGTCTGTTTTCTACTGACAGTCTAACATCATCCCTATATGTCTGTTTTCAATGCCAGTCTCATACCATCCCTATATGTATGTTTTCTATGCCAGTCCCATACCATCTTTATATGTCTATTTTCTATGCCAGTCACATACCATCACTATATGTCTGTTTTCTATGCCATTCTCATATCATCCCAATATGTCTGTTTTCTATGCCAGTCTCATATCATCCATATATGTCTGTTTTCTACTGACAGTCTCATATTATCCCTATATGTATGTTTCTATGCCTGTCTCATATCATTTCTATATGTCTGTTTTCAATGCCAGTCTAACATAATCCCTATTAGTCTGTTTTCTATGCCAATCTCATATCATCCCTATATGTCTGTTTACTATGCCAGACTCATATCATCACTATATGTCTATTTACTATGACAGTCTCATATCATCCCTCTATGTCTGTTTTCAATGCCAGTCTCATACCATCTGCATATGTCTGTTTTCTATTCCAGTCTCATACCATCCCTATATGTCTGTTTTCTATGCCAGTCTCATACCATCCCTATATGTCTGTTTTCTATGCCAGTCTCATATCATCTCTATATGTCTGTTTTCTATGTTAATCTCATATCATCCCTATATGTCTGTTTACTATGCCAGACTCATATCATCACTATATGTCTATTTACTATGACAGTCTCATATCATCCCTATATGTCTGTTTTCTATGCCAGTCTCATAACATCCCTAAATGTGTGTTTTCTATGCCAGTCTCATATCATCCCTATATGTCTGTTTTCTATGCCAGTCTCATAACATCTCTAAATGTGTGTTTTCTATGCCAGTCTCAAATATTCCCTGTATGTATGTTTCTATGCCAGTCTCATATCATCCCTATATGTCTGTTTTCTATGCCAGTCTCATTTCATCCCTATATGTCTGTTTTCTACTGACAGTCTCATATTATCCCTATATGTATGTTTCTATGCCAGTCTCATATCAACACTATATGTCTGTTTTCTACTGACAGTCTCATATCATCTCTATATGTCTGTTTTCTATGCCAGTCTCATATAATCCCTATATGTATGTTTTCTATGCCAGTCTCATCCCATCTCTATTTGTCTGTTTACTATGCCAGTCTCATATCATCCATATATGTCTATTTACTATGACAGTCTCATCTCATCCCTATATGTCTGTGTTCTATGCCAGTCTCATATCATCTCTATATGTCTGTTTTCTATGCCAGTCTCATACCATCCCTATATGTCTGTTTTCGATGCCAGTCTCATACCATCCCTATATGTCTGTTTTCTACTGACAGTCTAACATCATCCCTATATGTCTGTTTTCAATGCCAGTCTCATACCATCCCTATATGTCTGTTTTCTATGCCAGTCCCATACCATCTTTATATGTCTATTTTCTATGCCAGTCACATACCATCACTATATGTCTGTTTTCTATGCCATTCTCATATCATCCCAATATGTCTGTTTTCTATGCCAGTCTCATATCATCCATATATGTCTGTTTTCTACTGACAGTCTCATATTATCCCTATATGTATGTTTCTATGCCTGTCTCATATCATTTCTATATGTCTGTTTTCAATGCCAGTCTAACATAATCCCTATTAGTCTGTTTTCTATGCCAATCTCATATCATCCCTATATGTCTGTTTACTATGCCAGACTCATATCATCACTATATGTCTATTTACTATGACAGTCTCATATCATCCCTATATGTCTGTTTTCTATGCCAGTCTCATAACATCCCAAAATGTGTGTTTTCTATGCCAGTCACATACCATCCCTATTGTCTGTTTTCTATGCCAGTCTCATATCATCCCAATATGTCTGTTTTCTATGCCAGTCTCAAATCATCCATATATGTCTGTTTTCTACTGACAGTCTCATATTATCCCTATATGTATGTTTCTATGCCTGTCTCATATCATCTCTATATGTCTGTTTTCTATGCCAGTCTCATATCATCCCTATATGTCTGTTTTCTATGCCAATCCCATAAGATCCCTGTATGTCTTTTTTTCTATGCCAGCCTAATACCATCCCTCTATGTCTGTTTTCAATGCCAGTCTCATATCGTCCCTATATGTCTGTTTTCAATGCCATTCTAATATCATCCCTATATGTCTGTTTGCTATGCCAGTCTCATACCATCTGCATATGTCTGTTTTCTATTCCAGTCTCATACCATCCCTATATGTCTGTTTACTATGCCAGACTCATATCATCACTATGCCATTAACAGCAGCAGGTAGCAGGTAGCGGCAGGTAGCCTAGTGGTTAGAGCGTTGGACTTGTAACCGGAGGGCTGCAAGTTCAAATCCCCGAGCTGACAAGGTAAAAATCTGTCGTTCTGCCCCTGAACAAGGCAGTTAACCCACTGTTCCCCGGGCGCCGAAGACGTGGATGTCGATTAAAGGCAGCCCCCCGCACCTCTCTGATTCAGAGGGGTTGGGTTAAATGCGGAAGACACATTTCGGTTGAAGGCATTCGGTTGTACAACTGACTAATAATGGTGACTTTGACTTTTTTGACTTTGACTTATGTCTATTTACTATGACAGTCTCATATCATCCCTATATGTCTGTTTTCTATGCCAGTCTCATAACATCCCTAAATGTGTGTTTTCTATGCCAGTCTCATATCATCCCTGTATGTATGTTTCTATGCCAGTCTCATATAATCCGTATATGTCTGTTTTCTATGCCAGCCTCATACCATCCCTATATGTCTGTTTTCTATGCCAGTCTCATACCATCCCTCTATGTCTGTTTTTCAATGCCAGTCTCATACCATCCCTATATGTCTGTTTTCTATGCCAGTCTCATATCATCCCTATATGTCTGTTTTCTATGCCAGTCTCATATCATCCCTATGTGTCTGTTTTCTACTGACAGTCTCATATCATCCCTATATGTCTGTTTTCTATGCCAGTCTCATTTCATCCCTATATGTATGTTTCTATGCCTGTCTCATATCATTTCTATATGTCTGTTTTCAATGCCAGTCTAATATAATCCCTATTAGTCTGTTTTCTATGCCAATCTCATATCATCCCTATATGTCTGTTTACTATGCCAGACTCATATCATCACTATATGTCTATTTACTATGACAGTCTCATATCATCCCTATATGTCTGTTTTCTATGCCAGTCTCATAACATCCCAAAATGTGTGTTTTCTATGCCAGTCACATACCATCCCTATTGTCTGTTTTCTATGCCAGTCTCATATCATCCCAATATGTCTGTTTTCTATGCCAGTCTCAAATCATCCATATATGTCTGTTTTCTACTGACAGTCTCATATTATCCCTATATGTATGTTTCTATGCCAGTCTCATATCGTCTCTATATGTCTGTTTTCTATGCCAGTCTCATATCATCCCTATATGTCTGTTTTCTATGCCAATCTCATATCATCCCTATATGTCTGTTTACTATGCCAGACTCATATCATCACTATATGTCTATTTACTATGACAGTCTCATATCATCCCTATGTGTCTGTTTTCTATGACAGTCTCATAACATCCCTAAATGTGTGTTTTCTATGCCAGTCTCATATCATCCCTGTATGTATGTTTCTATGCCAGTCTCATATCATCCCTATATGTCTGTTTTCTATGCCAGTCTCATACCATCCCTATATGTCTGTTTTCTATGCCAGTCTCATACCATCCCTCTATGTCTGTTTTTCAATGCCAGTCTCATACCATCCCTATATGTCTGTTTTCTATGCCAGTCTCATATCATCCCTATATGTCTGTTTTCTATGCCAGTCTCATATCATCCCTATATGTCTGTTTTCTACTGCAAGTCTCATATTATCCCTATATGTATGTTTCTATGCCAGTCTCATATTCCCCCTATGTGTCTGTTTTCTACTGACAGTCTCATATCATCCCTATATGTCTGTTTTCTATGCCAGTCTCATTTCATCCCTATATGTATGTTTCTATGCCAGTCTCATATCAACACTATATGTCTGTTTTCTACTGACAGTCTCATATCATCTCTATATGTCTGTTTTCTATGCCAGTCTCTTATTATCCCTATATGTCTGTTTTCTATGCCAGTCTCATATCATCACCAATATGTCTGGTTTCTATTTCAGTCTCATACAATCCCTATATGTCTGTTTTCTATGCCAATCCCATACGATCCCTGTATGTCTTTTCTCTATGCCAGCCTCATACCATCCCTACATGTCTGTTTTCAATGCCAGTCTAATATCGTCCCTATATGTCTGTTTTCAATGCCAATCTAATATCATCCCTATATGTCTGTTTTCTATGTCAGTCTCATTTCATCCCTATATGTATGTTTCTATGCCAGTCTCATATCAACACTATATGTCTGTTTTCTACTGACAGTCTCATATCATCTCTATATGTCTGTTTTCTATGCCAGTCTCATATCATCCCTATATGTCTGTTTTCTATGCCAGTCTCATTTCATCCCTATATGTATGTTTCTATGCCAGTCTCATATCAACACTATTTGTCTATTTTCTACTGACAGTCTCATATCATCCCTATATGTCTGTTTTCTATGCCAGTCTCATATCATCCCTATATGTCTGTTTTCTATGCCAATCCCATACGATCCCTATATGTCTTTTTTCTATGCCAGCCTCATACCATCCCTCTATGTCTGTTTTCAATGAATGTCTCATATCGTCCCTATATGTCTGTTTTCAATGCCATTCTAATATCATCCCTATATGTCTGTTTGCTATGCCAGTCTCATACCATCTGCATATGTCTGTTTTCTATTCCAGTCTCATACCATCCCTATATTTTTGTTTTCTATGCCAGTCTCATACCATCCGTATATGTCTGTTTTCTATGCCAGTCTCATACCATCCCTATATGTCTGTTTACTATTCCAGTCTCATATCATCTCTATATGTCTGTTTTCTATGCTAATCTCATATCATCCCTATATGTCTGTTTACTATGCCAGACTCATATCATCACTATTTGTCTATTTACTATGACAGTCCCATATCATCCCTATATGTCTGTTCTCTATGCCAGTCTCATAACATCAATAAAAGTGTGTTTTCTATGCCAGTCTCATATCATCCCTGTATGTATGTTTCTATGCCAGTCTCATATCATCCCTATATGTCTGTTTTCTATGCCAGTCTCATACCATCCCTATATGTCTGTTTTCTATGCCAGTCTCATACCATCCCTCTATGCCTGTTTTCAATGCTAGTCTCATATCATCCCTATATGTCTGTTTTCTATGCCAGTCTCATATCCTTATATGTCTGTTTTCTACTGCAAGTCTCATATTATCCCTATATGTATGTTTCTATGCCAGTCTCATATCATCCCTATATGTCTGTTTTCTGCTGACAGTCTAATATTATCCCTATATGTCTGTTTTCTATGCCAGTCTCATTTCATCCCTATATGTCTGTTTTCTATGCCAGTCTCATATCATCTCTATAGGTCTGTTTTCTATGCCAGTCTCATTTCATCCCTATATGTATGTTTCTATGCCAGTCTCATATCAACACTATTTGTCTATTTTCTTCTGACAGTGTCATATCATCCCTATATGTCTGTTTTCTATGCCAGTCTCATATCATCCCTATATGTCTGTTTTCTATGCCAATCCCATACGATCCCTATATGTCTTTTTTCTATGCCAGCCTCATACCATCCCTCTATGTCTGTTTTCAATGCCAGTCTTATATCGTCCCTATATGTCTGTTTTCAATGCCATTCTAATATCATCCCTATATGTCTATTTGCTATGCCAGTCTCATACCATCTGCATATGTCTGTTTTCTATTCCAGTCTCATAAAATCCCTATATGTTTGTTTTCTATGCCAGTCTCATACCATCCCTATATGTCTGTTTTCTATGCCAGTCTCATACCATCCCTATATGTCTGTTTACTATTCCAGTCTCATATCATCTCTATATGTCTGTTTTCTATGCTAATCTCATATCATCCCTATATGTCTGTTTACTATGCCAGACTCATATCATCACTATTTGTCTATTTACTATGACAGTCCCATATCATCCCTATATGTCTGTTTTCTATGCCAGTCTCATAACATCCCTAAATGTGTGTTTTCTATGCCAGTCTCATATCATCCATGTATGTATGTTTCTATGCCAGTCTCATATCATCCCTATATGTCTGTTTACTATGCCAGTCTCATAACATCTCTAAATGTGTGTTTTCTATGCCAGTCTCATATCATCCCTGTATGTATGTTTCTATGCCAGTCTCATATCATCCCTATATGTCTGTTTTCTATGCCAGTCTCATACCATCCCTATATGTCTGTTTTCTATGCCAGTCTCATACCATCCCTCTATGCCTGTTTTCAATGCTAGTCTCATATCATCCCTATATGTCTGTTTTCTATGCCAGTCTCATATCATCCTTATATGTCTGTTTTCTACTGCAAGTCTCATATTATCCCTATATGTATGTTTCTATGCCAGTCTCATATCATCCCTGTATGTCTGTTTTCTACTGACAGTCTAATATTATCCCTATATGTCTGTTTTCTATGCCAGTCTCATTTCATCCCTATATGTCTGTTTTCTACTGACAGTCTAATATTATCCCTATATGTATGTTTCTATGCCAGTCTCATATCAACACTATATGTCTGTTTTCTACTGACAGTCTCATATCATCTCTATATGTCTGTTTTCTATGCCAGTCTCATATCATCCCTATACGTATGTTTTCTATGCCAGTCTCATATCATCCCTATATGTCTGTTTTCTATGCCAGTCTCATATCATCACCAATATGTCTGGTTTCTATTTCAGTCTCATACAATCCCTATATGTCTGTTTTCTATGCCAATCCCATACGATCCCTGTATGTCTTTTTTCTATGCCAGCCTCATACCATCCCTCTATGTCTGTTTTCAATGTCAGTCTCATATCGTCCCTATATGTCTGTTTTCAATGCCATTCTAATATCATCCCTATATGTCTGTTTGCTATGCCAGTCTCATACCATCTGCATATGTCTGATTTCTATTCCAGTCTCATACCATCCCTATATGTTTGTTTTCTATGCCAGTCTCATACCATCCCTATATGTCTGTTTTCTATGCCAGTCTCATACAATCCCTCTATATCTGTTTTCAATGCCAGTCTCACACCGTCCTTATATGTCTGTTTTCTATGCCAGTCACATACCATCCTTATATGTCTGTTTTCTATGCCAGTCTCATATCATCCCTATATGTCTGTTTTCTATGCCAGTCTCATACCATCCCTATATATCTGTTTTCTATGCCAGTCTCATACCATCCCTCTATATCTGTTTTCAATGCCAGTCTCATACCATCCCTATATGTCTGTTTTCTATGCCAGTCTCATATCATCCCTATATGTATGTTTCAATGCTAGTCTCATATCAACACTCTATGTCTGTTTTCTACTGGCAGTCTCATATCATCTCTATATGTCTGTTTTCCATGCCAGTCGCATACCATCCCTATATGTCTGTTTTCTATGCCAGTCTCATACCATCCCTATATGTCTGTTTTCTATGCCAGTCTCATACAATCCCTCTATATCTGTTTTCAATGCCAGTCTCATACCATCCTTATATGTCTGTTTGCTATGCCAGTCTCATACCATCTGCATATGTCTGATTTCTATTCCAGTCTCATATCAACACTATATGTCTGTTTTCTACTGACAGTCTCATATCATCTCTATATGTCTGTTTTCTATGCCAGTCTCATATCATCCCTATACGTATGTTTTCTATGCCAGTCTCATATCATCCCTATATGTCTGTTTTCTATGCCAGTCTCATATCATCACCAATATGTCTGGTTTCTATTTCAGTCTCATACAATCCCTATATGTCTGTTTTCTATGCCAATCCCATACGATCCCTGTATGTCTTTTTTCTATGCCAGCCTCATACCATCCCTCTATGTCTGTTTTCAATGTCAGTCTCATATCGTCCCTATATGTCTGTTTTCAATGCCATTCTAATATCATCCCTATATGTCTGTTTGCTATGCCAGTCTCATACCATCTGCATATGTCTGATTTCTATTCCAGTCTCATACCATCCCTATATGTTTGTTTTCTATGCCAGTCTCATACCATCCCTATATGTCTGTTTTCTATGCCAGTCTCATACAATCCCTCTATATCTGTTTTCAATGCCAGTCTCACACCATCCTTATATGTCTGTTTTCTATGCCAGTCATATACCATCCTTATATGTCTGTTTTCTATGCCAGTCTCATATCATCCCTATATGTCTGTTTTCTATGCCAGTCTCATACCATCCCTATATATCTGTTTTCTATGCCAGTCTCATACCATCCCTCTATATCTGTTTTCAATGCCAGTCTCATACCATCCCTATATGTCTGTTTTCTATGCCAGTCTCATATCATCCCTATATGTATGTTTCAATGCTAGTCTCATATCAACACTCTATGTCTGTTTTCTACTGGCAGTCTCATATCATCTCTATATGTCTGTTTTCTATGCCAGTCGCATACCATCCCTATATGTCTGTTTTCTATGCCAGTCTCATACCATCCCTATATGTCTGTTTTCTATGCCAGTCTCATACAATCCCTCTATATCTGTTTTCAATGCCAGTCTCATACCATCCTTATATGTCTGTTTGCTATGCCAGTCTCATACCATCTGCATATGTCTGATTTCTATTCCAGTCTCATACCATCCCTATATGTTTGTTTTCTATGCCAGTCTCATACCATCCCTATATGTCTGTTTTCTATGCCAGTCTCATACAATCACTCTATATCTGTTTTCAATGCCAGTCTCACACCATCCTTATATGTCTGTTTTCTATGCCAGTCACATACCATCCTTATATGTCTGTTTTCTATGCCAGTCTCATATCATCCCTATATGTCTGTTTTCTATGCCAGTCTCATACCATCCCTATATATCTGTTTTCTATGCCAGTCTCATACCATCCCTCTATATCTGTTTTCAATGCCAGTCTCATACCATCCCTATATGTCTGTTTTCTATGCCAGTCTCATATCATCCCTATATGTATGTTTCAATGCTAGTCTCATATCAACACTCTATGTCTGTTTTCTATGCCAGTCTCATACCATCCCTCTATATCTGTTTTCAATGCCAGTCTCATACCATCCCTATATGTCTGTTTTCTATGCCAGTCTCATATCATCCCTGTATGTATGTTTCTATGCCAGTCTCATATCATCCCTATATGTCTGTTTTATATGCCAGTCTCATACCATCCCTATATGTCTGTTTTCTATGCCAGTCTCATACCATCCCTCTATGCCTGTTTTCAATGCTAGTCTCATATCATCCCTATATGTCTGTTTTCTATGCCAGTCTCATATCATCCTTATATGTCTGTTTTCTACTGCAAGTCTCATATTATCCCTATATGTCTGTTTTCTATGCCAGTCTCATTTCATCCCTATATGTCTGTTTTCTACTGACAGTCTAATAAGATCCCTGTATGTCTTTTTTCTATGCCAGCCTCATACCATCCCTCTATGTCTGTTTTCAATGCCAGTCTCATATCGTCCCTGTATGTCTGTTTTCAATGCCATTCTAATATCATCCCTATATGTCAGTTTGCTATGCCAGTCTCATACCATCAGCATACGTCTGTTTTCTATTCCAGTCTGATACCATCCCTATATGTTTATTTTCTATGCCAGTCTCATACCATCCCTATATGTCTGTTTTCTATGCCAGTCTCATACCATCCCTATATGTCTGTTTTCTATGCCAGTCTCATACAATCCCTCTATATCTGTTTTCAATGCCAGTCTCATACCATCCTTATATGTCTGTTTTCTATGTCAGTCACATACCATCCTTATATGTCTGTTTTCTATGCCAGTCTCATATCATCCCTATATGTCTGTTTTCTATGCCAGTCTCATACCATCCCTATATGTCTATTTTCTATGCCAGTCTCATACCATCCCTCTATATCGGTTTTCAATGCCAGTCTCATACCATCCCTATATGTCTGTTTTCTATGCCAGTCTCATACCATCCCTATATGTCTGTTTTCTATGCCAGTCTCATACAATCCCTCTATATCTGTTTTCAATGCCAGTCTCATACCATCCTTATATGTCTGTTTTCTATGTCAGTCACATACCATCCGTATATGTCTGTTTTCTATGCCAGTCTCATATCATCCCTATATGTCTGTTTTCTATGCCAGTCTCATACCATCCCTATATGTCTATTTTCTATGCCAGTCTCATACCATCCCTCTATATCGGTTTTCAATGCCAGTCTCATACCATCCCTATATGTCTGTTTTCTATGCCAGTCTCATATAATCCCTATATGTATGTTTCAATACCAGTCTCATATCAACACTATATGTCTGTTTTCTACTGACAGTCTTATATCATCTCTATGTGTCTGTTTTCAATGCCAGTCTCATACCATCCTTATATGTCTGTTTTCTATGGCAGTCACATACCATCCTTATATGTCTGTTTTCTATGCCAGTCTCATACCATCCCTATATGTCTGTTTTCTATGCCAGTCTCATACCATCCCTCTATATCTGTTTTCAATGCCAGTCTCATACCATCACTATATGTTTGTTTTCTATGCCAGTCTCATATCATCCCTGTATGTATGTTTCTATGCCAGTCTCATATCATCCCTATATGTCTGTTTTCTATGCCAGTCTAATACCATCCCTATATGTCTGTTTTCTATGCCAGTCTCATACCATCCCTCTATGCCTGTTTTCAATGCTAGTCTCATATCATCCCTATATGTATGTTTCTATGCCAGTCTCATATCATCCCTATATGTCTGTTTTCTACTGACAGTCTAATATTATCCCTATATGTCTGTTTTCTATGCCAGTCTCATTTCATCCCTATATGTCTGTTTTCTACTGACAGTCTAATTTTATCCCTATATGTATGTTTCTATGCCAGTCTCATATCAACACTATATGTCTGTTTTCTACTGACAGTCTCATATCATCTCTATATGTCTGTTTTCTATGCCAGTCTCATATCATCCCTATACGTATGTTTTCTATGCCAGTCTCATATCATCCCTATATGTCTGTTTTCTATGCCAGTCTCATCTCATCCTTATATGTCTGTTTTCTATGCCAGTCTCATACCATCCCTATATGTCTGTTTTCTATGCCAGTCTCATACCATCCCTCTATATCTGTTTTCAATGCCAGTCTCATACCATCCCTAGTTGTCTGTTTTCTATGCCAGTCTCATATCATCCCTATATGTATGTTTCTATGCCAGTTTCATATCAACACTATATGTCTGTTTTCTACTGACAGTCTCATATCATCTCTATATGTCTGTTTTCTATGCCAGTCTCATATCATCCCTATATGTCTGTTTTCTATGCCAGTCTCATATCATCACCAATATGTCTGGTTTCTATTTCAGTCTCATACAATCCCTATATGTCTGTTTTCTATGCCAATCCCATACGATCCCTGTATTTCTTTTCTATGCCAGCCTCATACCATCCCTCTATGTCTGTTTTCAATGCCAGTCTCATATCGTCCCTATATGTCTGTTTTCAATGCCAGTCTCATATCGTCCCTATATGTCTGTTTTCAATGCCATTCTAATATCATCCCTATATGTCTGTTTGCCAAGCCAGTCTCATACCATCTGCATATGTCTGATTTCTATTCCAGTCTCATACCATCCCTATATGTTTGTTTTCTATGCCAGTCTCATACCATCCCTATATGTCTGTTTTCTATGCCAGTCTCATACAATCCCTCTATATCTGTTTTCAATGCCAGTCTCACACCATCCTTATATGTCTGTTTTCTATGCCAGTCACATACCATCCTTATATGTCTGTTTTCTATGCCAGTCTCATATCATCCCTATATGTCTGTTTTCTATGCCAGTCTCATACCATCCCTATATATCTGTTTTCTATGCCAGTCTCATACCATCCCTCTATATCTGTTTTCAATGCCAGTCTCATACCATCCCTATATGTCTGTTTTCTATGCCAGTCTCATATCATCCCTATATGTATGTTTCAATGCTAGTCTCATATCAACACTATATGTCTGTTTTCTACTGGCAGTCTCATATCATCTCTATATGTCTGTTTTCTATGCCAGTCTCATATCATCACCAATATGTCAGGTTTCTATTTCAGTCTCATACAATCCCTCTATAACTGTTTTCTATGCCAATCCCATAAGATCCCTGTATGTCTTTTTTCTATGCCAGCCTAATACCATCCCTCTATGTCTGTTTTCAATGCCAGTCTCATATCGTCCCTATATGTCTGTTTTCAATGCCATTCTAATATCATCCCTATATGTCTGTTTGCTATGACAGTCTCATACCATCAGCATACGTATGTTTTCTATTCCAGTCTGATACCATCCCTATATGTTTATTTTCTATGCCAGTCTCATACCATCCCTATATGTCTGTTTTCTATACCAGTCTCATACCATCACTATATGTCTGTTTTCTATGCCAGTCTCATACAATCCTTCTATATCTGTTTTCAATGCCAGTCTCATACCATCCTTATATGTCTGTTTTCTATGTCAGTCACATACCATCCTTATATGTCTGTTTTCTATGCCAGTCTCATATCATCCCTATATGTCTGTTTTCTATGCCAGTCTCATACCATCCCTATATGTCTGTTTTCTATGCCAGTCTCATACCATCCCTCTATATCGGTTTTCAATGCCAGTCTCATACCATCCCTATATGTCTGTTTTCTATGCCAGTCTCATATCATCCCTATATGTATGTTTCAATACCAGTCTCATATCAACACTATATGTCTGTTTTCTACTGACAGTCTTATATCATCTCTATATGTCTGTTTTCAATGCCAGTCTCATACCATCCTTATATGTCTGTTTTCTATGGCAGTCACATACCATCCTTATATGTCTGTTTTCTATGCCAGTCTCATACCATCCCTATATGTCTGTTTTCTATGCCAGTCTCATACCATCCCTCTATATCTGTTTTCAATGCCAGTCTCATACCATCCCTATATGTCTGTTTTCTATGCCAGTCTCATATCATCCCTATATGTATGTTTCTATGCCAGTCTCATATCAACACTATATGTCTGTTTTCTACTGACAGTCTCATATCATCTCTATATGTCTGTTTTCTATGCAAGTCTCATATCATCCCTATATGTCTGTTTTCTATGCCAGTCTCATATCATCACCAATATGTCTGGTTTCTATTTCAGTCTCATACAATCCCTATATGTCTGTTTTCAACGCCAATCCCATACGATCCCTGTATGTCTTTTTCTATGCCAGCCTCATACCATCCCTCTATGTCTGTTTTCAATGCCAGTCTCATATCATCCCTATATGTCTGTTTTCTATGCCAGTCTAATACCATCCCTATATGTCTGTTTTCTATGCCAGTCTCATACCATCCCTCTAAGCCTGTTTTCAATGCTAGTCTCATATCATCCTTATATGTCTGTTTTCTACTGCAAGTCTCATATTATCCCTATATGTATGTTTCTATGCCAGTCTCATATCATCCCTATATGTCTGTTTTCTACTGACAGTCTAATATTATCCCTATATGTCTGTTTTCTATGCCAGTCTCATTTCATCCCTATATGTCTGTTTTCTACTGACAGTCTAATATTATCCCTATATGTATGTTTCTATGCCAGTCTCATATCAACACTATATGTCTGTTTTCTACTGACAGTCTCATATCATCTCTATATGTCTGTTTTCTATGCCAGTCTCATATCATCCCTATACGTATGTTTTCTATGCCAGTCTCATATCATCCCTATTTGTCTGTTTTCTATGCCAGTCTCATATCATCCTTATATGTCTGTTTTCTATGCCAGTCTCATACCATCCCTATATGTCTGTTTTCTATGCCAGTCTCATACCATCCCTCTATATCTGTTTTCAATGCCAGTCTCATACCATCCCTAGTTGTCTGTTTTCTATGCCAGTCTCATATCATCCCTATATGTATGTTTCTATGCCAGTTTCATATCAACACTATATGTCTGTTTTCTACTGACAGTCTCATATCATCTCTACATGTCTGTTTTCTATGCCAGTCTCATATCATCCCTATATGTCTGTTTTCTATGCCAGTCTCATATCATCACCAATATGTCTGGTTTCTATTTCAGTCTCATACAATCCCTATATGTCTGTTTTCTATGCCAATCCCATACGATCCCTGTATTTCTTTTTTCTATGCCAGCCTCATACCATCCCTCTATGTCTGTTTTCAATGCCAGTCTCATATCGTCCCTATATGTCTGTTTTCAATGCCATTCTAATATCATCCCTATATGTCTGTTTGCTATGCCAGTCTCATACCATCTGCATATGTCTGATTTCTATTCCAGTCTCATATCATGCCTATATGTTTGTTTTCTATGCCAGTCTCATAACATCCCTATATGTCTGTTTTCTATGCCAGTCTCATACAATCCCTCTATATCTGTTTTCAATGCCAGTCTCACACCATCCTTATATGTCTGTTTTCTATGCCAGTCACATACCATCCTTATATGTCTGTTTTCTATGCCAGTCTCATATCATCCCTATATGTCTTGTTTCTATGCCAGTCTCATACCATCCCTATATATCTGTTTTCTATGCCAGTCTCATACCATCCCTCTAAATCTGTTTTCAATGCCAGTCTCATACCATCCCTATATGTCTGTTTTCTATGCCAGTCTCATATCATCCCTATATGTATGTTTCAATGCTAGTCTCATATCAACACTATATGTCTGTTTTCTGATACCATCCCTATATGTTTATTTTCTATGCCAGTCTCATACCATCCCTATATGTCTGTTTTCTATACCAGTCTCATACCATCCCTATATGTCTGTTTTCTATGCCAGTCTCATACAATCCTTCTATATCTGTTTTCAATGCCAGTCTCATACCATCCTTATATGTCTGTTTTCTATGTCAGTCACATACCATCCTTATATGTCTGTTTTCTATGCCAGTCTCATATCATCCCTATATGTCTGTTTTCTATGCCAGTCTCATACCATCCCTATATGTCTGTTTTCTATGCCAGTCTCATACCATCCCTCTATATCGGTTTTCAATGCCAGTCTCATAACATCCCTATATGTCTGTTTTCTATGACAGTCTCATATCATCCCTATATGTATGTTTCAATACCAGTCTCATATCAACACTATATGTCTGTTTTCTACTGACAGTCTTATATCATCTCTATATGTCTGTTTTCAATGCCAGTCTCATACCATCCTTATATGTCTGTTTTCTATGGCAGTCACATACCATCCTTATATGTCTGTTTTCTATGCCAGTCTCATACCATCCCTATATGTCTGTTTTCTATGCCAGTCTCATACCATCCCTCTATATCTGTTTGCAATGCCAGTCTCATATCATCCCTATATGTATGTTTCTATGCCAGTCTCATATCAACACTATATGTCTGTTTTATAATGACAGTCTCATATCATCTCTATATGTCTGTTTTCTATGCCAGTCTCATATCATCCCTATATGTCTGTTTTCTATGCCAGTCTCATATCATCACCTATATGTCTGGTTTCTATTTCAGTCTCATACAATCCCTATATGTCTGTTTTCTATGCCAATCCCATACGATCCCTGTATGTCTTTTTTCTATTCCAGTCTCATACCATCCCTATATGTTTGTTTTCTATGCCAGTCTCATACCATCCCTATTTGTCTGTTTTCTATGCCAGTCTCATACCATCCCTATATGTCTGTTTTCTATGCCAGTCTCATACCATCCCTCTATATCTGTTTTCAATGCCAGTCTCATATCATCCCCATATGTCTGTTTTCTATGCCAGTCTCATATCATCCCTATATGTCTGTTTTCTACTGCAAGTCTCATATTATCCCTATATGTATGTTTCTATGCCAGTCTCATATCGTCCCTATATATCTGTTTTCAATGCCATTCTAATATCATCCCTATATGTCTGTTTGCTATGCCAGTCTCATACCATCTGCATATGTCAGTTTTCTATTCCAGGCTCATACCATCCCTATATGTTTGTTTTCTATGCCAGTCTCATACGATCCCTGTATGTCTTTTTTCTATGCCAGCCTCATACCATCCCTCTATGTCTGTTTTCAATGCCAGTCTCATATCGTCCCTACATGTCTGTTTTCAATGCCATTCTAATATCATCCCTATATGTCTGTTTGCTATGCCAGTCTCATACCATCTGCATATGTCTGTTTTCTATTCCAGTCTCATACCATCCCTATATGTTTGTTTTCTATGCCAGTCTCATACCATCCCTATATGTCTGTTTTCTATGTCAGTTTCATACCATCCCTATATGTCTGTTTTCTATGCCAGTCTCATACCATCCCTCTATATCTGTTTTCAATGCCAGTCTCATACCATCCTTATATGTCTGTTTTCTATGGCAGTCACATACCATCCTTATATGTCTGTTTTCTATGCCAGTCTCATACCATCCCTAAATGTCTGTTTTCTATGCCAGTCTCATACCATCCCTATATGTCTGTTTTCTATGCCAGTCTAATATATCATCCCTATATGTATGTTTCTATGCCAGTCTCATATCAACACTATATGTCTGTTTTCTACTGACAGTCTCATATCATCTCTATATGTCTGTTTTCTATGCCAGTCTCATACCATCCCTCTATATCTGTTTTCAATGCCAGTCTCATATCATCCCTATATGTCTGTTTTCTATGCCAGTCTCATATCATCCCTATATGTCTGTTTTCTATGCCAGTCTCATATCATCCCTATATGTCTGTTTTCTACTGCAAGTCTCATATTATCCCTATATGTATGTTTCTATGCCAGTCTCATATCATCCCTATGTGTCTGTTTTCTACTGACAGTCTCATATCATCCCTATATGCCTGTTTTCTATGCCAGTCTCATAACATCCCTATATGTCTGTTTTCTATGCCAGTCTCATACCATCCTTATATGTCTGTTTTCTATGCCAGTCACATACCATCCTTATATGTCTGTTTTCTATGCCAGTCTCATATCATCCCTATGTGTCTGTTTTCTACTGACAGTCTCATATCATCCCTATATGCCTGTTTTCAATGCCAGTCTCATACCATCCCTAGTTGTCTGTTTTCTATGCCAGTCTCATATCATCCCTATATGTATGTTTCTATGCCAGTTTCATATAAACACTATATGTCAGTTTTCTACTGACAGTCTCATATCATCTCTATATGTCTGTTTTCTATGCCAGTCTCATATCATCCCTATATGTCTGTTTTCTATGCCAGTCTCATATCATCACCAATATGTCTGGTTTCTATTTCAGTCTCATACAATCCCTATATGTCTGTTTTCTATGCCAATCCCATACGATCCCTGTATTTCTTTTTTCTATGCCAGCCTCATACCATCCCTCTATGTCTGTTTTCAATGCCAGTCTCATATCGTCCCTATATGTCTGTTTTCAATGCCAGTCTCATATCGTCCCTATATGTCTGTTTTCAATGCCATTCTAATATCATCCCTATATGTCTGTTTGCCAAGCCAGTCTCATACCATCTGCATATGTCTGATTTCTATTCCAGTCTCATACCATCCCTATATGTTTGTTTTCTATGCCAGTCTCATACCATCCCTATATGTCTGTTTTCTATGCCAGTCTCATACAATCCCTCTATATCTGTTTTCAATGCCAGTCTCACACCATCCTTATATGTCTGTTTTCTATGCCAGTCACATACCATCCTTATATGTCTGTTTTCTATGCCAGTCTCATATCATCCCTATATGTCTGTTTTCTATGCCAGTCTCATACCATCCCTATATATCTGTTTTCTATGCCAGTCTCATACCATCCCTCTATATCTGTTTTCAATGCCAGTCTCATACCATCCCTATATGTCTGTTTTCTATGCCAGTCTCATATCATCCCTATATGTATGTTTCAATGCTAGTCTCATATCAACACTATATGTCTGTTTTCTACTGGCAGTCTCATATCATCTCTATATGTCTGTTTTCTATGCCAGTCTCATATCATCACCAATATGTCAGGTTTCTATTTCAGTCTCATACAATCCCTCTATAACTGTTTTCTATGCCAGACCCATAAGATCCCTGTATGTCTTTTTTCTATGCCAGCCTAATACCATCCCTCTATGTCTGTTTTCAATGCCAGTCTCATATCGTCCCTATATGTCTGTTTTCAATGCCATTCTAATATCATCCCTATATGTCTGTTTGCTATGCCAGTCTCATACCATCAGCATACGTCTGTTTTCTATTCCAGTCTGATACCATCCCTATATGTTTATTTTCTATGCCAGTCTCATACCATCCCTATATGTCTGTTTTCTATACCAGTCTCATACCATCACTATATGTCTGTTTTCTATGCCAGTCTCATACAATCCTTCTATATCTGTTTTCAATGCCAGTCTCATACCATCCTTATATGTCTGTTTTCTATGTCAGTCACATACCATCCTTATATGTCTGTTTTCTATGCCAGTCTCATATCATCCCTATATGTCTGTTTTCTATGCCAGTCTCATACCATCCCTATATGTCTGTTTTCTATGCCAGTCTCATACCATCCCTCTATATCGGTTTTCAATGCCAGTCTCATACCATCCCTATATGTCTGTTTTCTATGCCAGTCTCATATCATCCCTATATGTATGTTTCAATACCAGTCTCATATCAACACTATATGTCTGTTTTCTACTGACAGTCTTATATCATCTCTATATGTCTGTTTTCAATGCCAGTCTCATACCATCCTTATATGTCTGTTTTCTATGGCAGTCACATACCATCCTTATATGTCTGTTTTCTATGCCAGTCTCATACCATCCCTATATGTCTGTTTTCTATGCCAGTCTCATACCATCCCTCTATATCTGTTTTCAATGCCAGTCTCATACCATCCCTATATGTCTGTTTTCTATGCCAGTCTCATATCATCCCTATATGTATGTTTCTATGCCAGTCTCATATCAACACTATATGTCTGTTTTCTACTGACAGTCTCATATCATCTCTATATGTCTGTTTTCTATGCAAGTCTCATATCATCCCTATATGTCTGTTTTCTATGCCAGTCTCATATCATCACCAATATGTCTGGTTTCTATTTCAGTCTCATACAATCCCTATATGTCTGTTTTCAACGCCAATCCCATACGATCCCTGTATGTCTTTTTTCTATGCCAGCCTCATACCATCCCTCTATGTCTGTTTTCAATGCCAGTCTCATATCATCCCTATATGTCTGTTTTCTATGCCAGTCTAATACCATCCCTATATGTCTGTTTTCTATGCCAGTCTCATACCATCCCTCTATGAATGTTTTCAATGCTAGTCTCATATTATCCCTATATGTATGTTTCTATGCCAGTCTCATATCATCCCTATATGTCTGTTTTCTACTGACAGTCTAATATTATCCCTATATGTCTGTTTTCTATGCCAGTCTCATTTCATCCCTATATGTCTGTTTTCTACTGACAGTCTAATACTATCCCTATATGTATGTTTCTATGCCAGTCTCATATCAACACTATATGTCTGTTTTCTACTGACAGTCTCATATCATCTCTATATGTCTGTTTTCAATGCCAGTCTCATATCGTCCCTATATGTCTGTTTTCAATGCCATTCTAATATCATCCCTATATGTCTGTTTGCTATGCCAGTCTCATACCATCAGCATACGCCTGTTTTCTATTCCAGTCTGATACCATCCCTATATGTTTATTTTCTATGCCAGTCTCATACCATCCCTATATGTCTGTTTTCTATACCAGTCTCATACCATCACTATATGTCTGTTTTCTATGCCAGTCTCATACAATCCTTCTATATCTGTTTTCAATGCCAGTCTCATACCATCCTTATATGTCTGTTTTCTATGTCAGTCACATACCATCCTTATATGTCTGTTTTCTATGCCAGTCTCATATCATCCCTATATGTCTGTTTTCTATGCCAGTCTCATACCATCCCTATATGTCTGTTTTCTATGCCAGTCTCATACCATCCCTCTATATCGGTTTTCAATGCCAGTCTCATACCATCCCTATATGTCTGTTTTCTATGCCAGTCTCATATCATCCCTATATGTATGTTTCAATACCAGTCTCATATCAACACTATATGTCTGTTTTCTACTGACAGTCTTATATCATCTCTATATGTCTGTTTTCAATGCCAGTCTCATACCATCCTTATATGTCTGTTTTCTATGGCAGTCACATACCATCCTTATATGTCTGTTTTCTATGCCAGTCTCATACCATCCCTATATGTCTGTTTTCTATGCCAGTCTCATACCATCCCTCTATATCTGTTTTCAATGCCAGTCTCATACCATCCCTATATGTCTGTTTTCTATGCCAGTCTCATATCATCCCTATATGTATGTTTCTATGCCAGTCTCATATCAACACTATATGTCTGTTTTCTACTGACAGTCTCATATCATCTCTATATGTCTGTTTTCTATGCAAGTCTCATATCATCCCTATATGTCTGTTTTCTATGCCAGTCTCATATCATCACCAATATGTCTGGTTTCTATTTCAGTCTCATACAATCCCTATATGTCTGTTTTCAACGCCAATCCCATACGATCCCTGTATGTCTTTTTCTATGCCAGCCTCATACCATCCCTCTATGTCTGTTTTCAATGCCAGTCTCATATCATCCCTATATGTCTGTTTTCTATGCCAGTCTAATACCATCCCTATATGTCTGTTTTCTATGCCAGTCTCATACCATCCCTCTATGCCTGTTTTCAATGCTAGTCTCATATCATCCTTTATATGTCTGTTTTCTACTGCAAGTCTCATATTATCCCTATATGTATGTTTCTATGCCAGTCTCATATCATCCCTATATGTCTGTTTTCTACTGACAGTCTAATATTATCCCTATATGTCTGTTTTCTATGCCAGTCTCATTTCATCCCTATATGTCTGTTTTCTACTGACAGTCTAATATTATCCCTATATGTATGTTTCTATGCCAGTCTCATATCAACACTATATGTCTGTTTTCTACTGACAGTCTCATATCATCTCTATATGTCTGTTTTCAATGCCAGTCTCATATCGTCCCTATATGTCTGTTTTCAATGCCATTCTAATATCATCCCTATATGTCTGTTTGCTATGCCAGTCTCATACCATCAGCATACGTCTGTTTTCTATTCCAGTCTGATACCATCCCTATATGTTTATTTTCTATGCCAGTCTCATACCATCCCTATATGTCTGTTTTCTATACCAGTCTCATACCATCAATATATGTCTGTTTTCTATGCCAGTCTCATACAATCCTTCTATATCTGTTTTCAATGCCAGTCTCATACCATCCTTAAATGTCTGTTTTCTATGTCAGTCACATACCATCCTTATATGTCTGTTTTCTATGCCAGTCTCATATCATCCCTATATGTCTGTTTTCTATTCCAGTCTGATACCATCCCTATATGTTTATTTTCTATGCCAGTCTCATACCATCCCTATATGTCTGTTTTCTATACCAGTCTCATACCATCACTATATGTCTGTTTTCTATGCCAGTCTCATACAATCCTTCTATATCTGTTTTCAATGCCAGTCTCATACCATCCTTATATGTCTGTTTTCTATGTCAGTCACATACCATCCTTATATGTCTGTTTTCTATGCCAGTCTCATATCATCCCTATATGTCTGTTTTCTATGCCAGTCTCATACCATCCCTATATGTCTGTTTTCTATGCCAGTCTCATACCATCCCTCTATATCGGTTTTCAATGCCAGTCTCATACCATCCCTATATGTCTGTTTTCTATGCCAGTCTCATATCATCCCTATATGTATGTTTCAATACCAGTCTCATATCAACACTATATGTCTGTTTTCTACTGACAGTCTTATATCATCTCTATATGTCTGTTTTCAATGCCAGTCTCATACCATCCTTATATGTCTGTTTTCTATGGCAGTCACATACCATCCTTATATGTCTGTTTTCTATGCCAGTCTCATACCATCCCTATATGTCTGTTTTCTATGCCAGTCTCATACCATCCCTCTATATCTGTTTTCAATGCCAGTCTCATACCATCCCTATATGTCTGTTTTCTATGCCAGTCTCATATCATCCCTATATGTATGTTTCTATGCCAGTCTCATATCAACACTATATGTCTGTTTTCTACTGACAGTCTCATATCATCTCTATATGTCTGTTTTCTATGCAAGTCTCATATCATCCCTATATGTCTGTTTTCTATGCCAGTCTCATATCATCACCAATATGTCTGGTTTCTATTTCAGTCTCATACAATCCCTATATGTCTGTTTTCAACGCCAATCCCATACGATCCCTGTATGTCTTTTTCTATGCCAGCCTCATACCATCCCTCTATGTCTGTTTTCAATGCCAGTCTCATATCATCCCTATATGTCTGTTTTCTATGCCAGTCTAATACCATCCCTATATGTCTGTTTTCTATGCCAGTCTCATACCATCCCTCTATGAATGTTTTCAATGCTAGTCTCATATCATCCTTATATGTCTGTTTTCTACTGCAAGTCTCATATTATCCCTATATGTATGTTTCTATGCCAGTCTCATATCATCCCTATATGTCTGTTTTCTACTGACAGTCTAATATTATCCCTATATGTCTGTTTTCTATGCCAGTCTCATTTCATCCCTATATGTCTGTTTTCTACTGACAGTCTAATACTATCCCTATATGTATGTTTCTATGCCAGTCTCATATCAACACTATATGTCTGTTTTCTACTGACAGTCTCATATCATCTCTATATGTCTGTTTTCAATGCCAGTCTCATATCGTCCCTATATGTCTGTTTTCAATGCCATTCTAATATCATCCCTATATGTCTGTTTGCTATGCCAGTCTCATACCATCAGCATACGTCTGTTTTCTATTCCAGTCTGATACCATCCCTATATGTTTATTTTCTATGCCAGTCTCATACCATCCCTATATGTCTGTTTTCTATACCAGTCTCATACCATCACTATATGTCTGTTTTCTATGCCAGTCTCATACAATCCTTCTATATCTGTTTTCAATGCCAGTCTCATACCATCCTTATATGTCTGTTTTCTATGTCAGTCACATACCATCCTTTATATGTCTGTTTTCTATGCCAGTCTCATATCATCCCTATATGTCTGTTTTCTATGCCAGTCTCATACCATCCCTATATGTCTGTTTTCTATGCCAGTCTCATACCATCCCTCTATATCGGTTTTCAATGCCAGTCTCATACCATCCCTATATGTCTGTTTTCTATGCCAGTCTCATATCATCCCTATATGTATGTTTCAATACCAGTCTCATATCAACACTATATGTCTGTTTTCTACTGACAGTCTTATATCATCTCTATATGTCTGTTTTCAATGCCAGTCTCATACCATCCTTATATGTCTGTTTTCTATGGCAGTCACATACCATCCTTATATGTCTGTTTTCTATGCCAGTCTCATACCATCCCTATATGTCTGTTTTCTATGCCAGTCTCATACCATCCCTCTATATCTGTTTTCAATGCCAGTCTCATACCATCCCTATATGTCTGTTTTCTATGCCAGTCTCATATCATCCCTATATGTATGTTTCTATGCCAGTCTCATATCAACACTATATGTCTGTTTTCTACTGACAGTCTCATATCATCTCTATATGTCTGTTTTCTATGCAAGTCTCATATCATCCCTATATGTCTGTTTTCTATGCCAGTCTCATATCATCACCAATATGTCTGGTTTCTATTTCAGTCTCATACAATCCCTATATGTCTGTTTTCAACGCCAATCCCATACGATCCCTGTATGTCTTTTTCTATGCCAGCCTCATACCATCCCTCTATGTCTGTTTTCAATGCCAGTCTCATATCATCCCTATATGTCTGTTTTCTATGCCAGTCTAATACCATCCCTATATGTCTGTTTTCTATGCCAGTCTCATACCATCCCTCTATGAATGTTTTCAATGCTAGTCTCATATCATCCTTATATGTCTGTTTTCTACTGCAAGTCTCATATTATCCCTATATGTATGTTTCTATGCCAGTCTCATATCATCCCTATATGTCTGTTTTCTACTGACAGTCTAATATTATCCCTATATGTCTGTTTTCTATGCCAGTCTCATTTCATCCCTATATGTCTGTTTTCTACTGACAGTCTAATACTATCCCTATATGTATGTTTCTATGCCAGTCTCATATCAACACTATATGTCTGTTTTCTACTGACAGTCTCATATCATCTCTATATGTCTGTTTTCAATGCCAGTCTCATATCGTCCCTATATGTCTGTTTTCAATGCCATTCTAATATCATCCCTATATGTCTGTTTGCTATGCCAGTCTCATACCATCAGCATACGCCTGTTTTCTATTCCAGTCTGATACCATCCCTATATGTTTATTTTCTATGCCAGTCTCATACCATCCCTATATGTCTGTTTTCTATACCAGTCTCATACCATCACTATATGTCTGTTTTCTATGCCAGTCTCATACAATCCTTCTATATCTGTTTTCAATGCCAGTCTCATACCATCCTTATATGTCTGTTTTCTATGTCAGTCACATACCATCCTTATATGTCTGTTTTCTATGCCAGTCTCATATCATCCCTATATGTCTGTTTTCTATGCCAGTCTCATACCATCCCTATATGTCTGTTTTCTATGCCAGTCTCATACCATCCCTCTATATCGGTTTTCAATGCCAGTCTCATACCATCCCTATATGTCTGTTTTCTATGCCAGTCTCATATCATCCCTATATGTATGTTTCAATACCAGTCTCATATCAACACTATATGTCTGTTTTCTACTGACAGTCTTATATCATCTCTATATGTCTGTTTTCAATGCCAGTCTCATACCATCCTTATATGTCTGTTTTCTATGGCAGTCACATACCATCCTTATATGTCTGTTTTCTATGCCAGTCTCATACCATCCCTATATGTCTGTTTTCTATGCCAGTCTCATACCATCCCTCTATATCTGTTTTCAATGCCAGTCTCATACCATCCCTATATGTCTGTTTTCTATGCCAGTCTCATATCATCCCTATATGTATGTTTCTATGCCAGTCTCATATCAACACTATATGTCTGTTTTCTACTGACAGTCTCATATCATCTCTATATGTCTGTTTTCTATGCAAGTCTCATATCATCCCTATATGTCTGTTTTCTATGCCAGTCTCATATCATCACCAATATGTCTGGTTTCTATTTCAGTCTCATACAATCCCTATATGTCTGTTTTCAACGCCAATCCCATACGATCCCTGTATGTCTTTTTCTATGCCAGCCTCATACCATCCCTCTATGTCTGTTTTCAATGCCAGTCTCATATCATCCCTATATGTCTGTTTTCTATGCCAGTCTAATACCATCCCTATATGTCTGTTTTCTATGCCAGTCTCATACCATCCCTCTATGCCTGTTTTCAATGCTAGTCTCATATCATCCTTATATGTCTGTTTTCTACTGCAAGTCTCATATTATCCCTATATGTATGTTTCTATGCCAGTCTCATATCATCCCTATATGTCTGTTTTCTACTGACAGTCTAATATTATCCCTATATGTCTGTTTTCTATGCCAGTCTCATTTCATCCCTATATGTCTGTTTTCTACTGACAGTCTAATATTATCCCTATATGTATGTTTCTATGCCAGTCTCATATCAACACTATATGTCTGTTTTCTACTGACAGTCTCATATCATCTCTATATGTCTGTTTTCAATGCCAGTCTCATATCGTCCCTATATGTCTGTTTTCAATGCCATTCTAATATCATCCCTATATGTCTGTTTGCTATGCCAGTCTCATACCATCAGCATACGCCTGTTTTCTATTCCAGTCTGATACCATCCCTATATGTTTATTTTCTATGCCAGTCTCATACCATCCCTATATGTCTGTTTTCTATACCAGTCTCATACCATCACTATATGTCTGTTTTCTATGCCAGTCTCATACAATCCTTCTATATCTGTTTTCAATGCCAGTCTCATACCATCCTTATATGTCTGTTTTCTATGTCAGTCACATACCATCCTTATATGTCTGTTTTCTATGCCAGTCTCATATCATCCCTATATGTCTGTTTTCTATGCCAGTCTCATACCATCCCTATATGTCTGTTTTCTATGCCAGTCTCATACCATCCCTCTATATCTGTTTTCAATGCCAGTCTCATACCATCCCTAGTTGTCTGTTTTCTATGCCAGTCTCATATCATCCCTATATGTATGTTTCTATGCCAGTTTCATATCAACACTATATGTCTGTTTTCTACTGACAGTCTCATATCATCTCTATATGTCTGTTTTCTATGCCAGTCTCATATCATCCCTATATGTCTGTTTTCTATGCCAGTCTCATACCATCCTCTCTATATCTGTTTTCAATGCCAGTCTCATACCATCCCTAGTTGTCTGTTTTCTATGCCAGTCTCATATCATCCCTATATGTATGTTTCTATGCCAGTTTCATATCAACACTATATGTCTGTTTTCTACTGACAGTCTCATATCATCTCTATATGTCTGTTTTCTATGCCAGTCTCATATCATCCCTATATGTCTGTTTTCTATGCCAGTCTCATATCATCACCAATATGTCTGGTTTCTATTTCAGTCTCATACAATCCCTATATGTCTGTTTTCTATGCCAATCCCATACGATCCCTGTATTTCTTTTTTCTATGCCAGCCTCATACCATCCCTCTATGTCTGTTTTCAATGCCAGTCTCATATCGTCCCTATATGTCTGTTTTCAATGCCATTCTAATATCATCCCTATATGTCTGTTTGCTATGCAAGTCTCATACCATCTGCATATGTCTGATTTCAATTCCAGTCTCATATCATGCCTATATGTTTGTTTTCTATGCCAGTCTCATATCATCTCTATATGTCTGTTTTCAATGCCAGTCTCATATCGTCCCTATATGTCTGTTTTCAATGCCATTCTAATATCATCCCTATATGTCTGTTTGCTATGCCAGTCTCATACCATCAGCATACGTCTGTTTTCTATTCCAGTCTGATACCATCCCTATATGTTTATTTTCTATGCCAGTCTCATACCATCCCTATATGTCTGTTTTCTATACCAGTCTCATACCATCACTATATGTCTGTTTTCTATGCCAGTCTCATACAATCCTTCTATATCTGTTTTCAATGCCAGTCTCATACCATCCTTATATGTCTGTTTTCTATGTCAGTCACATACCATCCTTATATGTCTGTTTTCTATGCCAGTCTCATATCATCCCTATATGTCTGTTTTCTATGCCAGTCTCATACCATCCCTATATGTCTGTTTTCTATGCCAGTCTCATACCATCCCTCTATATCGGTTTTCAATGCCAGTCTCATACCATCCCTATATGTCTGTTTTCTATGCCAGTCTCATATCATCCCTATATGTATGTTTCAATACCAGTCTCATATCAACACTATATGTCTGTTTTCTACTGACAGTCTTATATCATCTCTATATGTCTGTTTTCAATGCCAGTCTCATACCATCCTTATATGTCTGTTTTCTATGGCAGTCACATACCATCCTTATATGTCTGTTTTCTATGCCAGTCTCATACCATCCCTATATGTCTGTTTTCTATGCCAGTCTCATACCATCCCTCTATATCTGTTTTCAATGCCAGTCTCATACCATCCCTATATGTCTGTTTTCTATGCCAGTCTCATATCATCCCTATATGTATGTTTCTATGCCAGTCTCATATCAACACTATATGTCTGTTTTCTACTGACAGTCTCATATCATCTCTATATGTCTGTTTTCTATGCAAGTCTCATATCATCCCTATATGTCTGTTTTCTATGCCAGTCTCATATCATCACCAATATGTCTGGTTTCTATTTCAGTCTCATACAATCCCTATATGTCTGTTTTCAACGCCAATCCCATACGATCCCTGTATGTCTTTTTTCTATGCCAGCCTCATACCATCCCTCTATGTCTGTTTTCAATGCCAGTCTCATATCATCCCTATATGTCTGTTTTCTATGCCAGTCTAATACCATCCCTATATGTCTGTTTTCTATGCCAGTCTCATACCATCCCTCTATGAATGTTTTCAATGCTAGTCTCATATCATCCTTATATGTCTGTTTTCTACTGCAAGTCTCATATTATCCCTATATGTATGTTTCTATGCCAGTCTCATATCATCCCTATATGTCTGTTTTCTACTGACAGTCTAATATTATCCCTATATGTCTGTTTTCTATGCCAGTCTCATTTCATCCCTATATGTCTGTTTTCTACTGACAGTCTAATACTATCCCTATATGTATGTTTCTATGCCAGTCTCATATCAACACTATATGTCTGTTTTCTACTGACAGTCTCATATCATCTCTATATGTCTGTTTTCAATGCCAGTCTCATATCGTCCCTATATGTCTGTTTTCAATGCCATTCTAATATCATCCCTATATGTCTGTTTGCTATGCCAGTCTCATACCATCAGCATACGTCTGTTTTCTATTCCAGTCTGATACCATCCCTATATGTTTATTTTCTATGCCAGTCTCATACCATCCCTATATGTCTGTTTTCTATACCAGTCTCATACCATCACTATATGTCTGTTTTCTATGCCAGTCTCATACAATCCTTCTATATCTGTTTTCAATGCCAGTCTCATACCATCCTTATATGTCTGTTTTCTATGTCAGTCACATACCATCCTTATATGTCTGTTTTCTATGCCAGTCTCATATCATCCCTATATGTCTGTTTTCTATGCCAGTCTCATACCATCCCTATATGTCTGTTTTCTATGCCAGTCTCATACCATCCCTCTATATCGGTTTTCAATGCCAGTCTCATACCATCCCTATATGTCTGTTTTCTATGCCAGTCTCATATCATCCCTATATGTATGTTTCAATACCAGTCTCATATCAACACTATATGTCTGTTTTCTACTGACAGTCTTATATCATCTCTATATGTCTGTTTTCAATGCCAGTCTCATACCATCCTTATATGTCTGTTTTCTATGGCAGTCACATACCATCCTTTATATGTCTGTTTTCTATGCCAGTCTCATACCATCCCTATATGTCTGTTTTCTATGCCAGTCTCATACCATCCCTCTATATCTGTTTTCAATGCCAGTCTCATACCATCCCTATATGTCTGTTTTCTATGCCAGTCTCATATCATCCCTATATGTATGTTTCTATGCCAGTCTCATATCAACACTATATGTCTGTTTTCTACTGACAGTCTCATATCATCTCTATATGTCTGTTTTCTATGCAAGTCTCATATCATCCCTATATGTCTGTTTTCTATGCCAGTCTCATATCATCACCAATATGTCTGGTTTCTATTTCAGTCTCATACAATCCCTATATGTCTGTTTTCAACGCCAATCCCATACGATCCCTGTATGTCTTTTTCTATGCCAGCCTCATACCATCCCTCTATGTCTGTTTTCAATGCCAGTCTCATATCATCCCTATATGTCTGTTTTCTATGCCAGTCTAATACCATCCCTATATGTCTGTTTTCTATGCCAGTCTCATACCATCCCTCTATGCCTGTTTTCAATGCTAGTCTCATATCATCCTTATATGTCTGTTTTCTACTGCAAGTCTCATATTATCCCTATATGTATGTTTCTATGCCAGTCTCATATCATCCCTATATGTCTGTTTTCTACTGACAGTCTAATATTATCCCTATATGTCTGTTTTCTATGCCAGTCTCATTTCATCCCTATATGTCTGTTTTCTACTGACAGTCTAATATTATCCCTATATGTATGTTTCTATGCCAGTCTCATATCAACACTATATGTCTGTTTTCTACTGACAGTCTCATATCATCTCTATATGTCTGTTTTCAATGCCAGTCTCATATCGTCCCTATATGTCTGTTTTCAATGCCATTCTAATATCATCCCTATATGTCTGTTTGCTATGCCAGTCTCATACCATCAGCATACGCCTGTTTTCTATTCCAGTCTGATACCATCCCTATATGTTTATTTTCTATGCCAGTCTCATACCATCCCTATATGTCTGTTTTCTATACCAGTCTCATACCATCACTATATGTCTGTTTTCTATGCCAGTCTCATACAATCCTTCTATATCTGTTTTCAATGCCAGTCTCATACCATCCTTATATGTCTGTTTTCTATGTCAGTCACATACCATCCTTATATGTCTGTTTTCTATGCCAGTCTCATATCATCCCTATATGTCTGTTTTCTATGCCAGTCTCATACCATCCCTATATGTCTGTTTTCTATGCCAGTCTCATACCATCCCTCTATATCTGTTTTCAATGCCAGTCTCATACCATCCCTAGTTGTCTGTTTTCTATGCCAGTCTCATATCATCCCTATATGTATGTTTCTATGCCAGTTTCATATCAACACTATATGTCTGTTTTCTACTGACAGTCTCATATCATCTCTATATGTCTGTTTTCTATGCCAGTCTCATATCATCCCTATATGTCTGTTTTCTATGCCAGTCTCATACCATCCCTCTATATCTGTTTTCAATGCCAGTCTCATACCATCCCTAGTTGTCTGTTTTCTATGCCAGTCTCATATCATCCCTATATGTATGTTTCTATGCCAGTTTCATATCAACACTATATGTCTGTTTTCTACTGACAGTCTCATATCATCTCTATATGTCTGTTTTCTATGCCAGTCTCATATCATCCCTATATGTCTGTTTTCTATGCCAGTCTCATATCATCACCAATATGTCTGGTTTCTATTTCAGTCTCATACAATCCCTATATGTCTGTTTTCTATGCCAATCCCATACGATCCCTGTATTTCTTTTTTCTATGCCAGCCTCATACCATCCCTCTATGTCTGTTTTCAATGCCAGTCTCATATCGTCCCTATATGTCTGTTTTCAATGCCATTCTAATATCATCCCTATATGTCTGTTTGCTATGCAAGTCTCATACCATCTGCATATGTCTGATTTCAATTCCAGTCTCATATCATGCCTATATGTTTGTTTTCTATGCCAGTCTCATACCATCCCTATATGTCTGTTTTCTATGCCAGTCTCATACAATCCCTCTATATCTGTTTTCAATGCCAGTCTCACACCATCCTTATATGTCTGTTTTCTATGCCAGTCACATACCATCCTTATATGTCTGTTTTCTATGCCAGTCTCATATCATCCCTATATGTCTGTTTTCTATGCCAGTCTCATACCATCCCTATATATCTGTTTTCTATGCCAGTCTCATACCATCCCTCTATATCTGTTTTCAATGCCAGTCTCATACCATCCCTATATGTCTGTTTTCTATGCCAGTCTCATATCATCCCTATATGTATGTTTCAATGCTAGTCTCATATCAACACTATATGTCTGTTTTCTGATACCATCCCTATATGTTTATTTTCTATGCCAGTCTCATACCATCCCTATATGACTGTTTTCTATACCAGTCTCATACCATCCCTATATGTCTGTTTTCTATGCCAGTCTCATACAATCCTTCTATATCTGTTTTCAATGCCAGTCTCATACCATCCTTATATGTCTGTTTTCTATGTCAGTCACATACCATCCTTATATGTCTGTTTTCTATGCCAGTCTCATATCATCCCTATATGTCTGTTTTCTATGCCAGTCTCATACCATCCCTATATGTCTGTTTTCTATGCCAGTCTCATACCATCCCTCTATATCGGTTTTCAATGCCAGTCTCATAACATCCCTATATGTCTGTTTTCTATGACAGTCTCATATCATCCCTATATGTATGTTTCAATACCAGTCTCATATCAACACTATATGTCTGTTTTCTACTGACAGTCTTATATCATCTCTATATGTCTGTTTTCAATGCCAGTCTCATACCATCCTTATATGTCTGTTTTCTATGGCAGTCACATACCATCCTTATATGTCTGTTTTCTATGCCAGTCACATACCATCCTTATATGTCTGTTTTCTATGCCAGTCTCATATCATCCCTATATGTCTGTTTTCTATGCCAGTCTCATACCATCCCTATATATCTGTTTTCTATGCCAGTCTCATACCATCCCTCTATATCTGTTTTCAATGCCAGTCTCATACCATCCCTATATGTCTGTTTTCTATGCCAGTCTCATATCATCCCTATATGTATGTTTCAATGCTAGTCTCATATCAACACTATATGTCTGTTTTCTACTGGCAGTCTCATATCATCTCTATATGTCTGTTTTCTATGCCAGTCTCATATCATCACCAATATGTCTTGTTTCTATTTCAGTCTCATACAATCCCTCTATAACTGTTTTCTATGCCAATCCCATAAGATCCCTGTATGTCTTTTTTCTATGCCAGCCTAATACCATCCCTCTATGTCTGTTTTCAATGCCAGTCTCATATCGTCCCTATATGTCTGTTTTCAATGCCATTCTAATATCATCCCTATATGTCTGTTTGCTATGCCAGTGTCATACCATCAGCATACGTCTGTTTTCTATTCCAGTCTGATACCATCCCTATATGTTTATTTTCTATGCCAGTCTCATACCATCCCTATATGTCTGTTTTCTATACCAGTCTCATACCATCCTTATATGTCTGTTTTCTATGTCAGTCACATACCATCCTTATATGTCTGTTTTCTATGCCAGTCTCATATAATCCCTATATGTCTGTTTTCTATGCCAGTCTCATACCATCCCTATATTTCTGTTTTCTATGCCAGTCTCATACCATCCCTCTATATCGGTTTTCAATGCCAGTCTCATACCATCCCTATATGTCTGTTTTCTATGCCAGTCTCATATCATCCCTATATGTATGTTTCAATACCAGTCTCATATCAACACTATATGTCTGTTTTCTATGCCAGTCTCATATCATCCCTATATGTCTGTTTTCTATGCCAGTCTCATACCATCCCTATATGTCTGTTTTCTATGCCAGTCTCATACCATCCCTCTATATCTGTTTTCAATGCCAGTCTCATACCATCCCTAGTTGTCTGTTTTCTATGCCAGTCTCATATCATCCCTATATGTATGTTTCTATGCCAGTTTCATATCAACACTATATGTCTGTTTTCTACTGACAGTCTCATATCATCTCTATATGTCTGTTTTCTATGCCAGTCTCATATCATCCCTATATGTCTGTTTTCTATGCCAATCTCATATCATCACCAATATGTCTGGTTTCTATTTCAGTCTCATACAATCCCTATATGTCTGTTTTCTATGCCAATCCCATACGATCCCTGTATTTCTTTTTTCTATGCCAGCCTCATACCATCCCTCTATGTCTGTTTTCAATGCCAGTCTCATATCGTCCCTATATGTCTGTTTTCAATGCCATTCTAATATCATCCCTATATGTCTGTTTGCTATGCCAGTCTCATACAATCTGCATATGTCTGATTTCAATTCCAGGCTCATATCATGCCTATATGTTTGTTTTCTATGCCAGTCTCATACCATCCCTATTTGTCTGTTTTCTATGCCAGTCTCATACAATCCCTCTATATCTGTTTTCAATGCCAGTCTCACACCATCCTTATATGTCTGTTTTCTATGCCAGTCACATACCATCCTTATATGTCTGTTTTCTATGCCAGTCTCATATCATCCCTATATGTCTGTTTTCTATGCCAGTCTCATACCATCCCTATATATCTGTTTTCTATGCCAGTCTCATACCATCCCTCTATATCTGTTTTCAATGCCAGTCTCATACCATCCCTATATGTCTGTTTTCTATGCCAGTCTCATATCATCCCTATATGTATGTTTCAATGCTAGTCTCATATCAACACTATATGTCTGTTTTCTGATACCATCCCTATATGTTTATTTTCTATGCCAGTCTCATACCATCCCTATATGTCTGTTTTCTATACCAGTCTCATACCGTCCCTATATGTCTGTTTTCTATGCCAGTCTCATACAATCCTTCTATATCTGTTTTCAATGCCAGTCTCATACCATCCTTATATGTCTGTTTTCTATGTCAGTCACATACCATCCTTATATGTCTGTTTTCTATGCCAGTCTCATATCATCCCTATATGTCTGTTTTCTATGCCAGTCTCATACCATCCCTATATGTCTGTTTTCTATGCCAGTCTCATACCATCCCTCTATATCGGTTTTCAATGCCAGTCTCATAACATCCCCATATGTCTGTTTTCTATGACAGTCTCATATCATCCCTATATGTATGTTTCAATACCAGTCTCATATCAACACTATATGTCTGTTTTCTACTGACAGTCTTATATCATCTCTATATGTCTGTTTTCAATGCCAGTCTCATACCATCCTTATATGTCTGTTTTCTATGGCAGTCACATACCATCCTTATATGTCTGTTTTCTATGCCAGTCACATACCATCCTTATATGTCTGTTTTCTATGCCAGTCTCATATCATCCCTATATGTCTGTTTTCTATGCCAGTCTCATACCATCCCTATATATCTGTTTTCTATGCCAGTCTCATACCATCCCTCTATATCTGTTTTCAATGCCAGTCTCATACCATCCCTATATGTCTGTTTTCTATGCCAGTCTCATATCATCCCTATATGTATGTTTCAATGCTAGTCTCATATCAACACTATATGTCTGTTTTCTACTGGCAGTCTCATATCATCTCTATATGTCTGTTTTCTATGCCAGTCTCATATCATCACCAATATGTCTTGTTTCTATTTCAGTCTCATACAATCCCTCTATAACTGTTTTCTATGCCAATCCCATAAGATCCCTGTATGTCTTTTTTCTATGCCAGCCTAATACCATCCCTCTATGTCTGTTTTCAATGCCAGTCTCATATCGTCCCTATATGTCTGTTTTCAATGCCATTCTAATATCATCCCTATATGTCTGTTTGCTATGCCAGTCTCATACCATCAGCATACGTCTGTTTTCTATTCCAGTCTGATACCATCCCTATATGTTTATTTTCTATGCCAGTCTCATACCATCCCTATATGTCTGTTTTCTATACCAGTCTCATACCATCCTTATATGTCTGTTTTCTATGTCAGTCACATACCATCCTTATATGTCTGTTTTCTATGCCAGTCTCATACCATCCCTAAATGTCTGTTTTCTATGCCAGTCTCATACCATCCCTATATGTCTGTTTTCTATGCCAGTCTAATATATCATCCCTATATGTATGTTTCTATGCCAGTCTCATATCAACACTATATGTCTGTTTTCTACTGACAGTCTCATATCATCTCTATATGTCTGTTTTCTATGCCAGTCTCATACCATCCCTCTATATCTGTTTTCAATGCCAGTCTCATATCATCCCTATATGTCTGTTTTCTATGCCAGTCTCATATCATCCCTATATGTCTGTTTTCTATGCCAGTCTCATATCATCCCTATATGTCTGTTTTCTACTGCAAGTCTCATATTATCCCTATATGTATGTTTCTATGCCAGTCTCATATCATCCCTATGTGTCTGTTTTCTACTGACAGTCTCATATCATCCCTATATGCCTGTTTTCTATGCCAGTCTCATAACATCCCTATATGTCTGTTTTCTATGCCAGTCTCATACCATCCTTATATGTCTGTTTTCTATGGCAGTCACATACCATCCTTATATGTCTGTTTTCTATGCCAGTCTCATACCATCCCTATATGTCTGTTTTCTATGCCAGTCTCATACCATCCCTCTATATCTGTTTTCAATGCCAGTCCTCATACCATCCCTATATGTCTGTTTTCTATGCCAGTCTCATATCATCCCTATATGTATGTTTCTATGCCAGTCTCATATCAACACTATATGTCTGTTTTCTACTGACAGTCTCATATCATCTCTATATGTCTGTTTTCTATGCAAGTCTCATATCATCCCTATATGTATGTTTCTATGCCAGTCTCATATCAACACTATATGTCTGTTTTCTACTGACAGTCTCATATCATCTCTATATGTCTGTTTTCTATGCAAGTCTCATATCATCCCTATATGTCTGTTTTCTATGCCAATCTCATATCATCACCAATATGTCTGGTTTCTATTTCAGTCTCATACAATCCCTATATGTCTGTTTTCAACGCCAATCCCATACGATCCCTGTATGTCTTTTTTCTATGCCAGCCTCATACCATCCCTCTATGTCTGTTTTCAATGCCAGTCTCATATCATCCCTATATGTCTGTTTTCTATGCCAGTCTAATACCATCCCTATATGTCTGTTTTCTATGCCAGTCTCATACCATCCCTCTATGCCTGTTTTCAATGCTAGTCTCATATCATCCTTATATGTCTGTTTTCTACTGCAAGTCTCATATTATCCCTATATGTATGTTTCTATGCCAGTCTCATATCATCCCTATATGTCTGTTTTCTACTGACAGTCTAATATTATCCCTATATGTATGTTTTCTATGCCAGTCTCATTTCATCCCTATATGTCTGTTTTCTACTGACAGTCTAATATTATCCCTATATGTATGTTTCTATGCCAGTCTCATATCAACACTATATGTCTGTTTTCTACTGACAGTCTCATATCATCTCTATATGTCTGTTTTCAATGCCAGTCTCATATCGTCCCTATATGTCTGTTTTCAATGCCATTCTAATATCATCCCTATATGTCTGTTTGCTATGCCAGTCTCATACCATCAGCATACGTCTGTTTTCTATTCCAGTCTGATACCATCCCTATATGTTTATTTTCTATGCCAGTCTCATACCATCCCTATATGTCTGTTTTCTATACCAGTCTCATACCATCACTATATGTCTGTTTTCTATGCCAGTCTCATACAATCCTTCTATATCTGTTTTCAATGCCAGTCTCATACCATCCTTATATGTCTGTTTTCTATGTCAGTCACATACCATCCTTATATGTCTGTTTTCTATGCCAGTCTCATATCATCCCTATATGTCTGTTTTCTATGCCAGTCTCATACCATCCCTATATGTCTGTTTTCTATGCCAGTCTCATACCATCCCTCTATATCTGTTTTCAATGCCAGTCTCATACCATCCCTAGTTGTCTGTTTTCTATGCCAGTCTCATATCATCCCTATATGTATGTTTCTATGCCAGTTTCATATCAACACTATATGTCTGTTTTCTACTGACAGTCTCATATCATCTCTATATGTCTGTTTTCTATGCCAGTCTCATATCATCCCTATATGTCTGTTTTCTATGCCAGTCTCATATCATCACCAATATGTCTGGTTTCTATTTCAGTCTCATACAATCCCTATATGTCTGTTTTCTATGCCAATCCCATACGATCCCTGTATTTCTTTTTTCTATGCCAGCCTCATACCATCCCTCTATGTCTGTTTTCAATGCCAGTCTCATATCGTCCCTATATGTCTGTTTTCAATGCCATTCTAATATCATCCCTATATGTCTGTTTGCTATGCCAGTCTCATACCATCTGCATATGTCTGATTTCAATTCCAGTCTCATATCATGCCTATATGTTTGTTTTCTATGCCAGTCTCATACCATCCCTATATGTCTGTTTTCTATGCCAGTCTCATACAATCCCTCTATATCTGTTTTCAATGCCAGTCTCACACCATCCTTATATGTCTGTTTTCTATGCCAGTCACATACCATCCTTATATGTCTGTTTTCTATGCCAGTCTCATATCATCCCTATATGTCTGTTTTCTATGCCAGTCTCATACCATCCCTATATATCTGTTTTCTATGCCAGTCTCATATCATCCCTATATGTATGTTTCAATGCTAGTCTCATATCAACACTATATGTCTGTTTTCTGATACCATCCCTATATGTTTATTTTCTATGCCAGTCTCATACCATCCCTATATGTCTGTTTTCTATACCAGTCTCATACCATCCCTATAAGTCTGTTTTCTATGCCAGTCTCATACAATCCTTCTATATCTGTTTTCAATGCCAGTCTCATACCATCCTTATATGTCTGTTTTCTATGTCAGTCACATACCATCCTTATATGTCTGTTTTCTATGCCAGTCTCATATCATCCCTATATGTCTGTTTTCTATGCCAGTCTCATACCATCCCTATATGTCTGTTTTCTATGCCAGTCTCATACCATCCCTCTATATCGGTTTTCAATGCCAGTCTCATAACATCCCTATATGTCTGTTTTCTATGACAGTCTCATATCATCCCTATATGTATGTTTCAATACCAGTCTCATATCAACACTATATGTCTGTTTTCTACTGACAGTCTTATATCATCTCTATATGTCTGTTTTCAATGCCAGTCTCATACCATCCTTATATGTCTGTTTTCTATGGCAGTCACATACCATCCTTATATGTCTGTTTTCTATGCCAGTCACATACCATCCTTATATGTCTGTTTTCTATGCCAGTCTCATATCATCCCTATATGTCTGTTTTCTATGCCAGTCTCATACCATCCCTATATATCTTTTTTTCTATGCCAGTCTCATACCATCCCTCTATATCTGTTTTCAATGCCAGTCTCATACCATCCCTATATGTCTGTTTTCTATGCCAGTCTCATATCATCCCTATATGTATGTTTCAATGCTAGTCTCATATCAACACTATATGTCTGTTTTCTACTGGCAGTCTCATATCATCTCTATATGTCTGTTTTCTATGCCAGTCTCATATCATCACCAATATGTCTTGTTTCTATTTCAGTCTCATACAATCCCTCTATAACTGTTTTCTATGCCAATCCCATAAGATCCCTGTATGTCTTTTTTCTATGCCAGCCTAATACCATCCCTCTATGTCTGTTTTCAATGCCAGTCTCATATCGTCCCTATATGTCTGTTTTCAATGCCATTCTAATATCATCCCTATATGTCTGTTTGCTATGCCAGTCTCATACCATCAGCATACGTCTGTTTTCTATTCCAGTCTGATACCATCCCTATATGTTTATTTTCTATGCCAGTCTCATACCATCCCTATATGTCTGTTTTCTATACCAGTCTCATACCATCCTTATATGTCTGTTTTCTATGTCAGTCACATACCATCCTTATATGTCTGTTTTCTATGCCAGTCTCATATAATCCCTATATGTCTGTTTTCTATGCCAGTCTCATACCATCCCTATATTTCTGTTTTCTATGCCAGTCTCATACCATCCCTCTATATCGGTTTTCAATGCCAGTCTCATACCATCCCTATATGTCTGTTTTCTATGCCAGTCTCATATCATCCCTATATGTATGTTTCAATACCAGTCTCATTTCAACACTATATGTCTGTTTTCTACTGACAGTCTTATATCATCTCTATATGTCTGTTTTCAATGCCAGTCTCATTCCATCCTTATATGTCTGTTTTCTATGGCAGTCACATACCATCCTTATATGTCTGTTTTCTATGCCAGTCTCATACCATCCCTATATGTCTGTTTTCTATGCCAGTCTCATACCATCCCTCTATATCTGTTTGCAATGCCAGTCTCATATCATCCCTATATGTATGTTTCTATGCCAGTCTCATATCAACACTATATGTCTGTTTTCTACTGACAGTCTCATATCATCTCTATATGTCTGTTTTCTATGCCAGTCTCATATCATCCCTATATGTCTGTTTTCTATGCCAGTCTCATATCATTGCCAATATGTCTGGTTTCTATTTCAGTCTCATACAATCCCTATATGTCTGGTTTCTATTTCAGTCTCATACAATCCCTATATGTCTGTTTTCAACGCCAATCCCATACGATCCCTGTATGTCTTTTTTCTATGCCAGCATCATACCATCCCTCTATGTCTGTTTTCAATGCCAGTCACATATCGTCCCTATATGTCTGTTTTCAATGCCATTCTAATATCATCCCTATATGTCTGTTTGATATTCCAGTCTCATACCATCTGCATATGTCTGTTTTCTATTCCAGTCTCATACCATCCCTATATGTTTGTTTTCTATGCCAGTCTAATACCATCCCTATATGTCTGTTTTCTATTCCAGTCTCATACCATCCCTATATGTCTGTTTTCTATGCCAGTCTCATACCATCCCTCTATATCTGTTTTCAATGCCAGTCTCATACCATCCCTATATGTCTGTTTTCTATGCCAGTCTCATATCATCCCTATATGTCTGTTTTCTACTGCAAGTCTCATATTATCCCTATATGTATGTTTCTATGCCAGTCTCATATCGTCCCTATATATCTGTTTTCAATGCCATTCTAATATCATCCCTATATGTCTGTTTGCTATGCCAGTCTCATACCATCTGCATATGTCAGTTTTCTATTCCAGGCTCATACCATCCCTATATGTTTGTTTTCTATGCCAGTCTCATACGATCCCTGTATGTCTTTTTTCTATGCCAGCCTCATACCATCCCTCTATGTCTGTTTTCAATGCCAGTCTCATATCGTCCCTACATGTCTGTTTTCAATGCCATTCTAATATCATCCCTATATGTCTGTTTGCTATGCCAGTCTCATACCATCTGCATATGTCTGTTTTCTATTCCAGTCTCATACCATCCCTATATGTTTGTTTTCTATGCCAGTCTCATACCATCCCTATATGTCTGTTTTCTATGTCAGTTTCATACCATCCCTATATGTCTGTTTTCTATGCCAGTCTCATACCATCCCTCTATATCTGTTTTCAATGCCAGTCTCATACCATCCTTATATGTCTGTTTTCTATGGCAGTCACATACCATCCTTATATGTCTGTTTTCTATGCCAGTCTCATACCATCCCTAAATGTCTGTTTTCTATGCCAGTCTCATACCATCCCTATATGTCTGTTTTCTATGCCAGTCTAATATATCATCCCTATATGTATGTTTCTATGCCAGTTTCATATCAACACTATATGTCTGTTTTCTACTGACAGTCTCATATCATCTCTATATGTCTGTTTTCTATGCCAGTCTCATATCATCCCTATATGTCTGTTTTCTATGCCAGTCTCATATCATCACCAATATGTCTGGTTTCTATTTCAGTCTCATACAATCCCTATATGTCTGTTTTCTATGCCAATCCCATACGATTCCTGTATGTATTTTTTCTATGCCAGCCTCATACCATCCCTCTATGTCTGTTTTCAATGCCAGTCTCATATCGTCCCTATATGTCTGTTTTCAATGCCATTCTAATATCATCCCTATATGTCTGTTTGCTATGCCAGTCTCATACCATCTGCATATGTCTGATTTCAATTCCAGTCTCATATCATGCCTATATGTTTGTTTTCTATGCCAGTCTCATACCATCAATATATGTCTGTTTTCTATGCCAGTCTCATACCATCCCTATATGTCTGTTTTCTATGCCAGTCTCATACCATCCTTCTATATCTGTATTCAATGCCAATCTCATATCATCCCTATATGTCTGTTTTCTATGCCAGTCTCATATCATCCCTATATGTCTGTTTTCTATGCCAGTCTCATATCATCCCTATATGTCTGTTTTCTACTGCAAGTCTCATATTATCCCTATATGTATGTTTCTATGCCAGTCTCATATCATCCCTATGTGTCTGTTTTCTACTGACAGTCTCATATCATCCCTATATGCCTGTTTTCTATGCCAGTCTCATAACATCCCTATATGTCTGTTTTCTATGCCAGTCTCATACCATCCTTATATGTCTGTTTTCTATGCCAGTCACATACCATCCTTATATGTCTGTTTTCTATGCCAGTCTCATATCATCCCTATGTGTCTGTTTTCTACTGACAGTCTCATATCATCCCTATATGCCTGTTTTCTATGCCAGGCTCATACCATCCCTATATGTCTGTTTTCTATGCCAGTCTCATATCATCCCTATATGTCTGTTTTCTATGCCAGTCTCATATCATCACCTATATGTCTGGTTTCTATTTCAGTCTCATACAATCCCTATATGTCTGTTTTCTATGCCAATCCCATACGATCCCTGTATGTCTTTTTTCTATTCCAGTCTCATACCATCCCTATATGTTTGTTTTCTATGCCAGTCTCATACCATCCCTATTTGTCTGTTTTCTATGCCAGTCTCATACCATCCCTATATGTCTGTTTTCTATGCCAGTCTCATACCATCCCTCTATATCTGTTTTCAATGCCAGTCTCATATCATCCCTATATGTCTGTTTTCTATGCCAGTCTCATATCATCCCTATATGTCTGTTTTCTACTGCAAGTTTCATATTATCCCTATATGTATGTTTCTATGCCAGTCTCATATCGTCCCTATATATCTGTTTTCAATGCCATTCTAATATCATCCCTATATGTCTGTTTGCTATGCCAGTCTCATACCATCTGCATATGTCAGTTTTCTATTCCAGGCTCATACCATCCCTATATGTTTGTTTTCTATGCCAGTCTCATACGATCCCTGTATGTCTTTTTTCTATGCCAGCCTCATACCATCCCTCTATGTCTGTTTTCAATGCCAGTCTCATATCGTCCCTACATGTCTGTTTTCAATGCCATTCTAATATCATCCCTATATGTCTGTTTGCTATGCCAGTCTCATACCATCTGCATATGTCTGTTTTCTATTCCAGTCTCATACCATCCCTATATGTTTGTTTTCTATGTCAGTTTCATACCATCCCTATATGTCTGTTTTCTATGCCAGTCTCATACCATCCCTCTATATCTGTTTTCAATGCCAGTCTCATACCATCCTTATATGTCTGTTTTCTATGGCAGTCACATACCATCCTTATATGTCTGTTTTCTATGCCAGTCTCATACCATCCCTAAATGTCTGTTTTCTATGCCAGTCTCATACCATCCCTATATGTCTGTTTTCTATGCCAGACTAATATATCATCCCTATATGTATGTTTCTATGCCAGTCTCATATCAACACTATATGTCTGTTTTCTACTGACAGTCTCATATCATCTCTATATGTCTGTTTTCTATGCCAGTCTCATATCATCCCTATATGTCTGTTTTCTATGCCAGTCTCATATCATCACCAATATGTCTGGTTTCTATTTCAGTCTCATACAATCCCTATATGTCTGTTTTCTATGCCAATCCCATACGATTCCTGTATGTATTTTTTCTATGCCAGCCTCATACCATCCCTCTATGTCTGTTTTCAATGCCAGTCTCATATCGTCCCTATATGTCTGTTTTCAATGCCATTCTAATATCATCCCTATATGTCTGTTTGATATGCCAGTCTCATACCATCTGCATATGTCTGTTTTCTATTCCAGTCTCATACCATCCCTATATGTTTGTTTTCTATGCCAGTCTCATACCATCAATATATGTCTGTTTTCTATGCCAGTCTCATACCATCCCTATATGTCTGTTTTCTATGCCAGTCTCATACCATCCTTCTATATCTGTATTCAATGCCAGTCTCATATCATCCCTATATGTCTGTTTTCTATGCCAGTCTCATATCATCCCTATATGTCTGTTTTCTATGCCAGTCTCATATCATCCCTATATGTCTGTTTTCTACTGCAAGTCTCATATTATCCCTATATGTCTGTTTTCTATGCCAGTCTCATATCATCACCAATATGTCTGGTTTCTATTTCAGTCTCATACAATCCCTATATGTCTGTTTTCTATGCCAATCCCATACGATTCCTGTATGTATTTTTTCTATGCCAGCCTCATACCATCCCTCTATGTCTGTTTTCAATGCCAGTCTCATATCGTCCCTATATGTCTGTTTTCAATGCCATTCTAATATCATCCCTATATGTCTGTTTGATATGCCAGTCTCATACCATCTGCATATGTCTGTTTTCTATTCCAGTCTCATACCATCCCTATATGTTTGTTTTCTATGCCAGTCTCATACCATCAATATATGTCTGTTTTCTATGCCAGTCTCATACCATCCCTATATGTCTGTTTTCTATGCCAGTCTCATACCATCCTTCTATATCTGTATTCAATGCCAGTCTCATATCATCCCTATATGTCTGTTTTCTATGCCAGTCTCATATCATCCCTATATGTCTGTTTTCTATGCCAGTCTCATATCATCCCTATATGTCTGTTTTCTACTGCAAGTCTCATATTATCCCTATATGTATGTTTCTATGCCAGTCTCATATCATCCCTATGTGTCTGTTTTCTACTGACAGTCTCATATCATCCCTATATGCCTGTTTTCTATGCCAGTCTCATAACATCCCTATATGTCTGTTTTCTATGCCAGTCTCATACCATCCTTATATGTCTGTTTTCTATGCCAGTCACATACCATCCTTATATGTCTGTTTTCTATGCCAGTCTCATATCATCCCTATGTGTCTGTTTTCTACTGACAGTCTCATATCATCCCTATATGCCTGTTTTCTATGCCAGGCTCATACCATCCCTATATGTCTGTTTTCTATGCCAGTCTCATATCATCCCTATATGTCTGTTTTCTATGCCAGTCTCATATCATCACCTATATGTCTGGTTTCTATTTCAGTCTCATACAATCCCTATATGTCTGTTTTCTATGCCAATCCCATACGATCCCTGTATGTCTTTTTCTATTCCAGTCTCATACCATCCCTATATGTTTGTTTTCTATGCCAGTCTCATACCATCCCTATTTGTCTGTTTTCTATGCCAGTCTCATACCATCCCTATATGTCTGTTTTCTATGCCAGTCTCATACCATCCCTCCATATCTGTTTTCAATGCCAGTCTCATATCATCCCTATATGTCTGTTTTCTATGCCAGTCTCATATCATCCCTATATGTCTGTTTTCTACTGCAAGTTTCATATTATCCCTATATGTATGTTTCTATGCCAGTCTCATATCGTCCCTATATATCTGTTTTCAATGCCATTCTAATATCATCCCTATATGTCTGTTTGCTATGCCAGTCTCATACCATCTGCATATGTCAGTTTTCTATTCCAGGCTCATACCATCCCTATATGTTTGTTTTCTATGCCAGTCTCATACGATCCCTGTATGTCTTCTTTTTTCTATGCCAGCCTCATACCATCCCTCTATGTCTGTTTTCAATGCCAGTCTCATATCGTCCCTACATGTCTGTTTTCAATGCCATTCTAATATCATCCCTATATGTCTGTTTGCTATGCCAGTCTCATACCATCTGCATATGTCTGTTTTCTATTCCAGTCTCATACCATCCCTATATGTTTGTTTTCTATGCCAGTCTCATACCATCCCTATATGTCTGTTTTCTATGTCAGTTTCATACCATCCCTATATGTCTGTTTTCTATGCCAGTCTCATACCATCCCTCTATATCTGTTTTCAATGCCAGTCTCATACCATCCTTATATGTCTGTTTTCTATGGCAGTCACATACCATCCTTATATGTATGTTTTCTATGCCAGTCTCATACCATCCCTAAATGTCTGTTTTCTATGCCAGTCTCATACCATCCCTATATGTCTGTTTTCTATGCCAGTCTAATATATCATCCCTATATGTATGTTTCTATGCCAGTCTCATATCAACACTATATGTCTGTTTTCTACTGACAGTCTCATATCATCTCTATATGTCTGTTTTCTATGCCAGTCTCATACCATCCCTCTATATCTGTTTTCAATGCCAGTCTCATATCATCCCTATATGTCTGTTTTCTATGCCAGTCTCATATCATCCCTATATGTCTGTTTTCTATGCCAGTCTCATATCATCCCTATATGTCTGTTTTCTACTGTAAGTCTCATATTATCCCTATATGTATGTTTCTTTGCCAGTCTCATATCATCCCTATGTGTCTGTTTTCTACTGACAGTCTCATATCATCCCTATATGCCGGTTTTCTATGCCAGTCTCATAACATCCCTATATGTCTGTTTTCTATGCCAGTCTCATACCATCCTTATATGTCTGTTTTCTATGCCAGTCACATACCATCCTTATATGTCTGTTTTCTATGCCAGTCTCATATCATCCCTATGTGTCTGTTTTCTACTGACAGTCTCATATCATCCCTATATGCCTGTTTTCTATGCCAGTCTCATACCATCCCTATATGTCTGTTTTCTATGCCAGTCTCATATCATCCCTATATGTCTGTTTTCTATGCCAGTCTCATATCATCACCTATATGTCTGGTTTCTATTTCAGTCTCATACAATCCCTATATGTCTGTTTTCTATGCCAATCCCTTACGATCCCTGTATGTCTTTTTTCTATTCCAGTCTCATACCATCCCTATATGTTTGTTTTCTATGCCAGTCTCATACCATCCCTATTTGTCTGTTTTCTATGCCAGTCTCATACCATCCCTCTATATCTTTTTTCAATGCCAGTCTCATATCATACCTATATGTCTGTTTTCTATGCCAGTCTCATATCATCCCTATATGTCTGTTTTCTATGCCAGTCTCATAACATCCCTATATGTCTGTTTTCTATGCCAGTCTCACACCATCCTTATATGTCTGTTTTCTATGCCAGTCTCATATCATCCCAATATGTCTGTTTTCTATGCCAGTCTCATACCATCCCTATATGTCTGTTTTCTATGCCAGTCTCATACCATCCCTCTATATCTGTTTTCAATGCCAGTCTCATACCATCCCTATATGTCTGTTTTCTATGCCAGTCTCATATCATCCCTATATGTCTGTTTTCTATGCCAGTCTCATATCATCACCAATATGTCTGGTTTCTATTTCAGTCTCATACAATCCCTATATGTCTGTTTTCTATGCCAATCCCATACGATCCCTGTATGTCTTTTTTCTATGCCAGCCTCATACCATCCCTCTATTTCTGTTTTCAATGCCAGTCTCATATCGTCCCTGTATGTCTGTTTTCAATGCCATTCTAATATAATCCCTATATGTCTGTTTGCTATGCCAGTCTCATACCATCTGCATATGTCTGTTTTCTATTCCAGTCTAATACCATCCCTATATGTTTGTTTTCTATGCCAGTCTCATATCATCCCTATATGTCTGTTTTCTACTGACAGTCTCATATCATCCCTATATGTCTGTTTTCTATGCCAGTCTCATTTCATCCCTATATGTCTGTTTTCTACTGACACTCTCATATTATCCCTATATGTATGTTTCTATGCCAGTCTCATATCAACACTATATGTCTGTTTTCTACTGACAGTCTCATATCATCTCTATATGTCTGTTTTCTATGCCAGTCTCATATCATCCCTATATGTATGTTTTCTATGCCATTCTCATACCATCCCTATATGTCTGTTTTCTATGCCAGTCTTATACCATCAATTATATGTCTGAATTCTATGCCAGCCTCATGCCATCCCTATATGTCTGTTTTCTATGCCAGTCTCATCCCATCTCTATATGTCTGTTTTCTATGCCAGTCCCATACCATCCTTATATGTCTGTTTTCTACTGCAAGTGTCATATCATCCCTATATGTCTGTTTCTATGCCAGTCTCATATCATGCCTATATGTCTGTTTTCTACTGACAGTCTCATATCATCTCTATATGTCTGTTTACTATGCCAGTCTCTTGTCATCCCTATATGTCTGTTTTCCATGCTAGTCTCATACCATCCCTATATGTCTGTTTTCTATGCCAGTCTCATATCATACATAAATGTCTGTTTACTATGCCAGTCTCATACCATCCCTATATGTATGTTTTCTATGCCAGTCTGATATCATACATAAATGTCTGTTTTCAATGCCAGTCTCATACCATCCCTATTTGTATGTTTTCTATGCCAGTCTCATATCATCCTTATATGTCTGTTTTCTATGCCAGTCTCATATCATCCCTGTATGTCTGTTTTATACTGCAAGTCTCAAATTATCCCTAAATGTATGTTTCTATGCCAGTCTCATATCATCTCTATATATCTGTTTTCTATTGACAGTCTCATATCATCTCTATATGTCTGTTTACTATGCCAGTCTCATATCATCCCTATATGTCTGTTTTCTATGCCAGTCTCATACCATCCCTATGTGTCTGTGTTCTATGCCAGTCCCATACCATCTCTATATGTCTGTTTTCTATGCCAGTCTCATACCATCCCTTATATGTCTGATTTTTATGCCAGTCTCATGCCATCCCTATATGTCTGTTTTCTATGCCAGTCTTATATAATCCTTATATGTCTGTTTTCTATGGCAGTCACATACCATCCCTATATGTCTGTTTTCTATGCCAGTCTCATACCATCCTTATATGTCTGTTTTCTATGGCAGTCACATACCATCCTTATATGTCTGTTTTCTATGCCAGTCTCATACCATCCCTCTATATCTGTTTTCAATGCCAGTCTCATACCATCCCTATATGTCTGTTTTCTATGCCAGTCTCATATCATCCCTATATGTCTGTTTTCTACTGCAAGTCTCATATTATCCCTATATGTATGTTTCTATGCCAGTCTCATATCATCCCTCTGTATCTGTTTTCAATGCCAGTCTCATACCATCCCTATATGTCTGTTTTCTATGCCAGTCTCATATCATCCCTATATGTATGTTTCTATGCCAGTCTCATATCAACACTATATGTCTGTTTTCTACTGACAGTCTCATATAATCTCTATATGTCTGTTTTCTATGCCAGTCTCATATCATCCCTATATGTCTGTTTTCTATGCCAGTCTCATATCATCACCAATATGTCTGGTTTCTATTTCAGTCTCATACAATCCCTATATGTATGTTTCTATGCCAGTCTCATATCAACACTATATGTCTGTTTTCTACTGACAGTCTCATATAATCTCTATATGTCTGTTTTCTATGCCAGTCTCATACAATCCCTATATGTCTTTTTTCTATGCCAATCCCATACGATCCCTGTATGTCTTTTTTCTATGCCAGCCTCATACCATCCCTCTATTTCTGTTTTCAATGCCAGTCTCATACCATCCCTATATGTCTGTTTTCTATGCCAGTCTCATATCATCCCTATATGTCTGTTTTCTATGCCAGTCTCATATCATCCCTATATGTCTGTTTTCTACTGCAAGTCTCATATTATCCCTATATGTCTGTTTTCTATGCCAGTCACATACCATCCTTATATGTCTGTTTTCTATGCCAGTCTCATATCATCCCTATATGTCTGTTTTCTATGCCAGTCTCATACCATCCCTATATGTCTGTTTTCTATGCCAGTCTCATGCCATCCCTCTATATCTGTTTTCAATGCCAGTCTCATACCATCCCTATATGTCTGTTTTCTATGCCAGTCTCATATCATCCCTATATGTCTGTTTTCTATGCCAGTCTCATATCATCACCAATATGTCTGGTTTCTATTTCAGTCTCATACAATCCCTATATGTCTGGTTTCTATGCCAATCCCATACGATCCCTGTATGTCTTTTTTCTATGCCAGCCTCATACCATCCCTCTATTTCTGTTTTCAATGCCAGTCTCATATCGTCCCTGTATGTCTGTTTTCAATGCCATTCTAATATAATCCCTATATGTCTGTTTGCTATGCCAGTCTCATATCATCCCTATATGTCTGTTTTCTACTGACAGTCTCATATCATCTCTATATGTCTGTTTTCTATGCCAGTCTCATTTCATCCCTATATGTCTGTTTTCTACTGACAGTCTCATATTATCCCTATATGTATGTTTCTATGCCAGTCTCATATCAACACTATATGTCTGTTTTCTACTGACAGTCTCATATCATCTCTATATGTCTGTTTTCTATGCCAGTCTCATATCATCCCTATATGTCTGTTTTCTATGCCATTCTCATACCATCCCTATATGTCTGTTTTCTATGCCAGTTTTATACCATCAATTATATGTCTGAATTCTATGCCAGCCTAATGCCTTCCCTATATGTCTGTTTTCTATGCCAGTCTCATCCCATCTCTATATGTCTGTTTTCTATGCAGGTCCCATACCATCCCTATATGTCTGTGTTCTATGCCAGTCCCATACCATCCTTATATGTCTGTTTTCTACTGCAAGTGTCATATCATCCCTATATGTCTGTTTCTATGCCAGTCTCATATCATGCCTATATGTCTGTTTTCTACTGAGTCTCATATCATCTCTATATGTCTGTTTACTATGCCAGTCTCATGTCATCCCTATATGTCTGTTTTCCATGCTAGTCTCATACCATCCCTATATGTCTGTTTTCTATGCCAGTCTCATATCATACATAAATGTCTGTTTTCAATGCCAGTCTCATACCATCCCTATATGTATGTTTTCTATGCCAGTCTCATATCATACATACATGTCTGTTTTCAATGCCAGTCTCATACCATCCCTATATGTATGTTTTCTATGCCAGTCTCATATCATCCCTTTGTCTGTTTTCTATGCCAGTCTCATATCATCCCTGTATGTCTGTTTTCTACTGCAAGTCTCAAATTATCCCTAAATGTATGTTTCTATGCCAGTCTCATATCATCTCTATATATCTGTTTTCTATTGACAGTCTCATATCATCTCTATATGTCTGTTTACTATGCCAGTCTCATATCATCCCTATATGTCTGTTTTCTATGCCAGTCTCATACCATCCCTATGTGTCTGTGTTCTATGCCAGTCCCATACCATCCTTATATGTCTGTTTTCAATGCCAGTCTCATATCATCCCTTTATGTCTGTTTTCTATGCCAGTCTCATACCATCCCTTATATGTCCGATTTCTATGCCAGTCTCATGCCATCCCTATATGTCTGTTTTCTATGCCAGTCTTATATAATCCCTATATGTCTTTTTTCTATGCCAGTGTCATACCATCCCTATATGTCTGTTTTCTACTGCCAGTCTCAAATCATCCCTATATGTATGTTTTCTATGCCAGTCTCATATCATTCTTTCATGTCTGTTTTCTGCTGCCAGTCTCAAATCATCCCTATATGTATGTTTTCTATGCCAGTCTCATATCACCCCTATATGTCTGTTTTCTATGCCAGTCTCATATCATCCCTATATGTCTGTTTTCTATACCAGTCTCATACCATCCCTATATGTCTGTTTTCTATGCCAGTCTCATACCATCCCTCTATGTCTGTTTTCAATGCCAGTCTCATACCATCCCTATATGTCTGTTTTCTATGCAAGGTCTCATACCATCCCTATATGTCTGTTTTCTATGCCAGTCTCTTATCATCCCTATATGTCTGTTTTCTATGCCAGTCTCATATCATCCTTATATGTCTGTTTTCTATGCCAGTCTCATGCCATCCCTAATGCCTGTTTTCCTGACCAGTGAACAATTCCTATTGCCATACTAAAAATACTTTTAAAGAGCCAGCATCCTCCTTGCCCTCCTTCCTTCACCTCCTCTCAACGATCTCTCCCTCTGCCCCCTAATCTCCTCCCGCCCACACAAACGAATCAGGAGCCTGCATGAAATCAGCTGTGATCTCTGGCAGGAGTGGAGAGGGATAGAGCGAATGCATGGGGCATTAGATGCCTGAGGATGCTGTTACAGTGTACTGTTGCTTCTGCTCCAGCTGTTTGGAAGGAGGAGCAGGATTTAGTATTACTACTACTAATTCTACTTCTACTGCCACTGGTACAGTACCACACCAGTAGAATAAACAGTGCTCTCAGCTGTACATTCATTCAATACCTTAGGCTACTCTTACAGTACACACAGTCGTTGCCAAAAGTTTTGAGAATGACACAAATATTAATTTCCACAAAGTTTGCTGCTTCAGTGTCTTTAGATTTTTTCGTCAGATGTTACTATGGAATACTGAAGTATAATTACAAGCATTTCATAAGTGTGAAAGGCTTTTATTGACAATTACATGAAGTTGATGCAAAGAGTCAATATTTGCAGTGTTGACCCTTCTTTTTCAAGACCTCTGCACTCTGCCCTGGCATGCTGTCAATTAACTTCTGGGCCACATCCTGACTGATGACAGCCCGTTCTTGCATAATCAATGCTTGGATTTTGTCAGAATGTGTGGGTTTTTGTTTGTCCACCCGCCTCTTGAGGATTGACCACAAGTTTTCAATGGGATTAAGGTCTGGGGAGTTTCCTGGCCGTGGACCCAAAATATCGATGTTTTGTTCCCCGAGCCACTTAGTTATCACTTTTGCCTTATGGCAAGGTGCTCCATCATGCTGGAAAAGACATTGTTCTTCATCAAACTGTTCCTGGAGGTTGGGAGAAGTTGCTCTCGGAGGATGTGTTGGTACCATTCTTTATTCATGGCTGAGTTCTTTGGCAAAATTGTGAGTGAGCCCACTCCCTTGGCTGAGAAGCAACCCCACACCAATGGTGTCAGGATGCTTTACTGTTGGCATGACACAGGACTGATGGTAGCGCTCACCTTGTCTTCTCCCGACAAGCTTTTTTCCAGATGCCCCAAACAATTGGAAAGGGGATTCATCAGAGAAAATGACTTTACCCCAGTCCTCAGCAGTACACCAATCCCTGTGCCCTTTGCAGAATATCAGTCTGTCCCTGATGTTTTTCCGGGAGAGAAGTGGGTGGATAACTCTTCATGACATTCTGGAGTACATGCAAATTGCCATCATACAAACTGAGGCAGCAGACTTGAAGCAGACGTGAAAATTAACATTTGTGTCATTCTCAAAACTTTTGGCCACAACTGTACACTAACATGAATACTACTGGATTTAGTCTGTTTGGAGTGTCAGTCTCAGTTGTGGTGTGTTGATTGCTGTAGCTGGGAGAAGAACATTCTATTGTTACTTGAAATTTTACCTTCTCTGGTCTCCTAAGGATTTCCATTTCTGAAATGTATCATCCAACACTCTCCACCACGTAAGTGTTGATAGTGTATTGATACATATGAGTTGAGCCACATGCATAGACCATGTCAAATAACAGTATCACTTCCTGGTGTGCCTTTCATCTGGCAGTCATACTCTGACATCACTTTCACTGGCACCTACCCACTGAGTAGGTGTGTGTGAGTGTGTGAGTGTGTGAGTGTCATAGTCTTATATCACCTTCATCGGCACCTGCCTGGTGTGTAGGTGTGTGTAAGCAGTGTGTGGTATAGTCTAATATCATCTATTCTATATGTGAAGCGGTATAGCTACTGTACTCACACTGCTCTTAGAAAATATAATCTCCTGTATGTGTTTTCTGTGTGTATGTATGTTTGTGTGTGTGTGTGTGCTACTGTACTCGACCTGCTCACAGAGTAGAGGATCCATTCACTCATCAAATATTTAGCAGCAACATCAGCCTCCCAGGTGCTGCTTTAATAACAACACACACACACACACATTTCAGAACCAAAGTGTAGGGACAAAAAACATATGCTACATTGCCCTGCTGATAGTGGCAGTGGGGTGGGAGATGCCTAGTCTACCTCATGGCTCAGGTCAGGTGCCTGCATACAGAACCAGTCAAAAGTTTGGACACCAACTCATTCAAAGGTTTTTCTTTATTTTGACTATTTTCTCCATTGTAGAATAACAGTGAAGATATCAAAACTATGTAATAACACATATGGAATAATGTAGTAACCAAAAAAGTGTTAAACAAATCAAAATATATTTTATATTTGAGATTCTTCAAAATAGCCACCCAGATTTGCACACTCTTGGCATTCTCTCAACCAACTTCATGAGGTAGTCACCTGGAATGCATTTCAATGAACAGGTGTGCCTGTTAACAGACGACTCACAAGTCCTCAACTGGCAGCTTCATTAAATAGTACCTGCAAAACACCCGTCTCAACGTCAACAGTGAAGAGGCGACTCCGGGATGCTGGCCTTCTAGGAAGAGTTCCTCTGTCCAGTGTCTGTGTTCTTTTGCCCATCTTAATCTTTTATTTTTATTGACCAGTCTGAGATATGGCTTTTCTTTGCAATTTTGCCCAGAAGGCCAACATCCCGGAGTCGGCTCTTCACTGTTGACGTTGAGCCTGGTGTTTTGCGGATATTATTTTATGATCTGCCAGTTGAGGACTTGTGAGGCGTCTGTTTCTCAAACTAGACACACTAATGTACTTGTCCTCTTACTCAGTTGTGCACCAGGGTCTCCCACTCCTCGTTCTATTCTGGTTAGAGCCAGTTTGCGCTGTTCTGTGAAGGGAGTAATACACAGCCATACAAGATCTTCAGTTTCTTGGCAATTTCTTGCGTGGCATAGCCTTAATTTCTCAGAACAAGAATAGACTGACGAGTTTCAGAAGGAAGTTCTTTGTTTCTGGCCATTTTGAGCCTGTAATCGAACCCACAAATGCTGATGCTCCAGATACTCAACTACTCCAAAGAAGGCCAATATTATTGCTTCTTTAATCAGAACAGTTTTCAGCTGTGCTAACATAATTGCAAAAGGGTTTTCTAATGATCAATTAGCCTTTTAAAATTATAAACTTGGATTAGCTAACACAACGTGCCATTGGAACACAGGAGTGACTGTTGCTGATAATGGGCCGCTGTACGCCTATGTAGATATTCCATAAAAAATCTGCCATTTCCAGCTACAATAGTCATTTACAACATTATCAATGTCTACACTGTATTTCGGTTATTTTAATGGACCAAAAAATAGATTTTCTTTCAAAACAAGGACATTTCTAAGTGACCCCAAACATTTGAATGGTAGTGGAAATGTAAATGAAATTCAACACTTGTATTTAATGAAAGACACCTGTTATAGAGGTGGAGGTCTGCGCCCGTGTGTTAAATATCGAGGTATTAATCAGATCACTGTGAGTTACAGCTACCCGCTGCCTCTCATAGCCAGTGCGATCGAGTCAATGTACGGGTCGCGCTTCTTCACCAAATTGGATCTCAGGAGTGCGTACAATCTGGTGCGTATCCGGGAGGGGGATGAGTGGAAGACAGCATTTAGTCAATAACATTCATGATATTCAACACTTGTCATGCTGTTGAAGGCATTATTTTGTGTCCATTTCTGTTATCTCCCAATAGACTTCATACAGGGGAAAAGTGTTGCTGAACTTGTGATTAACATTTTGGTGGAAACCTTGCCACTGGTTTCCATGCCAGACTCTGGCCATAGAATCAGCCAGAGAGACATACATTCATATTTCACAGTCTTTCATTTATGTTCATGGTTTGGTATGTAGTCCGAGGAGTGGCAGACCACATTCTACAGTATAAATGTAACGGTCCTGTGTGTAGCTGTGTAGAGAGTCAGGCGCAGGACAGCAGAATAGAGTAATCAACGTAATTTACAAAAAAATACAAAATAACAACGGTAAACTGTTGTATAACACAAAGACGGACCGAGTTACAACAAACAATCAATCACAAAGACATGGGGGGGCAGAGGTTTAACTTCTTAGGGAGCGGCAGCAGAGGTGACGGTTTTGGAGAGTCTGGCATGCCCAAAGTAAAATGCCTGCCACTCAAGCCCAGAAAATAGGATATGCACATGATTAGTACTATTGGATAGGAAACACTCTGAAGTTTCTAAAAGTGTTAAAATAATGTATGTGAGTATAACAGAACTGATTTAGCAGGCGTAAACCCCAAATCCATCCAGATTTGCAGTTTTTTTTTTCCCTCTGTCAGCCTGTATTCTCCAGGCTGCCTATTGATTTTAATGGGAACCAGCTCCTAGATTGCAGTACCTTTGGCTTCCACTAGATGTCAACAGTCTTTATACAGTGTCTGGAGGCTCTAGCACTAAGCAGAACAGATAGGAAGAGGAAGTAGTGAAGGGATCACATTTGTCAACAACATTTGACGAGCGCGCCCCACTTTATTTTCCTTTCCTATTGTTCACGTTATCGTCCGGTTGAAATATTACAGTAAATATACATAAAAGGATACCTAAGGATACATTACAATCATACGCCCTCGCGAGTGTGAGCCAAATCCCACTGGGACCAGGTGAAGGATACAATCTGACAGCGCTGTGATATTGCCAAGAAGCAGAGCTTTTGATGACTATGCAACACTAGTATATTGATGAATGTTTAATAATTAAACTTTTGGATTTTGAATTTGGCACCTTACATTTCACCGGGTAGTGTCGGGAGCGCGCCGCTACTCCCTAAGTAGTTAAATAAGGAACATGTAATTAGTGATTGGAAACCAGGTGTGTGTAATGAAGACAAAACTAACGGAAAAATGAAATGTGGATCGACAGTGGCTAGAAGACCGGTGACGTCGACCGCCGAACGCCGCCCGAACAAGGAGAGTACCCCCTCTTGATGCGCGGCTCCAGCAGCTCGCCAACACTGGCCTCGCGGACGGCCCGGAGGACGAGGCGCATGGTGATCCGGAAGGAGACGGTGAAACTCCCGTAGCAGCGACGGATCCAGGATGTCCTCCACCGGCACCCAACATCTCTCCTCCGGTCCGTATCTTTCCCACTCCACGAGGTACTGGAGGCCCCTCGCCCGGCGCCTTGAGTCCATGATGGCTCGGACAGCATATGCCGGAGCCCCCTTGATGTCCAGAGGGGGCGGAGGAACCTCCCGCACCTCAGACTCCTGGAGTGGGCCAGCCACCACCGGCCTGAGGAGAGACACATGGAACGAGGGGTTAATACGGTAATCTGGGGGAAGCTGTAACTTGTAACATATCTCGTTCAATCTCCTCAGGACATTAAAGGGCCCCACAAACCGCTTCCAGCAAGGCAGGCGGAAGGGCAGGTTTCGGGTCGAGAGCCAGACCCTGTCCCCTGGTGCGAACACCAGGGCCCCACTGCAGTGGTGGTCAACGCTCGACTTCTGCCGCCTCACGGCTCGTTGCAGGTGCACATTCCTCCGAGCACCTAAAGCAATCATCCACCGCAGGAGCCTCGATCTGGCTCTGATGCCATGGTGCCAGAACCGGCTGGTACCCCAGTACACACTGGAAGGGGGAGAGGTTAGTAGAAGAGTGGCGGAGTGAGTTCTGGGCCATCTCTGCCCAGGGAATGAAACTCGCCCACTCCCCCGGCCGGTCCTGGCAATAGGACCGCAGAAACCTATCCACATCCTGGTTGACTCTTTCCACCTGCCCATTACTCTCGGGGTGAAAACCTGAGGTAAGTCTGACCGAGACCCCCAGACGTTCCATGAACGCCCTCCAAACCCTGGACATGAACTGGGGACCCCGATCAGAAACTATGTCCTCAGGCACCCCGGAGTGCCGGAACACGTGGGTGAACAGGGCCTCCGCAGTCTGCAGGGCCGTAGTGAGACCGGGCAAAGGAAGGAGGCGGCAGGACTTAGAAAACCTATCCACAACAACCAGGATCGGGGTGTTTCCCTGTGACGGTGGAAGATCCATGGCCCACCTTGCCCACCTAAACATGGCCCACCTTGCCTGGCAAGGGTTCAGTCTCCTCGACGCCCGGATGTACTCCAGATTACGGTGGTCAGTCCAGATGTGAAAAGCTTGTTTATCCCCTCAAGCCAGTGTCTCCACGCCTTCAGAGCTTTTACGACAGCCAACAACTCCCGGTCCCCCACATCATAGTTTCGCTCTGCCGAGCTGAGCTTCTTCGAAAAGAAGACACGGGCAGAGTTTTGGTGGCGTACCCGAGTGCTGAGACAGCACAGCTCCTATCCCAGCCTCGGACGCGTCCACCTCAACTATGAATGCCAAAGAAGGATCCGGATGAGCCAGCACGGGAGCCAAGGTTAGCAGAGCCTTCAGATGACCTAAAGACATGTCCGCCTCAGCTGACCCCTGCAGTCGCACCAGCCCCCCCTTCCGCAGTGAAGTAATAGGAGCCGCTACCTGACCAAAGCCCTGGATAAACCTCCGGTAGTAGTTGGCAAACCCTAAGAACCGCTGCACTTCCTTTACAGTGGTTGGATTCGGGCCAATTACGCACGGCTGATATGCGGTCATTCTCCATCTCCACCCCTGACGTGTAAATGCGGTACCCTAGGAAAGAGACGGACTGCTGGAAGAACAGACGTTTCTCAGCCTTGAAGTACAGGTCATGCTCCTACAGTCTACCCGGCACCTTGCGCACCAGGGACACATGCTCGGCGCGTGTAGCGGAGTATATCAGAATGTCATCGATATACACCACTACACCCTGCCCGTGCAGGTCCCGGAAAATCTTGTCTACAAATGCCTGGAAGACTGATGGAGCATTCATCAACCCGTACGGCATGACGAGGTACTCATAGTGCCCTGAGGTGGTACTAAATGCTGTCTTCCACTCATCCCCCTCCCGGATACGCACCAGATTGTACGCACTCCTGATATCCAATTTGGTGAAGAAGCGCGACCCGTACATTGACTCGATCGCACTGGCTATGAGAGGCAGCGATAACTCACAGTGATCTGATAACTCACAGTGATCTGATTAATACCTCGATAGTTAACACACGGGCGCAGACCTCCATCCTTCTTCTTCACAAAAAAAGAAACTTGAGTAGGCAGGTGAAGTGGAGGGCCGAATGTATCCCTGTCCCAGAGATTCGGAAACGTATGTCTCCATAGTTGCCGTCTCCTCCTGTGACAGAGGATACACTTGACTCCTGGGAAGTGCTGCATCTACCAGGAGATTTATTGCACAATCCCCCCGTCGATGGGGTGGTAATTGAGTCGCCTTCTTTTTACACAAGGCCAGAGCCAAATCGGCATATTCTGAGGGGATGTGCACGGTGGAGACCTGGTCTGGACTCTCCACCGTAGTTTCACAGATGGAAACACCTACACACCTTCCCGAGCACTTTCGTGACCATCCCTTTAGAGCCCTCTGTTGCCACGAAATAGTGGGGTCATGATAGGCCAACCAGGGTAGACCCAGCACCACGTGAAACGCACGAGAATCAACGAGGTAGAGACTAATCTTCTCCTCATGACCCCCCTGCGTCACCATACTCAGTGGAGCTGTAACCTCCCTAATCAGCCCTGACCCTAATGGTCGACTATCTAAGGCGTGCACAGGGAAGGGCATATCAACAGACACAATGGGGATCCCTAAACTACGGGCAAATGAGCGGTCAATAAAGTTCCTGCGCCTGAATCGACGAGCGCCTTATGCTGGGAACGTGGGGAAAACTCAGGAAAATCTATAAACAAAAACATGTGAGCAACAGGGGGCTCTGGGCGAGTCTGGTGCCTACTCACCTGGGATGACACGATAGTGCCCTGCCTGCTGCCTCGACTCCCTGAGGTACCCTCCCAGCACTGACCAGCAGTGTGCCCTCTGCGGCCACATAAGGTGCAGGGAGTGGTCCCTCCTCCGGCCCCCCTAAGCGCAGTCCCTCCTAGCTCCATAGGTGTTGGATCAGAGGTGTTGGGGGATGGAACTAACAGGGCCTGATCCGGACGTCCACGGGTGGCCAGCAGGGTATCCAGCCTGATGGATATGTCCACCAGCTGGTTGAAGGATAAGGTGGTGTCCCTGCATGACAGCTCCCGTTGGACGTCCTCGCGCAGACTGCACCTGTAATGGTCGATCAGGGCCCTGTCATTCCATCCTGCTCCGGCGGCCAGGGTGCGGAACTCCAGTGAAAAGTCCTGTGCGCTCCTCGTCTTCTGCCTGAGGTGGAACAGGCGTTCACCCGCCGCTCTACCCCCAGGTGGATGGTCAAACACTGTCCTGAAGCGGCAGGTGAACTCCTCATAGTGGTCCAACGCCACTCCGTCCTCCCACCATACGGCGTTGGCCCACTCCAGGGCTTTCCCAGATAAGCAGGAGACGAGGGCGGACACGCTCTTGCGTCCCGAGTGAGCCGGGAGAACGATCGCCAGGTAGAGCTCTAGCTGGAGGAGGAACCCCTGGCACCCGGCAGCCGTTCCATCATACGCCCTCGGGAGCGTGAGCCGAATCCCACTGGGACCAGGTGAAGGAAGGGTGGACATCTGTGTTGGTTGTGGAGTGGGAGGTTGGGATGAAGGTGGAGGCGCTGAAAAACCTCCCCTCTCCCATCGTTCCATACTTTTCAGCACGCGATCCATGCCGGTGCCATGACTCTGTAACATGATCGCGTGCTGCTGTAGACGCTCCTCGACTGGAGGAGGTTGGTGCGCTCCTGCTGACTTCATTTAGGGTGATTGATTCTGTAACGGTCCTGTGTGTAGCTGTGTAGCGAGTCAGGCGCAGGACAGCAGAATAGAGTAATCAATGTAATTTACTCAAAAATACAAAATAACAATGGTAAACTCACGAGCCCACAAAGACGGACTGAGTTACAACAAACAATCAATCACAAAGACATGGGGGGACAGAGGTTTAAATAAGGAACGTAATTAGTGATTGGAAACCAGGTGTGTGTAATAATGAAGACAAAACTAACGGGAAAATGAAATGTGGATCAACGGTGGCTAGAAGACTGGTGACGTTGACTGCCGAACGCCGCCCCAACAAGGAGAGGGACCAACTTCGGCGGAAGTCGTGACAATAAACATGTTGCTAGTCTTATCCTTCAGCGGATAAACCATTGATGTATGTGTAGCTTTGTTCTGCCTAGCTGTACACACTGTGTGTGTGTTTGTGTGTCTGAGTTTTATGGCCTGAACCAGCTGTTGTGAATCTACAGTGCGAGGGTCGTAGTGATGAGTAAGTAATGAGGCAGATGGATAGATGAGGCGAGCGAGAGAGAGAGAGATTAGAGTAGAGAAGAAGTCACAAGGGGACGGATACACCATTATTACACATAGATTAACCACAGATCCAAAGACTCAATCCACACACACACACTCTTGTTATCACATCACACACAGCTGTCAGTTACCAATCTCTGTTCTCTGTTGATTGGTGGTACTGATGCTAACATGCGATCACTGAATTCTAGTCACTAGACCTCAAAATAGCAACCTCTATAAACCTCAGGCCAATGCGTTCTGAAAGAGAGTGCTGAACCTCCTGTGGTTTCAGGACTTGGTAATGCGAGAGAGAGAGAGAGATGACCATGCAGCTCCTGCTGAATAGAAATACCACAGTGTGACAGACTAGCTCTCACACACAGAATAACTCAGCACTGCCTCAATGCCTCTGTTCTTTCCTTCCACCCCCTCTCTCTCTATCTCTCTCTCTCTCTCTCTCTCTCTCTCTCTCTCTCTCTCTCTCTCTCTCTCTCTCTCTCTCTCTCTCTCTCTGTCTCTGTCTCTCTTGCTCTCTCTCTCTCTCTCTCTCTCTCGCGTTGTCATTCTCTACCTCTGAGTCACTTGCTGCCTGTTGTTTTCTAATGGTCTCTTCCCCTCTATTTCTTTCCAAGTGCTCTCATCTCTTTGTTGTAGAGTCTCTCCTACCCATTTAGTGATTCTCATCTTTTCTCTCACTCTGTGAATTGCCTTCATCCCTTTCTCTGGCTCTCCCCCTCTCACTTTCAATGGATTATCATGTAGGAGTGAGTCACAAGATCTATACCATCCCGTTGTTCTTTCTCTCTCTCCCTCGCTCGTGAGTCATGAGTGTAAGTGGGTGGGGCGTCTGTGCAGCTGATGGATCGTGGGTTTTTCTCACATCCCTTATCTCACATAAATAGACATGCGCACAAATAAGTAAGTGACTTATTGTGAGTAAGGGGTTTCAGCGTGACCTCAAAATGTGCCACACTCACCCACACTCACACACTGAGGCAGAGACTGGGGTCAATGAGGCCTGTAAGGTATAGCAGGGTGAAATTGGGGGGATGTGTTGACTGCTTAAGGCCGGAGCTGCACCACACTGACATACTGTGTGTGTTTTCATACTTTGTGTGTTTCTACATTGTATGTGTTTGCAATGTGTGTTTTGTTTTACAGTGTGTGTTTGTACCGGTCATTGAGGCCATTGATGTGGACGAAGTGGATGGGTGCTGACCACTGCCGATAGACTATACTTTTCTACTATTTGAGTACTTGTGTGTCACGTCCTGGCCATAGATAGCCCTTTTGGCTGCTCTATGGTGGTTTTGGTCAGGACGTGAGCAGGGGTGGTTTTTGTTCTATGTTTTATTTTCTATGTTTGGTTTGTGGATGGTTCCCAATTAGAGGCAGCTGAGTGTCGTTACCTCTAATTGGGGACCATATATATGTTTGTTCTTTTCCCCACTTGCGGTGTGGGTCATTGTGTGAGCACCTGTATGTGCTACACTTTCGTTACGGTCGGTTTGTTCTTTGTTTTCACCAGTTACGTAATAAATAGAATATGTATACTGGATACCTCGCTGCACCTTGGTCCGTTCTTCACGACGATCGTGACATTGTGCCTCTTCTAGAAATACCCTATTTTTTTATAATAAAAAAAAAAGTAACCTTTATTTAACTAGGCAAGCCAGTTAAGAACAAATTCTTATTTACAATGACGCCCTAGGAACAATGGGTTAACTGCCTTGTTCAGGGGCAGAACGACAGATTTTTACAGTACAGACACCCTTTTCTCCCCACCTAAAGGTCTGATATACATACCAATGAAATATTCAGTAATAGCAATGCATATAATAAAGACTGCAGGAAGTGAAAGCTGGTAATATATCCCAGAGCTCCTAAATCACAGATATGAGAAATGCAGAATGGATAGATTAATAAAATAATAATCAACCATTTACTAGTTCAAAGCTTTAATGTGGGTTGAGTATTTCAGATGAAGTGTATGTATGATATAGTGAAGGGAGTAAAATCATTAAACGTGGTACCACAGGGGCGTGTTCTCTTGCATCTGTGTGTGGTGAATCTGGCACAACATAGATAACAGACAACCTCTGAGACTATCTGTCCTTCGTGCTCCAGGCTTTCATCTAGTCCAGTCACACACACACACACACACACACAGACAGACCATTTCATACGTAATAAAGTGTTCTGGTGCATTAGGCAGTGAGGGAAACATCACTGTGCTGCTGATGGGGAGACAGAGTGAGGAAAGAGAGAGACACACACACAGAGAGAGAGACACAGAGAGAAAGAGATGGTCTGGGAAGCTAGCGGGTCTACTGGCTGGGCTGGGTGTTAAGGGTGGTGTAACATTGTGGTGTAACACCCACTACCTGAGTGAGTGCTACTGTGCTAAGACACAGAGAGGGGTAGCTGTGGTGAGGTGGTTAGAGGGAGGGTGTTAGGGGACTTATAGACTGTTGCTATGGTAGCCAGTGGAACAGATCAGCTGTGTGAACTTCATCCTCAGATGGCTCCAGTCTGTGTGTGTGTGTGTTTGTGTGTGTTAGCCACATTATTGATAGCTGAACATGAATATTTTTTATTTATTTCAGGTATGAGGTAGGGTAGAGGGGAGACCTACACACACAGTTTCTATTTAGGCCAAAACTCTTACTCAACAAAAACACCCTGATGAATGTTACGTTGTCAGAATGTAAAAGTTTAATTCCTCAGATAAGGTTGAATATTAATGAGACAGGCTCCTCGGTCTAGCCAATTACATGCTTGAATGGTCACTGTGGCGCTCTTCCTCATTCCAGAGGGAAAATGTGGCGACGTAGATTGGCTTCTGTTCTGGTTATTATGATCTCCATCTCTAGCATCATTACTGACCACGGTGACAGAGAAAGAGAGGGGAAGAGATGGGGGAAGAGAGAGGAATAGACAGCCATGCAGGAGCTGATATGAATACTAATCAATCAACTCTTTATAATTACCAGTTGAAGACACTTCACGTTTAAGTTGGCCATTTTTTGAAGGGGAAATGCATCTGTTGAGATACACTGTGGATATAATTTCATATCTAATGACTCAGATCAAGTATCTATAACTTTTGAGGGGTTACATCTATTCCATTTTATAGAATCCATGTTCCATCATCAACAGTACATTCTCAAAACTATTTTTATTGTTCAGCGGTATTCTTTGTTCAATATTCTCTGATCCGCACACACAGAATTCCGCATTAATGTAATCATTCAATGATGTCAACTTACCTAGAATTCTAGATCTCATGTAAAACCAAATGAAATCACAAGTTAAACCATACGATCAGACAAAGTATGGTAGGTCATACTCACGTACATCCTCACGAAAGTTAACATTTAACTATACAGTAAAACAATAACACAGTACCATTTCCAGTTGAATAAAATCTTAAGCACTACTAAACTCAAAACAGATACCTATAATAATGTATTTACAGTGAGACACATTAGAAAGAAACACTACTTGTTGATGTGCGTATACGTTATGTATTTTCTAACCAGTGGTTTTAAACACAAGCAGCTCAAGAATATCTCTAGAAACATACATATGTTTTATTTCTAATGAATCTGATTGAATGTCTGTTATCTGTGGGTTCGTCTGGCATGGCTGTGAATCTTCTGTCTGTTCAGAGAGGCCTGCTGTCAGTTCTGTGGTCTTAAAGTAAGAGGCCACGTCGTTCCAAACTATTAATCTCTTCTACATGCCTTCGATCTGACGGACACTCAGGGACAGACACACTCAGCATATCTACAGGTGGCAAGGTTTCCACCAGAAACCAGGGAAGGAAAAAGCACAATATAACAAAGTCTGGTTATTAGAAGGAAGAAGACAATATGGTGAAGTCTAAGAGAAGACAGTGTCATGTTTTAGCTTCGTTGGTTGTAGTATTCTCTACTGAAAAAACCTGCCCCAGTGTGTGTGTGTGTGTGTTGTACAGTCTTTACTCTCTCGCTCTCTCCCCCCTCAGGTGTCCAAGGTGTGTCTGGGGGCTCGGTGTGGGTCTCCTTTCCCCCTCCCCTTCCTCTCTCCTACTTCCATTGGCTGGGTGTATCTGCGTTTAGTCTTCTTACGTCTCTTCCCTGAGCACCAGACCCTCTCACAGTACTCCTCCACCTGCTGGGAGTCCCCATAGCCTATCAGCTGGAGAAACTCCTTGTACCACAGCTGTGAGGCAGGGCCTGGTCCTGGGGCTGGCAGCCTGGATGTAGTACCTGGGCCTGGGGCTGGCAGCCTGGAAGTAGGACCTGGGCCTGGCAGCCTGGAGGTAGGGCCTGGAGCTTGGGCTGGGGCTAGGGATAACCCTGGTAGGGCTCCTTGTAGCCTGGAACTGGGGTCAGAGTTGTAACCAGGGTGGGGGCCTGGAGAGGTATCTATAGGTAGGTGACAGGTTGCTTTTGTCTCCCCCCTCTCCCTCCCCCTCCTCCCCCTCCTCCCCTGTCCTGTGTATCAGGGCCCCAACCTTCCCCCCTCCCAGCACGTGTAGCGTGACCCTCAGTAGGGTGTGGACATAGCCATGTTCCACCGTCTGACACACGTACACACCAGCATCCCCACTCCGAACACGCAGGAACAGCAGCCCGTGGGTTGTCATAACTACACGCTCATCACCTCTGACCTGGAGGTAGGGAGAGAAGGGTAAGGTTAAAAAGAGATGGGAAAGCAGGGAATAGGGGGAGGAAAGTGATGTTTGTGTGTGTCTCACCTCCTCTCTGTCTGGGTCTCTCTGTATGTACCACATGACTCTGGCCTGTAGAGAGCGAGGGGTACACTCCAGTAGAGTACTGTTTCTCTCTACCCCATACACCTGCCTCTCCACTGCACCCTGGTACTGCTCCCCTACATAGACATCAGGAGACATTACATGTGAGATATAAAAAACAGGACAACATAGTAATTCAACTTACAGTGATCTCTTTTATCCTCTTGCCTGTCACACAAAGCTTCTCGACACACACACACAAACACACACACACACACACACAGTTTCTATTTAGGCCAAAACTCTCACTCAACAAAAACACCCTGATGAATGTTACGTTGTCAGAATGTAAAAGTTTAATTCCTCAGATAAGGTTGAATATTAATGAGACAGGCTCCTCGGTCTAGCCAATTACATGTTTGAATGGTCACTGAGGCGCTCTTCCTCATTCCAGAGGGAAAATGTGGCGACGTAGATTGGCTTCTGTTCTGGTTATTATGATCTCCATCTCTAGCATCATTACTGACCACGGTGACAGAGAAAGAGAAGGGAAGAGATGGGGGAAGAGAGAGAAATAGACAGCCATGCAGGAGCTGATATGAATACTAATCAATCAACTCTTTATAATTACCAGTTGAAGACACTTCACGTTTAAGTTGGCCATTTTTTGAAGGGGAAATGCATCTGTTGAGATACACTGTGGATATAATTTCATATCTAATGACTCAGATCAAGTATCTATAACTTTTGAGGGGTTACATCTATTCCATTTTATAGAATCCATGTTTTATTTCTGATGAATCTGACTGAATGTCTGTTATCTGTGGGTTCGTCTGGCATGGCTGTGAATCTTCTGTCTGTTCAAAGAGGCCTGCTGTCAGTTCTGTGGTCTTAAAGTCAGAGGCCACGTTGTTTCAAACAAATAATCTGTTCTACATGCCTTCGATACGACGGACACTCAGGGACAGACACACTCAGCATATCTACAGGGGGCAAGGTTTCCACCAGAAACCAGGGAAGGAAAAAGCACAATATAACAAAGTCTGGTTATTAGAAGGAAGAAGACAATATGGTGAAGTCTAAGAGAAGACAGTGTCACGTTTTAGCTTCGTTGGTTGTAGTATTCTCTACTGAAAAAAACTGCCCCAGTGTGTGTGTGTGTGTTGTACAGTCACACACATACACACACACACATACACACACACACTGACCTTTATGTCACCCCAGCCAAGCCAAAGTCCATTGGTCAATGTGTAATCACGTTCTATCATCCACAGGTAAATGTTTTTATGGACCTGAGCTTCAGAATTATAAGCTGCATGAAACATACCTCATAGGAGGTAAATCTCAGATGGGACAGCTTCATACACACACACACACACACACACACACACACACACACACACACACACACACACACACACACACACATGAAATGTCAGGACTTTTTGGAGTGTAGAAATGTTTGACCATTAAAAATCCTATATTCCTTAACCCCCAACCCTAAACCTAACCCTAAACCTATCCCTAACCTTAACCTAAACCTAACCCTAACCTTAACCCCCAAAATCCTAACCCTAAACCTAACCTTAACCATAGTCCTAACCCCAAAACACTAAATCTAACCCTTAAACTGAAAATATGAAAATAGCATTTGAACAAATTCAGGACCTCAAAAAAATCCTGACAGTTAAAAGAAAAACATGTTCTCCTACCTTTTCAGGACTTTCAGGTGAAATGTTAGGACTTTGGGGTCCTGATAATGTAGGAAAACAAACACACACACACAGACTGACCATCAATCTGTAGCCCGTTGCACAGCTGTACAGCGTTGCCATGGCGAACATCCTGTCTCCTGAATCGTCTACTGAGAGAGAGGGGCAAGGGAGGAGGGTGTTAGATGGGCATTTGAGAGAGTGAGATAAGGACAGAGAGGAATTAGGGAGGATAGAGTTGCTGGATGAGGTGATAATGAGTAATATGTGATCCCTCTGCACCTCTGTGTGCGTGTGCACGTGTGCATGTGTCTGTGTCTGTGTCTGTGTGTGACTGTACATGCCTGTGTGCCTTGTGTGTTTGTGTCTCACCTCTTGGTGTAAACCCCTTGTGTGTTTGTGTCTCACCTCTTGGTGTAAACCCCAGCAGGGTAGTATCGTGAGCAGGTGATTCCATCCCAGGCGCAGTAAGGGTCCCTCGCTAGGCAACAGTCGGCACACTCAGACCCGTACAGGTCACACTGATGGAGCCTCACCTGAGCCACACCAACCTCAGAACCCACATATAGCTGTTGCTATGGAAACAACAAAACAGGGACAGAAATGAATGGAGGTACATTTTGGAGTATATATCAAGCACAGGAGGTTGGTGGCACCTTAATTGGGGAGACAGGCCTCGTAGTAATGACTGGAGCGGAGTCAGTGGAATGGTATCAAATACATCAAACACATGGTTTCCAGGTGTTTGATGCCATTCCATTTGGTCCGTTCCAGCCATTAACATGAGTCGTACCCTCAGCAGCCTCCTGTGATATCAAGAACATAACATGCATTACATTCCCCACATTCAGATGTCAATACACTGTGATCTTCTTGCTAGATGAAGGTACTACAGTTTTAAACAACCGCACAATTTTTTTTTTTTATTAATAAAACATTTTAAGACAGGACATAGTTTTCATACCCGTTTAGCTGATATGATGATCTCAGTTATTGGAAAAGGGACCTAGAGAAGTAAAATATATATATTTTTTAACTTGAGTGCCAATCTTCTTTATCTGTGCAATGACTATTGTTTGCCACATGGTGGCGGTGACTAACAACAGTACCTTGAACACCTGCAGTTCCTCCAGTAGCACTTCCTCGATGGTGTCTGTGTCTTTGTTGTAGATGGTGATAACCTTCAACACAACAGAGTCGTCTACGGGAGAGAGTATTATCTAATGTAAATATAACACCTTCACCAATACAACCACCCATTCAGAGAGGAAATCCAAATGGAAGAGTCAAGGGCTTTGTTTTGGGATGTCATTGCCTCTCTCTCTTCATCTTGTCTCTGTAGATTGTGATTGTAATGCACATTTTTGGAGTACAAAATATTTTAAGCAAATTCTCATGAAAGGCAGATTTAGTGAATTTAATCATTTGAATACTATGAACACTGGGCATACAGTGAGTGACACTGTATGCCCAGTGGAGGGAGCACTAACCCTGAAGATTCAGTACACAGCACTGGACAATTTCAGGATCTGTACCTGTTCCTATATACAGAACATGATAGTGTCCGTCCTGGGCCTGGACGCGGTCCACAGCAATCTGAGTTAGTCTCCTCCCCCCTGGCTCAGTCTGCAGTAGAACTGGTCTGCGGTGGAGGGGGAGGACCGGGCTGAACATGACGGGGTGGGAACGCACAAATCGCAGAACCTCATCAGGGAACTCCTTAGAACCTGAGAACCCACCACCATTCACCTCACTGGCACACTGGAGAGAGAGAGGAAGGGAATAAGATGGAGAGGGAGAAGGGACAGAGAGAGAGAGAGAGAGAGAGAGAGAGAGAGAGAGAGAGAGAGTGATTGAATTGGAGAGAGACCTGCTCAACATGAGCTCCTGATATATTTCATATTTTTTTGTTTTTAGAATGAGATAAACACTCTAATCGAAAAAGAATGAACAACAACTCTATTTATTCAGAATAGAAAAAAAGTAACTTTGCGCCTCAAGTTAGGAAGTTTTGACTGTAGCTAACAAAAACCTAGCCAGCAGACTAACCAGCTAACCAGAAGAAATGAGCTAGAACAAACCTAGCAAGGGGATTTAATACAACTACATCAAACGACTAAACTGAGTGAGTAAACCAAAAAAGAGCACGGACTAACTTTAAACATATCTTCTGTTTTTTTGTGTAAAGATTTGTCACTCTTTTTGCTGGTTTTTGAACTAAATTAGAGCTAGCTAGCAACAGCAGCAGGCAAACAAACCATTTCCATTGCCATGGAAATGGGGCAGCAGAACAGAGCAGCAGCAGCAGTAGTAGCAGAGCCCACCGGCACCATGTCCCCACTCCCCCTCAGCGCTGAATCCATTCTCTACCCTCCAGAGGCCAAAAATGACACAACGAGGAAAGCTTTTAAACAGAAACTACTAAAGGGGAGTCCAGAAACCCTTTTCACAGACCTCTACAAAAACGGTGATGTGAGTAATCTCATTTTTCTCACTGACCAGCCAAATGCATGGCGCTCAGCAGTGTGCTCTCACTACCCAGCCATAAAGGAAGAGGGAATCTGTAATGGGTGGAAGCTGAAAGTCAAAGAGACAGACGACCCTGACAGCACCATGATAACAATCAACCTCTACAGGACTGGGACTGTCATGGTGCAAAGTAATCTTAGGCTGTTTGAAACAGACTTTCAGACCATTAAGGAGAGAGCGGAGAGAGAGAAGGATACCACCAGTGACATGCCCTCCCACAAGACAAACTCCACCAGCACCACCCTCACCCCTACTATCCCCACCCAAAAAGGCACATCCAGCACCTCTCTTCCCACCATAGTGGAGGACACGCCCCAGGAGGAGAGCGACCCCCTCAGTGCAGAGCAGCCTCAGGCCCTCCTCACCACCATGGCTGCCATGAGGGATGAGTTCACCAAACTGGAGGGGGAGATGGTCCTGCTCAGGGAGAGCATGAGCAAACAGCAACCAGAGAACCACACCTTAGAGGAGCTCCTAAACAAGGTGCGGACAGAGCAGGACAGCAGCCTTGCAACACAGCTGAAAGAGGTTCAGCAAGAGAGAGACGGACTCAAGAGAGAGCTGGCTGATCTAACAAAGGAGGTGAGAGAGCTCCAAAAAGACAGGCAGAGCAGTAATAACGATCTGACCACACTAAGAGAGGAGCTGCAGGAAAGAAAGAGAACAGAGGACAGGCTGCAGGAGCAGCTAGATCACCACTCTATGACCTGCCCTCACACAGCAGAAGAGCCCACCTCAACCAGCTAGGCCTCCCCAGCCCTGCCTGCTGCACGCCTCCTCCCCAGCCCACAGAACAGCCTACCATTGACAGCGGCACCAGCACAGACCAGCCACACCCCAGCTCCAACACCCACCAGCCCCCCCTCTGCCCCCTCCAGTCCAGAAGAAACATTGGCTGACATCGTCCTGTTGATGGACTCAAATGGGAAGTTTGTTCAGGAGAATAAACTTTTTCCCAGACACAAAATGAGAAAGGTGTGGTGCCCAACAACGCAGAGTGCCATGGAGCTGCTTGAGGCCCAACTTGGGTCGCCAAGCCACATAATCATACACACTGGAAGCAACGACCTGCGTGCTCAGCAGGAGAGGGTGGCGACTTCACTACGGGGAGTAATTGAGAAGGCCTCCGCAATCTTCCCCAACTCAAGAATCGTGGTGTCAACCCTTCTACAGAAGAAGGACTTCCACCCTGCCACAATCCAAAGAATAAATGCCAGCCTCTCCCGGGACTGTGCCCTGCGACCCAATGTACACCTGGCTCTGCAAACCAAAAATAACAGATCATGAAAAATGGTTTGATAATGATTGCAAAAATCTAAGAAAGTAATTGAGAAATATATCAAATCAAAAACACAGAGAACCAGACAACAAAAATATACGCCTTCATCCCACCCTCGATCTGGACTGTCTCTATGACCATGTTCACCTGTACAGGGAGACAGTCCCCATCCTTGCCAAGACTCTCCAGGACGTCGCTTTAAACCGCAGCCCAACATCTCCACCCCTCCGAGATCACCGAGACAACCCCCCAGACCAGCACCCTGGACCCCCCAGCCACGGCCACAGCACCACCAACCTCAATGCCCACCACTGCCAGCGCAGCACAGACCACCCCAGCCCAGCTTCAGACCAACCCAGATGAGACCTACCACCCCCCTGCACCCCACCGCAGACCCACACTTGGAGGAGCCACAGCCCAGCAGGCAGAGCTACGCACAGGCTGTGAGAGGAGCAACTGGCCCAGCCCCCACCAACGAAATGAGTGACATTAAACAAATGCTGAGTCTACTATGCTCACATGTGATATGCCGAGGGTCATGGTAAGATGAGCACAAGAACTCTACCATCCTCACACTACGTCCACCCAAGTGGCAGGACACAAATGCTATCTTAAATGATAAACAAATCACATTTGCATAGTAAGAGTTTACGTTAGTTGAAAAATCCTATTTTAATAGTTCTTGTTGGATTGTGAGTGTTTGTCTCATTTTGAAGATAAAGAAAAAAAAGTAATTAAATCTTTTTACGTTGCATGTTGGAATATACAAGGATTGAAGTCCTCTGCTTTTGGGCTAAAGAGCAGAAACCCAGACTTCCTGAAAGAAATTGATGTTGATATTGTAGTACTACAGGAAACATTGTGCAGAAGTGATGTTTCCACTGGCTGTCCACTAGGTTATAGGGAGATAATCATACCATCCACTAAATTAAAATGAATCAGACAGGGCAGAGACTCAGGGGGAATGCTAATATGGTATAAATCTGAACTAATTCATTCAATCGAATTGATCAAAACAGGAGAATTCTTTATCTGGTTAAAAATTAACAAGGAGGCTATCTTAACAGATAAAAACGTCTTCCCCCGTCAGTCACCCGGGGGAAGACGTTTCTCCATTCTAGAGGAGTTTCTCCATTCTAGAGGTGGAGATTAGTCACTTTCATAGTCAATGGTAGGCTGAGAGGGGACTCATTTGGTAGGTACACCTACAGCTCATCCCTTGGCAGCAGCACTGTAGACTACTTCCTCCCCGACCTAAACCCAGAGTCTCTCAGAGCCTTCACAGTCAGCCCACTAACACCTCTCTCGGACCACAGTAAAATCACAGAGTATCTGAGAAGAACGGAACCCAACCATGAAGCATCACGGCCCAAAAAATTACATGGTACTAAACAGGCCTATAGATGGAGTGCAAACAGTACAGACATCTACCAAAAAGCAATTAGTAGCCAATAAATACAATCTCTCCTGGACAACTTTTTAGCCTTAACATTCTCCTACAGCAATGAAGGTGTAAATTTGGCCATTTGGAACATAAACTTTATATTTGACAAATTAGCCTCCTTGGCTAATCTAAAGAAGCATAAGAGCATGAACAGATAATGAAAAATGGTTTGATAATGACTGCAAAAATCTAAGAAAGTCATTGAGAAATATATCAAATCAAAAACCAGACAACCAGACAACAAAAATATACGCCTTCAATATGGGGAAACACTGAAGCAATACAAACACACCCTAAGAACAAAAAAGGAATAGCACATTAGAAATCAGCTGGATGTAATTGAGGAATCCATAAAATCAAACCACTTCTGGGATAATTGCAAACCTCTACAGCAATATAACAAAGATCCCAGAACAAAAAGATATACAAGAAAAATTACAAATCCTTGAATCAGCAGTCAAAGACTATCAGAATCCTGTGGATACCCCAATTACAGAAGAATTATTTGAAAAACGATGCACTCTCCAACCCAAAAAGACCTGTGGTGCTGATGGTATTTTAAATGAAATGATCAAATATACAGACCACAAATTCAAATTGGCTATACTCAAAACTCTTCAACATTATCCTCACTGCAGGTATTTTCCCCGATATTTGGAACCAGGGATTGATAACACCAATCTACAAAATGGAGACAAATTTGACCCAAATAATTACAGAGGAATTTGCGTTAACAGCAACTTGGGGAAAATTCTCTGCAGTATTATAAATAGCAGACTACATCATTTCCTTGACGAACACAACGTCCTGAGCAGAAGCCAGATTGGATTTCTAAAGAATTATCGTACAACAGACCACATTTACACCCTTCACTCTCTAATTGACAAACAAGTAAACCAAAACAAAGGCAAAATCTACTCGTGTTTTGTAGATTTCAAGAAAGCATTTGATTCAATTTGGCACGAAGGTCTTTTTTTATAAACTAGTAGAAAGTGGTATTGGAGGGAAAACATATGATGTTATTAAATGTACACTAAAAACAAATGTGCGGTTAAAATTGGCAACAAGCAAACAGACTTCTTCTCTCAGGGACGTGGAGTGAAACAGGGCTGCCCAATAAGTCCAACACTATTTAACATCTACATTAATGAATTGGCAAAAACATTGGAAGCATCGGCAGCACCTGGAATCACCCTACACAACAACACAGATTCTGTCAGACCTGGGCTCTGACCGTTAACCTAAAAAAAACAAATAATGATATTCCAAAAAATGTCCAGAAATCAGGATGACAAATATAAATTCTATTTGGACACAGTTCTATTAGAACACACCAAAAACTACACATATCTAGGACTAAATATCAGCAACACAGGTAGCTTTCACATGGCTATGAATGAGCTGAGAGACAAAGCAAGAAGAGCATTCTATGCCATTAAAAGGAACATTAAAATCGAAATTCCAATTAGAATCTGGCTCAAAATGTTCCAATCAGTTATAGAACCAATTGCTCTATATGGCAGCGAGGTATGGGGCCCAATCTCTAACAATGAATTTACCAAATGGGACAAACATCCAAATGAAATTCTGCATGCAGAGTTTTGCAAGACTGTATTGCAAGTGCAAAGAAAAACTCAAAATAACGCATGTAGAGCAGAATTGGGCCAATTCCCCCTCCTCATTCGAATAGAAAAAAGAGCCATCAAATTTTACGACCATCTAAAAACAAGTGACCCCAAAACATTCCATCACACAGCTCTACAATGTCAAGAGATGAAACAAGAGGAGAGTCCCCTCAGCCAGCTGGTTCTGAGGCTCAGTTCACTAACCCAAACAAACCCCATAGAGCCTCAGGACAGCACTCAGAAAATCTGTCCCAACCAAATCATCACAAAGCGAAATGAAAAATATATCACCTATTGGAAAGACACCACAAAAAATCTTCAATGCTATTTGGCTCTAAACAGACAGTACATGGTGGCAGACTATCTGACCACTGACTGATAGAAAACTGAGGAAAACACTGACTAGGTACAGACTCAGTGAGCACAGTCTGGCTATAGAGACCGGTCGTCACAGGCAAACCTGGCTGCCCAGAGAGGGCAGGCTGTGCTCACTCTGCTCCAGGGGAGAGGTAGAAACAGAGCTGCATTTCCTATTACACTGTGACAAATACTCAGACCTAAGAGAATATTTATTTCTCAAAATTATAATTCAATACAAAGAATTTGAAACTATAATAGATGAAGAAAAAAATCGAATATTTATTGGGTGAAAAGCCAAAATGTGCTTTGGCAGCCAAATATGTGTTCTCCTGCCACAACCTGAGGGACAACCAGTGAAAAGTGTAATGTAATGTCGATAATATTTCCCATCTTGTTTTGTTTTGTAATGTGTCTTCTCAGTCATGTTGACACTGGTCTACTACCATTGCTTTAATGTATTGTTGTTCTCATTAATATTGTTGTTAGTGGTAATCCCATGCCCACTACTTCTACTATTAATATTGCTGTTGGTCCCACCATTTATTTATATATATATTTTTATATATGTATACTTTGACAATGTAAGTAATAATGAACTTGCCATGTCAATAAAGTCAATTGGAGAGAGAGAGAGAGAGAGAGAGAGAGAGAGAGAGAGAGAGAGAGAGAGAGAGAGAGAGAGAGAGAGAGAGAGAGAGAGAGAAGAAATTTAGAAATAAGAAAATAGCATTACACTGTGATAGACTACAATGATTCACTGGCGTACCACACACCCCTCCAGCCCCTGCAAGGCTCCCACAAGCTCTGAGAGCCAATATGCCTGTCTGACATAATTGTCTATTTTTCTTTATATACTGTATACAGTACCAGTCAAATGTTTGGACACACCTGCTCATTCAAGGGTTTTCTTTATTTTTACTATTTTCTACATAGTAAAATAACAGTGAAGACATCAAAACTATGAAATAACATATGGAATCATGTAGAACCAAAAAATATATATTTGAGATTCTTTAAAGTAGCCACCCTTTGCCTTGATGACAGCTTTGAACACTCTTGACATTCTCTCAACCAACTTCACCTTGAATGCTTTTCCAACAGTATTGAAGGAGTTCCCACATATGCTGAGCACTTGTTGGCTGCTTTTCCTTCACTCTGCGGTCCAACTCCTCCCAAACCATCTCAAATGGGTTTTTTGGTTACTACATGATTCCATATGTGTTATTTCATAGTTTTGATGTCTTCACTATTATTCTACAATGTAGAAAATAGTAAAATATTGAAAAACCCTTGAATGAGTAGGTGTGTCCAAACATTTGAGTGGTACTGTATATACAGAGCATTTGGAAAGTATTCAGACCCCTTGACATTTTCCACATTTTGTTACATTACAGCCTTATTCTGAAATTGATTAAATGTATTTTTTTCCTCAACAATCTACAAACAATACCCCATAATGACAAAGCGAAAACAGGTTTTTAGAAATGTTTGCAAATGTATAAAAAATGTAAACAGAAATATCTTAGTTACCTAAGTATTCAGCCCCTTTGCTATGAGACTCGAAATTGAGCTCAGGTGCATCCTGTTACCGTTGATCATCCTAGAGATGTTTCTACAACTTGATTGGAGTCCACCTGTGGTAAATTCAATTGATTGGACAGGATTTGGAAAGGCACACACCCGTCTATATAAGGTTCCAACGTTGACAGTTCATGTCAGAGCAAAAACCAAGCCTTGAGGTCGAATTGTCCATAGCGCTCCGAGACTTGTGTCGAGGCACAGATCTGGGGAAGGGTACCAAAACCTTTCTGCAGCATTGAAGCTCCCCAAGAACACAGTGGCCTCTATAATTCTTAAATTGAAGAAGTTTGGAACCACCAAGACTCTTCCTAGAGTTGTCCACTTGGCCAAACTGAGCAATCGGAGGAGAAGGGCCTCGGTCAGGGAGGTGACCAAGACCCCGATGGTCACTCTGACAGAGCTACAGAGTTCCTCTGTGGAGATGGGAGAACCTTCCAAGAGGACACCCATCTCTGCAGCACTCCACCAATCAGGCCTTTATGGTAGAGTGGCCAGACAGAAGCCACACCTCAGTAAAAGGCACTTGACAGCCTGCTTGGAGTTTGCCAAAGACTCTCAGACCATGAGAAACAAGATTCTCTGGCCTTATGAAACCAAGATTGAACTCTTTGGCCTGAATCCAAGCGTGTCATGTCTGGAAGAAACCTGGTACCATCCCATCCCTAAGGTAAAGCATGGTGGTGGCAGCATCATGCTGTGGGGATGTTTTTCAGTGGCAGGGACTGGGAGACTAGACAGGATCGAGGAAAAGATTAATGAAGCAAAGTACAGAGAGCGATCCTTGATGAAAACCTGCTCCAGAACGCTCAGGACCTCAGACCGGGTTGAAGGTTTATCTTCCAACAGGACAATGACCCTAAGCAAACAGCCAAGACAATGCAGGTGTGGCTTTGGGACAAGTCTCTGAATGTCCTTGAGTGGCCCAACCAAAGCCCGGACTTGAACCCAATCGAACATCTCTGAAGAGGCCTGAAAATAGCAGTGCAGCGACAAACCCCATCCAACCTGACAGAGCTTGTGAGGATTTGCAGAGAAGAATTGGAGACACTCACCAAATACAGGTGTGTCAGGCTTGTAGTGTCATACCCAAGAAGATTCAAGGCTGTAATTGCTGCCAAAGGTGCTTCAACAAAGTAATGAGTAAAGGGTCTGAATACTTATGTAAATGTAATATTTCAGTTTTTTATTTGCAATACATTCTGCTTCGTCATTATGGGGTATTGTTTGTAGATTATTGAGAGAAAAAAACAATTGAATCAATTTTTTCAAATATTGCTGGAATCTAACAAAACGTGGAAAATATCAAGTGGTCTTAATACTTTCCCGAATGCAATGTATATGAATAATGCTGGCAGTAACCCTCCAAAAAGTAATTTATAAACATTTTTAATTTCCATATGTACTAGGAAGCTAAGTACTTGTTCCTTGTGCTTCAAGATTGTGACTGATCAAAGGGCCTCAGGGCTTGAAAAATAAATAATTGAACTGATTGAAAGTGTAAGGGGATATCGGTGAACAAATACCGTGGTCAAGGCGCCAGTGCAATGAGTGGAGCTAACTCAGGTGTTCCAAAACGTGTCTCAATTTTAGTTTAGAAAACGATCTCACTGCAGAAGCGACGGTTACAGGAATGGTTAAAAACAGCTTGATTGCAGTAGCAACATCAGGGAAATTGTGCAGAAGCGGGTGATGCTTCAAATATCACAGTTCTGCAAAATCTTCAATTGAGCTTCTTGCATTCTCCTTTGTTGCCGGCCTCAACACGTTACAGAAAGAGATTAAGTGTCCAGGTAGGTCTGGGACAGATCGTCTGGATACTGGACAGCCAATAACTTGGCAGATGCAAACAGATGATCATCTTTAGTGACCAACTGTTCTTGAGGGCACAAACAAAAAAAGCGACTTTTGCGATTTTGTTCATACTGGTGAACTGGCGTTTCAGTTGCGTGGTTGCAAAATCAACAGTCCCTTATCTCTGGTATATCTTGGCATGCATCATTCAAGATACGTTTCAATTATGTGAAGCACAATGGACATATAATGCACAATGTCTCAGGAAAGACCGTTTGGGTTGTCAATACTCAATATAGAAAACTGTCGGGCCGGCAACCTGGACCTACAGGCCGCTGTGAAAACATTTGCATACAAAAATGCACGCCGATGCAGTCGCACATTGTAGCTCCTATAAGACTCTGCATAGAAAAAAGAGAGATTAGCATTAATAATACAATCTTAGAAAAAAGGGTTCCAAAAAGCTTATTCGGCTTTCCCCATAGGAGAACCCTTTTTGGTTCCAGGTAGAACCCTTTCAGGGTTCCAAGTAGAACCCTTTGTAAAAAGTGTTTTACATAGAACCCAAAAGGGTTCTACCTGGAGCCAAAATGGTTCTACCTGCAACCAAAAGGGTTCTTCAAAGGGTTCTCTTATGGGGACAGGTTCTAGGTAGAACCTTTGTTTCTAAGAGTGTAGACTGGTTTTACAGACTTTACACCATTTTCTATCCAAGCTGGGAGAGAGCGTGAGGATGTCATACAGATTTAGGTAGGCAGTGTGGTGTATTTTTAAGAAATACATTGGTTGCTGATTAGTATGCTGTTGTCTCGAACATTCATTTTACAATCTGCAATGTTTGAATTTCCAACTATAATTACTGAATCAGTAATTACATTGTTGCCACCAGTCAGCAGTCTAAATGGACGCCCTGCGACACCATGTGTCGGGGGGTCCAGAGAAACTGCGTTATGCCAGTGCAATGATTGCTACTAAAGCTGTGTGTTACCGTAATAAAATATAATAGAGCATGCTTGTATTGGACTCAGGCCTAGATTGTCCTCTTCCCTGATGTTACCTGCAGAGATAGCTACAGTAGCTCTGACATTCACAGGAAAGGTTCTACAACAACTTGTAACACTATGTATCTGCAAAGGGCAGCTGCCACAGACAGGGGACTGCTGTGAATGTAAAATGCTGCTGCTTGAATATCAACTTGTTCAAAAATATTGTTGAAATTGTATGGTTTGGATATATGGAGTTTGCTGTAATTGAGGAGCATCTCTTAAGCAAATTCATAAACTACCTTATTTTGTTACATCAACCATGCAGTGCTTGGACCCTTATTCATCAGGTTTGGAGAGGCAATCACGTATATTGATAAGTCAGTAGATGTTGTAGCTGTGGGGGTGGCTGTTGGGACAGGACTCACAGATCCGGGGCGTGGGTAGGGGACCCGGCCTTCGTAGGGGGTCCAGTGGTGCTCTGGTCTCTCCCGGTGGGCAAACTGGCCATTGAACGCTGCTCGCACATCATCCATGTGGTACACACACACCGCATAGCCCTGGAACACAGCACTATGGAGGGGAGAGAAATGCATTTTGATATATTCATTTCAAGATACCAATAAATGATATGAACATTAAAAACATGACTCAGCTGACCTTGTAGTGCTGAAGAGGCCAAAAATCTCTGGATTCTTCTCATCCTTGTTCTTCAACACAAATACATCCTCTGAAATGTGACATCAAATAACACATTTATTTACTTGGATACATGCATAACAATAAGCTAATGAGGCGCATTTTGCCTGACATAGAAAATGTTCTCACTCGTCAGGACACTGTTGTTCAGAGGAGCTAGTAAGCATCACAGCTTACACAATCACTTCAAACTGAAGCTGGAAAGACTGCAAACTAGCTGCACTGTGTTTCGTTTTACCTTTTTTCAATTTACATTTCTTTGTATATATCCCAAAAAATTATGCTAGCTGATTCGTTATTTCAGCTGGCTGGGAAACGCTGCCTACTTTTCTGTCTCGTCCCAACTCCCGACATGTTCATTACTATGGGACAGCTGAAGATCTAATTTTAACATTGAAACAATGTTGCAAATGTCGGAGAAAAAGACAGCAAGGTTTACACAAATCTCCTCTGTTGAAAACTAAATGTTAGTCTAAAAGTAATGTGAGATAATGTCTAGATGCTTTTTAAACTGGAGATCAAGTTAATAAATTGCCTGGCTGGACTGATGAGACAGTGGATTGTGCAGTCAGATGGAACAGAGTAAATAGACATTTTAATGTCATAGATTTAGCCAGTGGTAACTTGTGGAATAGACACCTGCTGAAATGCGGTTTTGGCCAATCAGTATTCAAGATTAGACCCACCCGTTGTATGAACGTTGCTATGGAGTTGCTACTGTAAGAGAGTTTCTAGCTACTGGCTACCTGCTGTTAGCTAAAAAACCTAGCTAATAAATGAAAAATTGACAATAAAAAATGACAAAGGACAGGAAAAAGGATGGGAAAACAAGTAACTAAACTTATACAAGCAAGAGAAAACAATTCAGACAGAAAACACGACAGGTAGGCTTTGTTTACGTTCTAAAAATGCCTAGCTACAACTAGACAAGTGCAAACCAGCTGTAACATTGACTGTATCCAGCTGTAATCAACTAAGATGGATACAAGCTCAGCAACCTTGCTATCAAATATGCAGAAGGTATTGCCAGTGAAGCAGGGAAGAATAAATATAAAGCAAAGGTTTTAATAGAGCACCCAGAGACCCTAAGAGCAGACTTTATGCAACAAAAAGACAAAGAAATCAACGTGGACCTTCTCTTTTTCACTCATTGTCCAAATGTTTGGCGTGCAGCCCTGCGCAAAGCAAACAAATATCTTAAAATGTCTGGAAACAAGACCATGAGACAATTGTATGTGGGCACAACCCCAAAATAGAATTCATATTAATATATATAATATTGGAACAGTAATGATCCAAGGCTCAGATGCCAGTCTATAGCTGTTTGAAGAAGAGTTCGACAGGATATATCCTTTAGTGGATGATGAACTAGAAACTGACATGTCTCCCCCAACAATCAAATCAAATCAAATCAAATTTATTTATAAAGCCCCCCTTACATCAGCTGATGTCACAGAGTGCTGTACAGAAACCCAGCCTAAAACCCCAAACAGCAAGCAATGCAGGTGTAAAAGCACAGCCTGCAACTCCCAAAACTTGGGGTTATTAAAAACAAGAGGCCCATAGTACATCACTCCCTCCCTTACCTGTAGCAGCCGTGTGCACCCCAAAAACTTTACCTATCCTGACCTGCCAACCTCCCAGCAGTCTGACCATGTTCAGCTGAACACACCTCCAGAGGACAGGGGACAGGATCCAGTTCAACCCAGGAGACCGCCCAAAACTGCAGTTCTGATAGATTCTAATGGGAAGTATCTGGAAGATAGGAGACTATTCCCAAGACAGCAGACAGCTAAATGATGGTATCCCACTACTGAAAGTGCACTATAACTGTTCTATCAAGCCAAGCTGGAAAGTCCTGACAACATTATCATACATACTGGGACAAATGACCTGCGCACAAAAGGAGAAAGAGTGGCAGAGAAGCACACACCCTGTTCCCAAGGACAAACATGATTATATCCACCCTTCTACCAAGGAAAAACCTCCCCTGGCAAATGATGGCTCCGAGACAGGATTGTGTTGAGCCACAGATCTGGGGAAGGCTATCAAAAAATGTATGCAGCTTTGAAGGTCCCCAAGAACACAGTGGCCTCCATTATTCTTAAATTGAAGAAGTATGTAACCATCAAGACTCTTCCTAGAGCTGGCTGCCCGGCCCAAACTGAGCAATCGGGGGAGAAGGGCCTTGGTCAGGTAGGTGACCAAAAACCCAATGGTCACTCTGACAGAGCTCCAGAGTTCCTCTTTGGAGATGGGAGAACCTTCTAGAAAGACAACCATCTCTGTAGCACTCCAGCAATCAGGCCTTTATGTTAGAGTGGACAGATGGAAGCCAATCCTCAGTAAAAGGCACATGACAACCCACTTGGAGATTGCCAAAAGGCACCTAAAGGACTCTCAGACCACGAGAAACAAGATTCTCTGGCCTGATGAAACCAAGATTGAACTCTTTGGCCTGAATGCCAAGTGTCACATCTGGAGGAAACCTGGCATCATCCCTAAGGTGAAGCATGGTGGTGGCAGCATCATGCTGTGGGGATGTTTTTCAGCGGCAGGGACTGGGAGACTAGTTAGGATTGAGGGGAGGATGAACAGAGCAAAGTACAGAGAGATCCAAGACAACGCAGGAGTGGCTTCGGGACAAGTCTCTGAATGTCCTTGAGTGGCCCAGCCAGAGCCCAAACTTGAACCTGATCTAACATCTCTGGAGAAACCTGAAAAAAGCTGTGCAGCGACGAACCCTATCCAACCTGATAGAGCTTGAGAGGATCTGCATGGGGTATTGTGTGTAGATTGATGAAGGGAAAAAACTATTTAATCCATTTTAGAATAAGGCTGTAACATAACAAAACGTGGAAAATGTCAAGGGGTCTGAATACTTTCCGAATGCACTGTATATTTGGACTTCCCTGCTTATACCCGATTCCCATCACTAGTAATAGAAATAGCCCTTATCAGGTATTGACAAAAACTGGAAAGGCATCTCTGTCGAGCCTTAGGCCTGTATTTTCTTAATGGCCAGATTGGAGGAGATTCTTTAGGTAGGTTCACCTACTGCTCAACTCTTGGGACCAGTGTTGTTGACTATTCAGAAGAAGACCTATTCAATCTCAGACTTGAGATTACTGTTCCTCCATTAGTGCATTCATTGTCAGACCACATACACCATTGTCTGACCACTGTCAGATTAATGTATTATTTAAAAGACTTCTCCACCACAACAAACAGAGCCCTGTACACTGATTAATAAAAATCAAACCTACAGATGGGCCCCTGACAGTGCAACACACTTCAACACAGCGTTGCACTGCCCAGAAATTGCAACCTGTTTCAGTGATTTCCTTTCAAGTACATTCAGCTCAAACCTCCCTGACATAAATTTGGCTGTGAACAAATTAAACGAGATCTATCATAAAGCAGCGACAAAAGCAAATATTCTGTATGCAAAATAAAAAACAGATCTAATTTGAATCCTCAAAAATAGAAATGGTTTGATGCCGAATGTAATGTCATTAGGAAAAAATTTAGATCTTTGTCAAATATACCAACAACAAAATAGAGACGTTCGGAAACAATATTTTGACACATTGAAATAAATGACAAAAACAAATATGTAAGAAACAGAAGTATTTTTAGAACACTCTGAAAGAGATAGAAGACTCCATTGATTAAAACCAGTTCTGGGAGAAATGAAAAACAGAAGAATGACCTAGCCATTCAAAATGGAAACATTTGGACAGATCACTTTGAAAGACTAAATGGAATAATGCAAATCAGCAGACCTTTCTTACAAATCAGAAGACCCCAAAAATATGCACAAAAACTCAGCTCCCGGAACACACAATTAAAAGCAACCAGAACCCGATTGACTGAACTTTCAAAGAAAATACAAAGCTTTAAACCTGGAAAGGCATGTTGCCCTGACAGCATCAGGAATTAAATACTTAACCTCTACGGGATTGGTGTACCCCCGGAGTACGGTTTTGCTACCGAGGCTAATGTGATTAGCATAAGTTTGTAAGTAGCAACAACAAGGACATAGACATATCTGATATGGGCAGAAAGCTTAAATTCTTGTTAATCTAACTGCACTGTCCAATTTACAGTAGCTATTACAGTGAAAGAATACCATGGTATTGTTTGAGGGGAGTACACAATTATGAACTTGAAAATGTATTAATAAACCAATTAGGCACATTTGGGCAGTCTTGATACACATTTTGAACAGATATGCAATGGTCCATTGGATCAGTCTAAAACGTTGCACACATACACTGCAAAATCTAAACTGCGCCTTGGCTGGAATAATATATTATGGACTTTCTCTTGCGTTTCAAAGATAATGGTACAATTTAAAAATAATACTGTCACACCCTGATTTGTTTCCCCTGTCTTTGTGATTGTCTCCACCCCCCTCCAGGTGTTGCCCATCTTCCCCATTATCCCCTGTGTATTTATACCTGTGTTCTCTGTCTGTTGCCAGTTCGTTTTGTTTGTCAAGTCAACCAACATTTTTGAGTAAGCTCCTGCTTTTCCCCAGTCTCTCTTTTCTCGTCCTCCTGGTTTTTGACCCTTGCCTGTCCTGATCCTGTACCCACCCGCCTGACCACCCTGCCTGCCTCTGCCCCTGACCCTGAGCCTGCCTGCCGTCCTGTACCTTTGTCCCACCTCTGGATTACCGACCTCTGCCTGACCTGACCCTGAGCCTGCCTGTCGTCCTGTACCTTTGCCCCTGTTGCTGTAAGAACCATTGTTACTTCGACACAGTCTTCATCTGTGTCTTACCTTGATACCTTATACCTACATTAATTTCACATTTCCACAAATTTCAAAGTGTTTCCTTTCAAATGGTATCAATACTATGCATATCCTTGCTTCAGGTCCTGAGCTACAGGCAGTTAGATTTGGGTATGTCATTTTAGGCGAAAATTGAAAAAAGGGTCCGATCTTTAAGAGCACACAGTACTCGTGAGCTGCAGGATGCCTTATTCAAACTATTCAACCTGGTTTTATAGAGTGGCTGCTTCCCTGATATTTGGAACCAGGGGGTCATAACCCCCATATACAAAAAGGTGACAAATTCGACCCTAATAACTACAGAGGAATACCAGTAACATAGGGAAACTGTTTTGCTGTATTCTCAATGACCGAATACAGACCTTCTTCACACAACATAACGCTCTCAGCAAGAACCCAATTGCGAAAAACCCAATAGAAAATGTACATACAGAATTCTGCAGAATTATCATAAATATCCCCCCAAAACTACCAAATAACGAATAAAAATAATGAAACAAAAACACAGAATAAACTAAATTGCTATTTGGCCCTCAAAGGAGAATACAAATTGGCAGAATATCTCTGCTCAGTCAGAGATACAAAACAGCGACAGATCCTGACAAAATACAGACTCGAAGAACACCAAATAGCTTAGAAAAGGGAGACAAAAAAAGCATGGCTACCCAAAGAGGAGCGTCTATGTGGTCACTGTACGACAGGGGAGGTAGAGACAGAGATACACTTTTTCCTCTACTGTGAGAAATACTCCCAAATAAGCTAATATCTTTTCAACAAAATATCTAAATTAATTCCCAACTTCTGTGCATTTACTGTGAGGGAGACCGCAAATATTACTGCCAGATATGTATATGATTGCCATAGCCTGATGGACATCCCATGACCATTAATTCCTTGAAGAATTTACATTGTATATAACTTAAAAGTAATGCATAGGTAACCATCATCCATGCACATTTAGTTGTTTATTTCTTTCTCTTTTTTATAATCTTAGTTTTATTTAATTAAATGTATTGACTGAAGATTACATAATACAACAGCTGTAGTGTTGTACCTGTATACATTATTATATGTACTATTATCATTACCACTGAAATGAACTGTATTTCATTATCCTCATTGCATTGTAGTGTATTTACTGAAATGCTGTAACACTATGCTGCTTTGGTAATATCTACAAATTGTATTTCATGCCAATAAAGCAATCTGAATTTGAATTTGAAGAAAGAGAGAGGGAGAGAGAGGGAGAGAAAGAGAGGGAGACAGAGAGAGAGGGAGAGAGAGGGGGAGGGAGGGAGAAAGAGCTTTAGGGTTCCATCAAGTAAAAGTGCTATAGCTGTATCCCCTGCCTTTGCACACACACACACACCCCCATGCACGCACGCACGCACACACACACACACACACACACACACACACACACACACACACACACACACACACACACACACACACACACACACACACACACACACACACACACACACACACACACACACACACACACACACACACACACACACACACACACACACACATCTGTACCTAGCTTGTCAAAGTGTGTGTCGATGCCATTGGGTCCAGCCACAGAGCAGATGAGACGAGTCTTTAGGAAGGAGCTCCAACGATTCACCAACATCCTCTGACCTCCCTGATCATTCTGAAGGGAGAGGAGGGAGAAGGGGAGAGGGAAGGGAATAGGTTAGAATGGGAGGGAGTCGATGACATGATACAGTACCTACAGAAAGTCTTCACACTCCTTGACTTTTTCCACATTTTGTTGAATGTAAAATGTATCAAATGTAGATGTTTTTGTCACTGACCTACACACAATATCCCATAACGTCAAGGTGGAATTATGTTTTTAAAAATGTAAAAAATAAAAATAAGCTGAAATGTCTTGAATCAATAAGTATTCAACCCCTTTGTTATGGCAAGCCTAAATAAGTTTAGCAGTAAACATTTGCCAAGTCACATAATATCTTGCATGTGTGCAATAATAGTTTTTAACGTGATTTGTGCTTAACATGACCCCGCACATACAAATATCTGTAAGTTCCCTCAGTCGAGCAGTGAATTTCAAACAGAGATTCAACCACAAAGACCAGAGAGGTTTTCCAATGCCTCGCCTAGAAGGGCACCTATTGGTAGATGAAAAAAAATATATATAACCCTTTGAGCATAGTGAAGTTATTAATTACACATTGGACGGTGTATCAATACACCCAGTCACTACAAATATCCAGGCTTCCTTCCTAACTAATTTTCCGTAGGAAACCGCTCAGGGATTTCACCATGAGGCCAATGGTGCCTTTGAAACAGTTACAGTTTAATGGCTGTGATAGGAGAAAACTGAGGATGGATCAACAACATTGGAGTTACTCCACAACACTAACCTAATTGACAGAGTGAAAAAAGGAAGCCTCTACAGAAATACAATATTCCAAAACATGCATCCTGTTTGCAACAAGGCACTAAAGTAATACTACAAAGGGTCACAATACCTTCGGAAAGTATTCAGACCCCTTGACTTTTTCCACATTGTTACTTTACAGCCTTATTCTAAAATTGATTAAATAAAAACTACGCACAAAATCTACACACCAAAAAGTATATACACACAATACCCCATAACGACAAAGTGAAAACAGGTTTTTAGAATTTTTTGCAAATGTATTGAAAATAAAAAACAAAAATACCTTTTTTACAAAAGTATTCAGACCCTTTGCTGTGTGACTCGAAATTGAGCTCAGGTGCATCCTGTTTCCATTGATCATCCTTGAGATATTTATACAACTTGATTGGAGTCTACCTTGATTGGACATGATTTGGAAAGGCACACACCTGTCTATATAAGTTCCCACAGTTGTCAGTGCATGTCAGAACAAAAACCAAGCAATGAGTTCGAAGGAATTGTCCGTAGAGCTCAGAGACAGGATTGTGTCGAGGCACAGATCTGGGGAAGGGTACCAACACATTTCTGAAGCATTGAATGTCCCTAAGAACAAAGTGGCCTTCATCATTCCTAAATGGAAGAAGTTTTGAACCCCCAAGATTCTTCCTAGAGCTGGTCGCCCGGCCAAACTGAGCAATCGGGGGAGAAGGGCCTTAGTCAGGGAGATGACCAAGAACCCGATGGTCAAATTAGCAAAAATGTCAAAAAAATCGATTTTGTTCTGTCATTATGGGGTATTGTGTGTTATTAATACATTTTAGAATAAGGCTGTAATCTAACAAAATGTGAAAAATGTCAAGGGGTCAGAATACTTTCCAAAGGCGCAGTAGGTTTGGAACAAATCCAATACAACATATTACTGAGTACCACTCTTCATATTTTCAAGCATAGTGGTGGCTGCATCGTGTTATCGGTATGCTTGTAATCGTTAAGGACTGGGGAGTTTTTCAGGATAAAAATGAAACGGAACAGGGCTAATCACAGGTAAAATCTTAAAGGAAAACCTGGTTCAGTCTGCTTTCCACCAGACACTGGGAGATTAATTCACCTTTCAGCAGGACAGTAACCTAATCCATAAAGTCAAATCTACACTGGAATTACTTCCCAAGAAGACATTGAATGTTCGTGAGTGGCTGAGTTACAGTTTTGACTTAAATCTGCTTGAAAATCAATGGCAAGACTTGGAAATGGTTGTCTAGCAATGATCAACAACCAAATTGACAGAACATGAAGAATTTAGAAAATATTCTAACATGCATTGACTCATGGGTGTGAATACTTATGGAAATAAGATAATTATGTATTTCATTTTCTATAAATTTGCAAACATTTCTAAAAACATGTTTTCAGTTTTTCATTATGTGGTATTGTGTATGGATGGGTGAGAAAAAATGTTTTTTAATACATTTTTAATTCAGGCTGTAACACAACAAAATGTGGAATAAGTGAAGGGGTATGAATACTTTCTGAAGGCACTGTATATGGGGATATTCTGGCATGCAGGATAAAGCAAAGCATTAGTTCCGTTCTCACCGCACAGACCCGTCCCACCCTGGTGTAAACAGCCTTGTTAACCCCCTCTGCGTCCGTCCCTCTCTCCGTGAAGAAGAAGTAGACCTTGTCATCATCCCTGTCATTGTTATCAGGAATCACCACCGACCCAATAAACTTAGGCTCTGGAGGATAGATGACAGTTTCAGAAAGAGAAATTGAAAGTGACCATGTAATGTAATTAACCTGTCCAATACAAAGTTCACTGTGCTGTCCTGGAAATGTCACACAATCTACTTTTATAAAAATGTATTTAGGCTAGAAAGCATATACACTGAGAGTACAAAACATCAAGAACATCTGCTCTTTCCATGACATAGACTGACCAGGTTTATCCAGGTGAATGCAGTGTAGTTGAAGGGGAGGAGACAGGTTAAAGAAGGATTTTGAAGCTTTGAGCCAAATGAGACATGGATTGTGTATGTGTCAGTGGAGGCTGCTGAGGGGAGGACAGCTCATAACAGATAATGGAATGGTATCGAACACGTTCCAGCCATTACACTCCATTCCAGCCAGGTAAGTGTGCCATTCAGAGGGTGAACTCAATATTAGGAAGGTGTTCCTAATGCTTGGTATACTCAGAGCATATCGTTTGTGAAAAAGCTACAGTTGGTATTATTATTGGAAATACATGTTTAGTCCTCCGTTGTAAAATTGTTTATTATCTAAATGTTGAAAGTGTGTGGGCGACGGAGAGAAACAAAATGGTGCAGTTTGAGGCCATGTGGAAGAGAGTGATGCAGGCGCTGGAGATGGGGGTGTGAGCAGGTGGGTCTGGGCAGGTGTGATGTCGTTTATGCTTGTGTGACATTGTCGTTTGTATGTTTATGTTCTGTATTGTTTAAAAAAATGAAATAACATGTTTAAGTATTCAGTGTATCCATTTGGGAAAACAAAAAAAGTGTTACAAGTTTTTTTTTTTAAACTTACTTTAGATAACTTTTTTCAACATAAGCAATTAGGAAATTCTCCAAGTCACATAGATTCAATTGGGACTACTCCATCATTTCTGCTGTTAATTAAGACAACATGCTACTCACACAATTGTTATTTGTGAAATAAGGTAAGCTATGACTTTACTGTGTTTTTGATGAACCCCCAGACTGAAATGTTAAAGGTAGATATGATATGTAGAATTCGCTCCGACGTTACCTGGTTGCTCAAATTCTAAAATGTTTGCCTATATTAAGTTTAAAAGTGTAGAGAATCATTGTACAATCTAAACTGATGGGGAAATATTTTCAATTACCCAAAATGTCTTATTTTCAGCTGTTTGAAGCTGGTGTACTAAAGAGCAAAAATAAGTAAAAGCTCAATTTAAGGACCTGGAAAAGCATGGAAATAGCACAGGTAGAATGGCTCTACCACTTATCACACTTGCTTTCAATGAGAATGAAAGATATATCAATCACATTTCGATGTGAATTAGGTCGTGTCGCCACAAAGTTACATACTGGACCTCTTCAGTATGTAGTATGTAGTTATTCAGAAGTTAAACATGTTTCAGGCCTAAAAGTTCATCAAAAAGCCTATTGTCAAAACAGTTGAGATAATAACCATTAACCATTTTTCATTTGTTTTCACATTGGAGGCTGCAGGTAGCCTAGGGGTTAGAGTGTTGGGCCAGTAACCAAAAGGTTGCTAGATCAAATCCCAGAGCTGACAAGGTAAAAATTTGTCATTCTTCCCCTGAAGGCTGTTCCTAGGCTGTCATTGTAAAAATTGGCATGGCATTCATACCTATTGATGGCTGCTGGTGCCAGCATTGTAAGAGCATCTTTAATAACTCAACTACTTGTGTAAAGTAATTTGTCATGGTCATTTTATTTCCTAATACATGTATCTATATAGGATCCAATCCTACAGTGTAAATTAATTGAGGACCGCTATGTCACGCAAATAACCCATGTTGCTAACGAATTTGGTGAGACGATATGTTGAAGTCGTGGGATCAGATGGAGCCAAGATCGGTCATGTAATTCACTATCGAGACATATGAAAGTTTGCTACAAAAAAAAGGGACAGTTACAGTTGCTCTCTTCACATGAATATGTTCTTCAAAGATTCAATGACCATAATCACAGTGTACTGGTCAGATTTCTTTGTTTTTACATTTTGCGTTGTCTTGGTGGTAAATGGAACAATCTGGAAACATGATGAATAACTAAATCAATACAATTTAATTAAAGTAATTTCAACATATTATTATCTACATCGGAGGATTTCATTGTATCATTAGATTATCAAAACTGCTGTCTAGTATCTGATTATATGTAACTTTCCTCATTGTATTAATCATTGTTTTATATGATTTAGGTATCTAAATCCAATACTGCATAACATTGTATTTTTAAATATGATGTTCAATTGCATTTTCATTTTTTACCGTATTTTCTTTGTTTTGCCATTTTTGTTGCTTCATTTTAAAAAGGCCTTTGATTTTATGGCTGAAAAACCATGAATTGTATGTTTTACACTAGAATAAATCAGCACATGGAATATTTTAGCTGTGTGTGTTTCCTTTAAATTCACTGGTAAATACAGACCCTTCGCTGGTAAGTATCTAGATGTAGCCTACAGCTCAAGGAAAGTTATTCATAAAAAAACATATTTAAACCATATAACTCAAATTGGTACATAGCAGAGATGTACTGCGTTATAGCCCACCTTGTTTTCAACTTGAGTATTGATTATAATTTGCATTAACTTCTTTGGGAGCAGCGCACGAGGTGACGGTTTTGGAGAGCCTGGCGTGACCAAAGTAAAATGCCTCCCATTCAGGCCCAGAAAATAGGATATGCACATATTTAGTACCATTGGATAGGAAACAGTGTTAACATTTTGTCTGTGAGTATAACAGAATGGATATGGCAGGCGAAAATCAGAGGAATTTCTGTCCTGAAAAAAGTGATTTTGACACATTGCCTCATTTGGAACCCCTCCCTTATGAAAATGCCCATATAAGGGCATATGAATGCAGTACCTATTGCTTCCTCTGGATGTCAACAGTCTCGAGAAAGTGTTTTGATTCTGTTTAGATGCTTTATATGGCAGAAGAAGAAGAATTAGGAAGTGGTCACACAGAATGTCAATAGAGGAAAACGCGCGTTCCCGGCTGGCGCTCTCTGTGTTTTTTTTCCTTTCTTATCGCCCAGTTTATATTCCGGTTGAAATATTATACTATTTATACATAAAGGTGTTCCTAAGGATACATTATAAATTATGTTTGATTGTTCTTGGACAAGTTTATAGGTATAAGTTGAACGAGTTCTCTTCACGTTTCAATGGACGAGTCGACGCTGTATTTTCTCATTATAACGCGCCAACCAAACGGAGATTTATGGATATAATACATTACTTTTTCGAACAAAAGAACCATGGATTGTCTTCGTTGGACACTTGGGAAGCCCTCAGCAGAAGTTCTTCAAAAGGTAATTGATTTGTTTTCGCTGTGAAATGTGTTATGTGTGAACCGTGATGGCTTATGAATTTATGGTAATGGAAAAAATATGTGAGGTGCTACCCTCAAACAATCAAATGTGGTGCTTTCGCCGTAAAGCCTTTTTGAAATCAGACAACGCTGTGATATTGCCAAGAAGCAGAGCTTTTGATGACTATGCATGTTTAATAATTCAACTTTTGGATTTTGAATTTGGCGCCTTGCATTTCACCGGGTAGTGTCGGGAGTGGGGCCCCACCGCTCCCTAAGAAGTTTGTAAGCCTACTTTGTCTCTGACTTGTCCGATTTGGTTTTGAAAAAAAAGGTGTGATACAGTGGGGAAAAAAAGTATTTAGTCAGCCACCAATCGTGCAAGTTCTCTCACTTAAAAAGATGAGAGAGGCCTGTAATTTTCATCATAGGTACACTTCAACTATGACAGACAAAATGAGGAAAACAAATCCAGAAAATCACATTGTAGGATTTTTAATGAATTTATTTGCAAATTATGGTGGAAAATAAGTATTTGGTCACATACAAACAAGCAAGATTTCTGGCTCTCACAGACCTGTAACTTCTTCTTTAAGAGGCTCCTCTGTCCTCCACTCGTTACCTGTATTAATGGCACCTGTTTGAACTTGTTATCAGTATAAAAGACACCTGTCCACAACCTCAAACAGTCACACTCCAAACTCTACTATGGCCAAGACCAAAGAGCTGTCAAAGGACACCAGAAACAAAATTATAGACCTGCACCAGGTTGGGAAGACTGAATCTGCAATAGGTAAGCAGCTTGGTTTGAAGAAATCAACTGTGGGAGCAATTATTAGGAAATGGAAGACATACAAGACCACTGATAATCTTCCTCGATCTGGGGCTCCACGCAAGATCTCACCCCGTGGGGTCAAAATGATCACAAGAACGGTGAGCAAAAATCCCAGAACCACACGGGGGGACCTAGTGAATGACCTGCAGAGAGCTGGGACCAAAGTAACAAAGCCTACCATCAGTAACACACTACGCCGCCAGGGACTCAAATCCTGCAGTGCCAGACGTGTCCCCCTGCTTAAGCCAGTACATGTTCAGGCACATCTGAAGTTTGCTAGAGAGCATTTGGATGATCCAGATGAGGATTGGGAGAATGTCATATGGTCAGATGAAACCAAAATAGAACTTTTTGGTAAAAACTCAACTCGTCGTGTTTGGAGGACAAAGAATGCTGAGTTACATCCAAAGAACACCATACCTACTGTGAAGCATGGGGGTGGAAACATCATGCTTTGGGGCTGTTCTGTTCTGTTCTGCAAAGGGACCAGGACGACTGATCCGTGTAAAGGAAAGAATGAATGGGGCCATGTATCGTGAGATTTTGAGTGAAAACCTCCTTCCATCAGCAAGGGCATTGAAGATGAAACGTGGCTGGGTCTTTCAGCATGACAATGATCCCAAACACACCGCCCGCAACGAAGGAGTGGCTTCAGAAGAAGCATTTCAAGGTCCTGGAGTGGCCTAGCCAGTCTCCAGATCTCAACCCCATAGAAAATCTTTGGAGGGAGTTGAAAGTCCGTGTTGCCCAGCGACAGCCCCAAAACATCACTGCTCTAGAGGAGATCTGCATGGAGGAATGGGCCAAAATACCAGCAACAGTGTGTGAAAACCTTGTGAAGACTTACAGAAAATGTTTGACCTCTGTCATTGCCAACAAAGGGTATATAACAAAGTATTGAGATAAACTTTTGTTATTGACCAAATACTTATTTTCCACCATAATTTGCAAATAAATAAATTAAAAATCCTACAATGTGATTTTCTGGATATCTTTTTCTGATTTCGTCTGTCATAGTAGATGTGTACCTATGATGAAAATTACAGGCCTCTCTCATCTTTTTAAGTTGGAGAACTTGCACAATTTGTGGCTGACTAAATACTTTTTTGCCCCACTGTATGTGAAGTCATGTAGAGATGGATAAGAATCTAAGCAGCTAGCAATCTCTGTAGGGGCAGAAAAATAGAGTGGGAGGTGCATACAAAAAGGGTTTCAAAAGGGTTATTTGTCTGTACCCATAAGATAGCTATCTTTGGTTCCAGGTAAAACTCTTTTGGGTTTCATGTAAGAACCCACTGTGGAAAGGGTTCTACATGGAACCCAATAGGGTTATATCTGGAACCAAAAGGGTTCTACCTGGAACCAAAAATGGTTATTCAAAGGATTCTTTTTTGGGGACAGCTACAGAACCCTTTTAGGTTCCAGATAGAACCCTTTGGTAGCACTTTAAAAAATAAGATTGTAGATCAAACAGAGAGTAATAATGGGATAACCATAAATGCCCAGCCACTTACCATTGAGCTGTTGTCTGTCGTCTCTCTCAGTGCGTGTGTAGCTCTTGTTGTTCAGTCGACACAGAGCTGCATCATTCTCCCAGTAGTCCGTATACAGGCCAATATACAGCTCTCCTCCTAACAATCACACACAGAGAAGCATAATAAACCAGATGTTTCGCCAGAGCAAAGTTTTACACTTCAGATTTTTCACACAAACATAAAATGAAGAAAACATTTTTGAGAAACTATGTTTGGTTATTTATCACAATCTATACTTTATTTCCACATGGTGGCAGCATTGGGCTAAAACAAAACCTGACTCTGAGCACTGTGCAATATACTCAGTAAAAGCAATTCTACTAGACTAGAGTATGAGTCTTGAAAAGGGTTAGGGTTAGTGTGCCTGACTGAGACAGAGAGACAACTGGGAGAAGAACATACTGTATCATGAAACACAAAAGGAGGTAGAAAGTGAAAGAACAGAAGTGAAAATGCGTTGCATTATGTGTTAGGTATTCTTACTGTCCAGGGTGGATGTAACGGGGCTGTTGTGGTCGTAGGGACATCTCCCTCTGCCGCTCTCTACACTCTGCTCCTCCAGCTCAAACTGCCTGACCTGGGGACCAAAAAGTAGCAGTGAGAAAACACACGCATGCTGACACATGCACACACAGCGACATCCCTGAGCTTGACCTTAGCGTGCCTGGTGCCAGAGGAAGCGTGCCTGGTGCCAGAGGAAACGTGCTTGGTGCCAGAGAAAGATTCTTTGTTTTTCCTGATGGTGCTGTTGTCACAGGTCCTCTCAGGCTGACAGTGGATTATATAAACTAAACTAACTCACAGCCAAAACAAACACACTCCCTCTCTCTCAGAGGACACACAAACGACTCTTAGTACCAACTCTCTCTCTCTCTCTCTCTCTCTCTCTCTCTCTCTCTCTCTCTCTCTCTCTCTCTCTCTCTCTCTCTCTCTCAGAAGACACATAAACTAACTGCCAGTAGGCTACCATAGATTAATAAAATGTCAAATGTCAATGTTTTACCTACAGATTCCACATTGCTGTATCTCATATTACTGTATCTCATATTACTGTATCTCATATTACTGTATCTCATATTACTGTATTGACTGTATTTTAATTATTTAAAAAAACAAATGCAGTTCTTTATTAACATTTTTGTTATTTGTTACATTTGACTGTTTAAAACCTAGCATTACCACTCATGAAATTGAGACAGATATATAGTATTGAATAAATACATTGAACAATCTCATTCATAAGTTCTTTAAACAATAAAAGCTAATTTACCAACCTTTCTGAAAATGGATATATAGCTTTTTTGAAAACAAAAACAAATCGTTTATGTAGCTCTGTGTTTCACTGTCAGGTGAATAAACAAACTCCCCTTCTCTCTCTCTCAGGAGACACAAATTAACCAGTGGATGTGTTGAGGTATTTACAGATCACTTAGGAAAGACTGCATGTGTCTTAAAGAACAGATGACGAGACTGAGCCAAACTAGCAGCATGTCCTTCTAAATGTGTTCATACATTTATTAGGTACACCACCCCGTTCACAAAAATGGTTTGTCCTACAGACAGTGAGTCACGTGGCCGTGGCTTGCTATATAAAGCAGGCAGACAGGCATCCAGTTACTGTTCGCTCGAACGCTAGAATGGGCAAAACGAGTGATCTAAGCGACTTTGAGCGTGGTATGATCGTCGGTGACAGGCGCAAGAGCGCTGCGACAAACAAAAAACATCCAGCCATTGACAGTCCTGTGGGCAAAAACAGCTCGTTGATGAGAGGTATAAGGAGAATGGCAAAAAGTACAATAATGGTGTGCAGAATGGCAGTTTGGAACTCACAACTCGTTGGTCCTTGTCACGGATGAGCTATTTCAGCAGACGACCACACCGGGTTCCACTCCTATCCATAGCCGCGGGAACTAGGGGTGCTCAGGGTGCTGCAGCACCCCCTGAAAAATCATAATTATATATTGTGATTTTTTTCATTCCACTTCGCATACCTCCTCAACAGATCCTCTTTATTACACTCCACACTGCCCTTTCTCACCTGGACCAAAGGAACACCTATGTGAGAATGCTGTTCATTGACTACAGCTCAGCGTTCAACACCAGAGTGCCCTCCACGCTCATCACTAAGCTAAAGACCATGAGATTAAACAGCTCCCTCTGCAAATGGATCCTGGACTTCCTGATGGGCCACCCCCAGGTGGTGAGGGTTCGCAACAACACATCTGCCATGCTGACCCTCAACACGGGGGCCCCTCAGGGGTGCGCACTTAGTCCCTTCCTGTACTCCTTGTACACCCACAACTGTATGACCACGCACGACTCCAACACCATCATTACGTTTGCAGACGACATGACGGTGGTAGGCCTGATCACTGACGACGATGAGAGAGCCTGCAAGGAGGAGGTCAGAGATTTTGCAGTGTGATGCCAGGACAACAACTTCTACTTCAACTTCAAGAAGACAAAAGAGCTGATCGTGGACTACAGGAAATGGAGGGCAGAGCACGCTCCCATCCACATCGACGAAGCTGTAGTGGAGCAGGTCGAGAGCTTCAAGTTCTTTCGTTCCCACATCACTAAGGAATTATCATGGTACACACACATCAACACAGTCATGAAGAGGGCACGACAACACCTCTACCCCCTCAGAATGCTGAAAAGGTCCCTCAGATCCTCAAAACGTTCTACAGCTGCACCGAGAGCATCTTGACTGGCTGCATCGTCGCTTGGTGTGGCAACTGCTTGGCATCCGACCTCAAGGCGCTACAGAGGGTAGTGAGTACAGCCCAGCACATCACTGGGCCTAGCCTCCTGCCATCCTGGACCTTCCTGCCATCCAGGACCTCTGTCAAAGACTCCAACCACCCAAGTCATTGACTGTTCCCTCTGCTACCGTACGGCAAGCGGTACTGATGCACCGCTTGTCCAATAGGACCCTGAACAGCTTCTACCCCCAAGCAATGTTTCATGAGCTGAAATGAAAGCTCCCAGACATTTTCCATGAGCACAAAAAGCTTATTTCTCTCAAATGCTGTGTACAAATTTGTTTACATCCCTGTTAGTGAGCATTTTTTCTTTGCCAAGATAATCCATCCACCTGACAGGTGTGGCACATCAAGACAATGATTGAACAGCTTGATCATTACACAGATGGGGACAATAAAAGGCCACATGTGCAGTTTTGTCACACAACACAATGCCACAGATGTCTGAAGTTTTCTCTACCATAAGCCGTCTACAACGGAGTTTTAGAGAATTTGGCAGTAAATCCAACCTTCCTCACAACCGCAGACCAATTGTATGGTGTTGTGGGCGAGCGGTTTGCTGATGTCTACGTTGTGAACAGAGTGCCCCATGGTGGCGGTGGGGTTATGGTATGGGCAGGCATAAGCTATGGACAACAAACACAATTGCATTTTATCGATGGCAATTTGAATGCACATGTAGATACCGTGACGAGATCCTGAGGCCCATTGTGAGGCCCATTTTTTTAAGGTGTCTGTGACCAACAGATGCATTTCTGTATTCCCAGTCATGTGAAATCCATAGATTAGGGCCTAATGAATTCATTTCAATTAACTCATTTGCTTGTATGAACTGTAACTCAGTAAAATCATTGAAATTGTTGCATGCTGCATTTATACTTTTGTTCATTATAATTAGGTAGAGTTAACCAATAGCTACCCGGATTATCCGCATTGACCCTTTTTGCACTCATCACATACACTGCTGTTACTGTTTTTTATCAATCCTGTTGCCTAGTCACTTTATCCCTATGTATATGTACATACAGTTGAAGTCTGAAGTTTACATACACCTTAGCCAAATACATTTAAACTCAGTTTTTCCACAATTCCTGACATTTAATCCTAGTAAAAATTCCCTGTCTTAGGTCAGTTAGGATCACCACTTAATTGTAAGAATGTGAAATGTCAGAATAATAGTAGAGAGAAGGACTTATTTCAGCTTTTATTTCTTTCATCACATTCCCAGTGGGTCAGAGGTTTACGTACACTCAATTAGTATTTGGTAGCATTGCCTTTAAATAACTTGGGTCAAACGTTTCGGGTAGCCTTCCACAAGCTTCCCACAATAAGTTGGGTAAATTTTGGCCCATTCCTCCTGACAAAGCTGGTGTAACTGAGTCAGGTTTGTAGGCCTCCTTGCTCGCACACGCTTTTTCAGTTCTGCCCACAAATGTTCTATAGGATTGAGGTCAGGGCTTTGTGATGGCCACTCCAATACCTTGACTTTGTTGTCCTTAAGCCATTTTTCCACAACTTTGGAAGTATGCTTGGGACCCATCTGCGACCAAGCTTTAACTTCCTGACTGATGTATTGAGATGTTGCTTCAATATATCCACATAATTTTCCATCCTCATGATGCCATCTATTTTGTTAAGTGCAGCAGTCCCTCCTGCAGCAAAGCACCCCCACAACATGATGCTGCCACCCCCATACTTCACGGTTGGGATTGTGCTTTTCAGCTTGCAAGCCTCCCCCTTTTTCCTCCAAACAGTTCTACTTGTTTTACTGTGGATATAGATACTTTTGTACCTGTTTCCTCCAGAACCTTCACAAGGTCCTTTGCTGTTGTTCTGGGATTGATACCAAAGTACGTTTATCTCTAGGAGACAGAACGCATCTCCTTCCTGAGCGGTATTCTTTTTTTTTTTACCTTTATTTAACTAGAGAAGTCAGTTAAGAACAAATTCTTATTTTCAATGACGGCCTAGGAACAGTGGGTTAACTGCCTTGTTCAGGGGCAGAACGACAGATTTTTACCTTGTCAGCTCAGGGATTCGATCTTGCAACCTTTCGGTTACTAGTCCAACGCCCTAACCACTAGGGCTCCCTGCCGCCCCAATGGTGGCTGCGTGGTCTCATGGTGTTTATACTTGCGTACTATTGTTTGTACAGATGAACGTGGTGCCTTCAGGCATTTGGAAATTGCTTCCAAGGATGAACCAGACTTGTGGAGGTATAAAATCGTTTTTATGAGGTCTTGGCTCATTTCTTTTGATTTTACCATGATGTCAAGCAAAGAGACTGAGTTTGAAGGTAGGCCTTGAAATACATCCCCAGTTCACCTCCAATTGACTCAAATGATGTCAATTAGCCTATCAGAAGGTTCTAAAGCCATGACATCATTTTCTGGATTTTTCCGAGTTGTTTAAAGGCACAGTCAACTTAGTGTATGTAAACTTATGACCCACTGGAATTGTGATACGGTGAATTATAAGTGAAATAATCTGTCTGTAAACAAATGTTGGAAAAATGACTTGTGTCATGCACAAAGTAGATGTACTAAACAACTTGCAAAAAACTACAGTTTGTTAACAAGATATTTGTGGAGTGGTTGAAAAACTGTGTATGTAAAGTGTATGTAAACTTTCGACTTCAACTGTATCTACCCCAATTACCATGTGCCCCAGCACATCGACTTGGTACTGTTGCCCGTGTATATAGCCAAGTTATTGTTACTCATTTTGTATTGCTCTTTTTATTTATTTTTTTATTTCACCTTTATTTAACCAGATAGGCAAGTTGAGAACAAGTTCTCATTTACAACTGCGACCTGGCCAAGACAAAGCAAAGCAGTTCGACACATACAACAACACAGAGTTACACATTGGAGTAAACAAACATACAATCAATAATACAGTAGAAAAAACTAATCTATATACAATGTGTGCAAATGAGGTAAGATAAGGAACGTAAGGCAATAAATAGGCCATGTTGGCAAAGTAATTACAATATAGCAATTTAAACACTGGAATGGTAGATGTGCAGTAGATAAATGTGCAAAGTATTAAATACTGGGGTACAAAAGAGCAAGATAAATAAATGAATGCGGTAGGGGTTGAGGTCGTTGGTTGGGCTATTAACAGATGGGCTATGTACAGGTGCAGCGATCTGTGAGCTGCTCTGACAGCTGGTGCTTCACTTAGGGAGCGGCAGCAGAGGTGACGGTTTTGGAGAGTCTGGCGTGCCCAAAGTAAAATGCCTGCCACTCAGGCCCAGAAAATAGGATATGCACATAATTAGTACTATTGGATAGGAAAAACTCTGGAGTTTCTAAAAGTGTTAAAATAATGTATGTGAGTATAACAGAACTGATATAGCAGGCGAAAACCCGAGGAAAATCCATTCGGATTTGAATTTTTTTTTTATCATGACCTTCTTCTCCAGGCTGCCTATTCATTTGTATTTTAACTAGGACTGAGACTGCAGTACCTATGGCTTCCACTAGATGTCAACAGTCTTTATACAGAGTCTGGAGGCTATAGCACTAAGCAGAACGGATAGGAAGAAGAAGTAGTGAAGGGACCACTTTTGTCATCAACGTTTGAAGGCGCGAGGTTGTGAGCGCACCCCACTTTTATGAGGTTGTGAGCGCACCCCACCCCATTTTCCTTTCCTATTGTTCACATTATTGTCCGGTCTAAATATTACAGTAAATATACATAAAAGGATACCTAAGGATACATAAAAAATGATGTTTGATTTGTTTGTAGAAAGTTTATAGGTATAATTTGAATGTGTTCTCTTCACGGTTCAATGGGCGACTCAACGGTGGATTTTCTGATCATAACGCGCCAACCAAACAGAGATTTATGGATATAATTAATGACTTTTTCTAACAAAAGAACCATTGGATGTCTTCGTTGGACACTTGGGAAGCCCTCAGCAGAAGTTATTCGAAAGGTAAGTGATATTTTTTTGCTCTTATATGGGTTTTGTGTGACCCGCGCTGGATATGGATTTATGCTAATGTGGAAAATATATGAGGTGCTATCCTCAAACAATCAAATGTTGTGCTTTCGCCGTAAAGCCTTTTTGAAATCGCTGTGACAACGCTGTGATATTGCCAAGAAGCAGAGCTTTTGATGACTATGCAACACTTGTATATTGATGAATGTTTAATAATTCAACTTTTGGATTTTGAATTTGGCGCCTTACATTTCACCGGGTAGTGTCGGGAGTGGCCCGCTAGCGCGCCGCTACTCCCTAAGTATAGCTAGTGAGGGAGATGAGTGTCTCCAGTTTCAGGGATTTTTGTAGTTTCTTCCAGTCATTGGCAGCAGAGAACTGGAAGGAAAGGCGGTCAAAGGAGGAATTGGCTTTGGGGGTGACCAGTGAGATATACCTGCTGGAGCGCGTGCTACGGATGGGTGCTGCTATGGTTACCAGCGAGCTGAGATAAGGCGGGGCTTTACCTAGCAGGGACTTGTAAATGACCTGGAGCCAGTGGGTCTGGTGACGAGTATGTAGCGAGGGCCAGCCGACTAAAGCATACAGGTCGCAGTGGTGGGTGGTATAAGGGGCTTTGGTGACAAAGCGGATGGCACTGTGATAAACTGCATCCAGTTTGCTGAGTAGAGTATTGGAAGCTGTTTTGTAGATGACATCGCCGAAGTCGAGGATGGGTAGGATAGTCAGTTTTACTAGTGCAAGTTTGGCAGCATGAGTGAAGGAGGCTTTGTTGCGAAATAGAAAGCTGATTCTAGATTTGACTTTGGATTGGAGATGTTTAATGTGAGTCTGGAAGGAAAGTTTACAGTCTAGCCAGACACCTAGGTATTTGTAGTTTGTGTTATTATTTTTCAGTTTTATTTTTTTTTATTTCTCTCTGCATTGTTGGGAAGGGCCCGTAAGTAAGCATTTCACTGTTAGTTCTACGGCTGTTGTTTACGAAGCATGTGACAAATAAAATCGATTTTATTTTAGTCAGGATTTTGTGTGTGCAAGAATGTTTTCCTGGCACACGTTAGGTCCCTTAATACCAATTGAGCAACTTTTCCATGACCTGAAGAATTCAGGCTGTTCTGTAGGCAAAGGGGGGTCCCACCGGGTACTAGATGGGTGAACCTATTAAACTGACCATTAGGTGTATATCAGCCCAATTAGTTACTCCAAGTCAACAAACAACCCTCCCAACCCTGCTCACCTGTCCTGTGTGTCCCACCCTGATTTTGGCACAGTGAGGGTTAAATGCTCCTGTTCCGCAGGCCAACAGGTGGGTGGTGTTATACCGCTGCAGCACCTTGATGTAGTTAGCACACTCTGGCTATAGGGAGAGAGAGGGCAGAGGGATGGAGGAAGGTAAAGGGGAGCAGGGAGGGAGGGAGGGAGGGAGGGAGGGAGGGACGGAGGGAGGGAGGGATTGAGGGACGGATGGACAAGAAGGATGGAGGAAGGGAGAGTGGTTAGGTATGTATTTGTAGGGTAAACTATGACACATTACATTTTTTGAATGAATTACGGAGTGCTACAAATGTAGAATGATCAGATTATGTTACCTTCTCTCTACCTTTCATCAGACAATCTTCTACCTGCGACACAGAGCTGGCCCAGTCGATCTGGAGAGAAATGACAATACATAAGACACCAACACATGCATATCCACATGCACACACACTCACACATGCACAATGTACTGTATGTCTGTTTGACTGGTGTGCATCATAACATCTTGTGTCATGTATGTCCGTTTATGTAAAGAATGAAGAGCAAATGGTCTCCATAACCATCAGTATCACTACAGTGTTAATTTGCCAAATTGTAGTTACTTCGCTACTATGGCCTATTTATTGCCTTACCTCCTCACGCCATTTGCACACACTGTATATAGACTTTTTTTTTCTTTCTATTGTGTTATTGACTGCACGCTTGTTTATTCCATGTGTAACTCTGTGTTGTTGTTTGTGTCGCACTGCTTTGCTTTATCTTGGCCAGGTCGCAGTTGTAAATGAGAACTTGTTCTCAACTAGCCTACCTGGTTAAATAAAGGTTAAATAAAAGAATTAAAAAAAGGTGTCTGCCCTAGTAAACATAGTGTCTTTGTTAATTGCAAGGGTCACATTATTTTCTCTACATTACAGATATGTTCCGTAGTCAGTTGTCCTGCCCTTTATGTCATTGTCTAACGTAATTAAACAGAATTAAAGTTAATAACACCTCATTATAACACACTCAACTATTACTTCAACCACCTCAAGGAGGTGACAGCCATTATTACACGTATATAGGGCTGAAGAAGTACTTGTAATATGGAGACAATTCCACCTAGCCTATCAGAGGTTAAGTGGGCAGACCTGGCATACGGCAGTATCTCTTTACTCTCTGTGTCCAGCTATGTGCTCTTTATGGAAAGACTCCTTGGTAATATAATGAAGATGCACAAACACATACACTCTGTTTAGGTAACCTAATGACCTGGAGGGGTAAGAGTTCAAATCCCCTCCACACACGGACAGACAGACTGACAGCCAGACAGGCCTACAGTACCTCTCTGTGTTGGTGGTTAACTCTCTCCAGGCTGAGGGAGTACAGGATGTTTTTAGCCCCTACATACAGCCTCTCATGGGCCTCGTCCAACAGCATGGTCTGCGGCTGCAGGGAGGGACCTGGTCCCTGAAACACCCACGTCCTGTTCAGCTCCCATAGCTCTGCACAGGGAGAGAGGGGAAGAGAGACATTGTGGAGAGAGAGAGAGAGAGAGAGAGAGAGAGAGAGAGAGAGAGAGAGAGAGAGAGAGAGACGGGGAGAGAGAGAGACGGGGAGGGAGAGAGACGGGGGGGAGAGAGAGAGAGAGAGAGACTATTACAAATCTATAGGCCCACTGACACAGCTCTAAAGCCTGTAGAACCACAGAACGAGCTTTTAAAGTTACACAACCAGTAGGATACAGTGGTGCCCACATGATCGAAGGCTTGTCAAATGTGAAAAATGTAACCACTTTATATCAGAAATCTGCACTTTAACCAAATATTACATAAAAGAAGAGCGCCTGTGATGAATGTTAATTTTTTCACTGGCTGTTTAGCAAATTGCACACCCTGAAGTGCTTTATCCATCTGTGTGTGGGTGTGTGTGTGTGCATGCATGTGTTTTAAAGCTGAACAATTACCCTGTCATATAGATTTCTAAAAACGGCCCCAAATCCAACACTGTCTCACATGGTTAAAATGTTGTTGTATCATATGTTATGGAACTTGAAGATACTAATCAGGAAGAACACTAGTCACATCCCAAAGCTTCTCCCAGAAGAGCATTGGTAAGAACTCGGATGTAATGTCTGGGAAAGATGTTGTGATTGCTGAATGGGATATTTGATCCTCACAGCCCAGCCTATCAGCTGTCTCGAGGGGAGGAAGTCATTTAATCAGACAGGAAACGGAACTGTTGTCTTTATCTGACCTTGGGTAGTGGCTGCTCTTAGGCACAGATCTAGGATCAGCTTACAGTCCACAAATCCTAACTTGAACCACTGGGAGAATAATTTAAAGTGGGCCTTAGACCAGTTTCTATGGGTGGACTTCTTCCTTCTGCCTTTATCTCTAAGTTATTTAGCCTATTTATGTATCTAAAAGAGGAAACAGTGTGTCACTAGACCGTGAGTTTGATTAGGAGGGTGAAGTTTAATAATGACTAAACACATGGGTCACACACACACACATACACACACACACATTCACATATTTTCCCTCTAATCAAACCTGTCAGGTCTGCCTTCGATCATGTCTATAGCTCTGGAGCTCAGGTCTGGGGTGAAGGACTAGAGCCAGGAGCTACAGCCCCAGTGAGGGTCACTTCCTGTGGGCTGTGGTGGGTTGCATGCCCTGGGCCCTAGAGCACGACAAGATGTCCTTGTGGACAATGAGACGGAGTCTGGAGTGTGTTAGGAAACCCCCTAAAGCTTCATAGTGTCATGCAGAGCAGTCCAAGACACGGGTGGTTTATATGATCAAATGAGACACTCTATTTGTATTCCTCCCTTTCCCAAATTGGAGCTGTCATTTTCTCTTGCCCAGAAGAGAGGAGAATACTCCTGGCTACCATAACCATCACCTCCCCCTACCTGTCTCCTCAGACATAACTTCTCTGGAGTTATATGTCAAGATGTAAGTGACTGCCAGTGTTTCAGGAGGGGGATTCTGTGATTTGTTATTTCAGCATCTGTGTGTTTTTAGTAGCATTACATCTACTATAGTATTAGATGTCTCGGTAGAGACCGATAGATTGGGTTTATTTTTCTGGTTTTAGATTTCTCTGGTAGATCCAGTCTGTTTGTTTTGCTAGCATTAGAGAAACAGAGTGAAGGTTTGTTATAAGAGGTATTAGATCTCTAGGTGCTGTTAGGATTGAAATTAGTCTGATTGTTTTGGTAGCGTCATTGATCTCAAACAGTGTGTGTGTATGTGTTTAAAAAATAGAAATTGCCGTTAGATCTCTATGGTAAAGACAGAGGGGATATGGCGGTGCTGCTGTGCCAGCGCCAAGACACGCTTCCTGTAGTGATCTAAACCAGGCAGTTACAGCTCTTAAAAGGCATGCACTGAGCACACATACACACACACACCTGCACGCACACATACACGTCTGCACGCACACACCTGCACTCACACATACACACACATGCACGCACACATACACCTGCACGCACGCATACACACACATGCACGCAGGCACACGTGGCACGCAAACACACATACGTGGCGCTCACACACACACATGTGGGGCGCACTCACACACCTCCAGATGTAACACACTATGGAATGTGTAATGCTTCAGCTGACGATAACAAGGACAGACGTGTAGTGGAGCAGGAGAGAGCTTGTCATCCACTGAGGGAATGAATGGGAACTGAATGGGATAAGTTAACACATCACTGGACCAAAAGTCCTTCATATTGATACCGGTGTTGTTGGTGATGATGATGATAAGGATAAAGGGGACACATTCTAATGGTGATGAATCATGATGATGATGATGATGATGATGATGCTAATGAAATGACAGGACTTGACTTGAGTGAATTAAATATGAAGAGTATACGGTATAACCACCACATTTGGGTTTTTTCATGTGGCTGTCTTACCACGCTATCTTAAAATGAATGTGCTTACTGTAAGTCACTCTGAATAATTGCATCTGCTAAATGACTAAAATGTAAAATGTATAGACAATACGAAATCCATCGTTTTTTATAATTCGGTTTCCTTTTACTGTAAACCACTCTACATGTTTTTGGTTGAGGGTCAAATGTGTGCATTTTTGGCAACCTACTATCTAAAAGTGATTGAGTCATCTTTACATTGTAGAATGTACAGAATGTACAGTATAAAAAATAGTAAGTGACAGAATTGCTACAGTAAAAGCTTTATTAGAAACATGAAATTGCTGCCAGTGATCAACAAAAAATCCAACATACATGGCCTTTGGTTCCAAATGTGTAAAAATCAAACACATTCACTCTAAAAAAGCACAGAAGGGAAAAAACACAAAATGCATAGTCATGTTCTAATCTCTAGGATCTTCAGCATTTGGCCACATCACGTCTTATGTCGTCTTTCGCTATGCACCTTGGATAGAAATGCTTGGCATGCCTTATCCACCCCTGGCAGTCTTCAGCTGAGATGTCTCTGCAGCCGGCATCCATTGCATCCAGGAGGGACATTTGGTCATGTGGCCAATGATCATACAATTTTCACCTCCAGGCAGACAAAAACATGCCAGGAACCATTCTTGGATGGGCTGCAAACCAGTTTGTGATTGCATGTGAATGGTGAAATGCTACACTGTCCCATGCAATCACACATGTCCTCATGTTTCCTCCCAGCTGTTCCCTTTCTGCTTCTGGACCAGTTGTTGGTGGAGGTCATCTAAACACAGAAGAAGGAGCTCAGTGTTGTAGGGACCAACCTGCCACTCCAGATTGCAGTACACATTGTGATATTTGCTCCTTTCTCACCCGGCACATCAACAGTGGCCCTTTTCCCGAAGACGTTCTTCCCAGCCGACTTGTTTTTGCCAGGTTAAACTCTGCCTCGTCTACATAAATGATTTCATGTGGGGTCTGACTAGCCTCCAACTCCATGACTCTGAAAGAAATCAAAAGATGGTATGTGTAAATGCTTTTCAGTATGTCCTACTGTATGTACTTTAACCCATGTTTACATGTAGAGTAGCATAGTGTAAAACTCACTATAGAACAATACATATTGGATAGACACCATACCTGGACGTATTGCTGCCGGAGTTCCTTGACCCGCTCACTGTTCCTTTAAAAAAGGAACTGTGTACAACTGTTTCATTTAGAGTCCGAGCAATGGTAGTCAGGCTGATGCTTTCCACATTGTGAAATGCCAGATCAATTCTGATCTGAATTTCTCTCAGTTTTATTGCGTTGTCAGCAATGACCAATCCTACAATGGCATGCTCTTGGTCTTCACTGAGGAGCTTTCCTCTTCCCCCAGAGGGAGGAAGACGTTGCGTCCTTTAGAGGAACAAAATACAACAATGTATTTGCATTGGGACTGGTGGCCTACAGTTACTGTGGGACATAGCAACAGTAATGATAGAAGAAGCCCTTGTGAAATGTATTACTTACCTGTTGGTTTGTTGAAAATTCCGGATAATGGAAGCCACGGTTGACCGTCTGAGATTAGTCTGGACTCTTTCACCAGCCTCTCTCAGTGATAGACCATCGTTTATCACATCGTCTATGATGGTGGCTCTTATTTCATCAGTGACAACAGCTCTTACTCTCCTTTGAACACCACCACTCCCCCTGCCTCTACTTCTCCCTTGTCCTGGTCCAACTACTCCTCTACCTGGTCCAACTACTCCTCTGCCTGGTCCAATTACTCCTCTGCCTGGTCCAGCTACTCCTCTCCCTGGTCCAGCTACTCGTCTGCCTGGTATAACTACTCCTCTGCCTGGTCCAACTACTCCTCTGCCTGGTCCAACTACTCCTCTGCCTGGTCCAGCTACTCCTCTCCCTGGTCCAGCTACTCCTCTGCCTGGTCCAACTACTCCTCTGCCTGGTCCAGCTACTCCTCTCCCTGGTCCAGCTACTCCTCTGCCTGGTCCAACTACTCCTCTGCCTGGTCCAGCTACCCCTCACCCCGGTCCAACTATTCCTCTGCCTGGTCCAACTACTCCTCTGCATGGTCCAACTACTCCTCTGCCTGGTCCAGCTACTCCTCTCCCTGGTCCAACTACTCCTCTGCCTGGTCCAACTACTCTTCTGCCTGGTCCAGCTACTCCTCTACCTGGTCCAACTACTCCTCTACCTGGTCCAACTACTCCTCTGCCTGGTCCAACTACTCTTCTGCCTGGTCCAGCTACTCCTCTCCCTGGTCCAACTATTCCTCTACCTTGTCCAGACATTATTTTTTCTCTCTCTGCTCCTCTGTGTTGTTCTGTATCCACATTGAACAAAATCAATCCAAAAACGTTTTACTGTGTATGTCCATGTAATTGAAAGAACTTCAACACCTGTCTAGGTCTCCGATTGGAATCAGCTGTGGTTGGTCTATTTGACACATTTTACAGTAAATCAGCTATTTCTCAATATTTCAATGATCTGTTCATTCAAAAATGCTTATCAGCTGTTTCAATACAGCTTTTGAGCTGCTTTTGTTGCAGAAGTAGAGGCTTTATACTATATTTAAGGTTTTGAACATTAGGTCTTCCTTTCTGGCATGCTGTGTGCAAGCATTTGTATATAAGACAAGAAAGATCCATAATTGTGTTATTCGGTAAGCTTGTATGTAAATAAAATGTAAGCATTTTAGAAAAGTGTTAATTGACTGCATATTCTGAGAAAACAACATGAATTGTGTTAATGGTACGGTCCACAACAGACAGATGTGTGCTAATTGTGTTTAGAGTTTTGAAAATGTGACTACAGACTGGACAAAAGCATGTTAGCAATTGTAAAAAAACGGTAAATTATTTGTTTTTAAATATTGATGTCACAAATGTATGATCTGTACATTTCATTATTAAAAATGCAGTTATTTGCTACATTTGATTCTGTAAAACTTCCTGTAGCTGTACCACTTATTTCTCTGGTAGTGAGGCAGATATATAGCATTCTGCAAAAACATCAAGTGATAGATTTTAAACAAATACATGTCTGTCATTGAACAACCTCATGCCATGATTAGATAGTGAAAAAACACAGCAATCTCTTTCATAAGATCTTAAAAAATGTACATTTCTGAAAATGGATATACAGTGTATAGCGTTTTGGAATGAAACGTAATATGATGATTTGATAATGCGGAGATATGCTTTGTAACAGGTAGAGCTAATACAAGTAATATGATGATTTGATAATGCGGAGATATGCTTTGTAACAGGTAGAGCTAATACAAGTAATATGATGATTTGATAATGCGGAGATATGCAGGTTGAGCTAATACAAGTCAAACAGTGTATAATTATCTAAAACAGCTCATTATGTTCGGTCTCTATAGACAGAGGGGATTTCCACTCCTCTCCTCCCTGTCATCTTCTGCAGCTGCTGTGTGTGCATGTGTGACTCTCTTCAGCTAACGAGTTGAATGAGGGAGTGTGTGTTCACTAAAACAAAAGAGAGTGAGAGACACACAGGTCTACAGTGCTCCCACTTCAAATGGAAAATGGAGGGAGAGAAAAAGAGGAGAGACTCCCTCAAGTCTAATCCTTTCATCGCCCACATGGGGAGTGCTGAGAGATGGCAGGAGAGATTTAGAGAAATAAAATAATAATACCATTTTTTAATCCTCCATGGAAATGCTATAACTTTTTGGCTACTATGGGAGAGAGTGGAGTGTATCAGACTGGGAGGAAACAAGGCTTCCTTTACTTTACTCAACTGTGGCGAGGTGAGGGAAACACTGATGTGTAGTTATAGAGAAATACAGAGGAGTCAATAAAACATTAAGCTTGGCAAACCTTGGGAAAGGTAGACAATAATTCAGTTTGTTGGAAGAAGTTGATGTCTTGCCACTGGCAAGTTGTTAGTTCCAACCACAGGTTCAATGTTAAAGTGTGTGTACTGATGACAGGCATTCCCATTTGTCTGCAGAGAGACAACGTCTACTGAATAATGAAGTAGTTCAGGATCAAAAACAAAGAGAGATGGAAAAAGGGTTGCATTATAAGGGAAAATAATGAGTGTTTCTTGTATTTCTACAGGGGGGCGTGAGTCTCCGTAGTCCCCAGAGGGAAGTGTGTGTGGTGCCTGCACGTGGGATGGCCTTGTGTTCCAAGACCACCACGCATGGGGGAATGATGTCACAGAGTAAAATGAGAGCCACATGGAGTAGGACTGGGCAGAAGAAAGGGGGAGAAAAGAGAGGAAGGGTCATGAGCTGGGGGAGAAGAGAGGAGCTAGGGGTGATGAGCTGGGGGAGGAGAGAGGATCTAGGGGTGATGAGCTGGGGGAGGAGAGAGGAGCTAGGGGTGATGAGCTGGGGGAGGAGAGAGGAGCTAGGGGTGATGAGCTGGGGGAGGAGAGAGGAGCTAGGGGTGATGAGCTGGGGAGGAGAGAGGAGCTAGGGGTGATGAGCTGGGGAGAAGAGAGGAGCTAGGGGTGATGAGCTGGGGAGGAGAGAGGATCTAGGGGTGATGAGCTGGGGAGGAGAGAGGAGATAGGGGTGATGAGCTGGGGGAGGAGAGAGAGGGATCTAGGGGTGATGAGCTGGGGGAGGAGAGAGGAGATAGGGGTGATGAGCTGGGGGAGGAGAGAGGAGCTAGGGGTGATGAGCTGGGGAGGAGAGAGGAGCTAGGGGTGATGAGCTGGGGGAGGAGAGAGGAGCTAGGGGTGATGAGCTGGGGGAGGAGAGAGGAGCTAGGGGTGATGAGCTGGGGAGGAGAGAGGAGCTAGGGGTGATGAGCTGGGGGAGGAGAGAGGAGCTAGGGGTGATGAGCTGGGGGAGAAGAGAGAGGAGCTATGGGTGATGAGCTGGGGGAGGAGAGATGAGATAGGGATGATGAGCTGGGGAGGAGAGAGGAGCTAGGGGTGATGAGCTGGGGAGGAGAGAGGAGATAGGGGTGATGAGCTGGGGGAGGAGAGAGGAGCTAGGGGTGATGAGCTGGGGAGGAGAGAGAGGAGATAGGGGTGATGAGCTGGGGGAGGAGAGAGGAGATAGGGGTGATGAGCTGGGGGAGGAGAGAGGAGCTAGGGGTGATGAGCTGGGGGAGGAGAGAAGAGATAGGGGTGATGAGCTGGGGAGAAGAGATGAGCAATGGGAAGAGGACATGAGGGTAACATAGGGGAAGAGAGGTGGACTAAGAGGTGGAGATACATTTAAACGAAGAGTTGGGAAAGCAGAGAGAAGAGACAGCTGGATGACAACAGAAGAAGGAGAGGAGACCTTTGATCTTTGAATGAGTGCATAGCAAACATCTGGAGAGCAGGACAACCAGACTGCCTGACATAATACTTCCTGTTAAGATCAACAACACAACAAACAGACTGTCATGTGGTTCACCCAACTCTGTTTTAAGTTTTATGTGACTAGATTGTGCATTGTTTTGTGGGGTGTAAATCATTGTAGCACTAAAGAGAGACAGACATCAGAGGGTTAATATCTCTGAGCACTACTCACGTCAGACACACACAGACGGAGTCTCTCAGAGAGTGTACAGAGATTCTATTATGATGGAGTTTGACTAAAGCCCAGCTAGCAGAGTAGACGCCCCAGCAACAGTCGTCTCTAGAACCCTAAACCCCATCTGCTCCATGGTGTGTCTGTGGGGATAGTAAAGGCTGAGGTTCATTCAAAGGGAGGAAGTGGTGGTTGTGCTAGATATAGGCAAACAGACTACATTGTGCTGCCTGATTAAATAGGCATTATCTCACATCACCACTGCCTCATCCCTAACCCCCTCACTCAATATCCTAACCCTGGATCCCTCACCCCACTACCATTTCACCCACTGCATTCTCTCATCACCTCATTCTCTCTCTCTCTGTCTCTCTCTGTGTCTCTCTCTCTCTCTGTGTCTCTCTCTCTCACTTTCTCTCTCTCTGTCTCTCTCCTCCTCCTCTCCCCTGGTGTTTGTACTGTTAAAAGGTCAGAGCAGAAATGTCTCACAAGCTGTTTCACCCTCTGGACACTACAGACCTACAGAGAACAAACACGACACAAACAGAGAAAGAGAGAGAGAGAGAGAGATTCCTATTCGATCCTATAAATACCCTCCCCTGAGGTGAATATGCACATCTCCCTCTCACATCCTATCCAGGTACTTATACAGTACTTAATATAAAGACTATTTTATCACCAGAGTATAAAGCTGTATTATTTCTGTTTCATCACCAGAGCTGAACCAGGCAGTGGGAAAGATGGAATAGTAGTAATTATAGAGTAGGTGGAACAGACTTAATTCGTCTCACTTCACACATTATATTTAATGAGAAAAATCTCCCTCATTTAAAAGATACAGGACTTCATCTAACAAACACAGGGCTTCATGCAATGCTGGTATTCCCCAACTCATTCCTCATCACAATCCCACCTCCAGCTAAGCCATTTAAGACATTTAAACACACACAGCAGCTCTCTTCTGTTCTAGTCTGGGAAGGAAGGTTTTATATTACTGCTCAGGGGGGGGGGCTCCTTACTGGTAATTACTACCTGAGCACTGCACAGTAGGATATCAACGATTGAACAGAGGAACAAGGACTAGACATTGGAGTGGAACAGAGCCATGGATGATCAGGAATGATCAGAATGCAAATGGTGTACACATCTAGAATGTGCAAACTCTTAACATCTCAGGGATGGAGTAGGTGTCAGAGTTGAAGCACAATATGTTCAGCATATTTTAAATCACCTCAGAATGCCATCTACAATAGGGGGACACCAGCTGTCTTAACTGTGGGCTTTTACTGCATGGAAGTATGTAAAAAGTATGTAAGGTACTGTATGTGTAGTTTAAAGTAGTGTGGTGTTGAAGTACGGCCCATGAGAGCTTTTAGGCGCTCACTGTTTGACTTGTCTGAGAGGAAAATGTTCTGCTACAACATGGCAGCGACAGGAGTTTATTTATCCAAGTGAACATGTCTGACATTAGCCCTGTCCAAACACTCTGACATCACCTGAACACTTGATTCACCATGCACAGAAAATCAGAGGTTTTAGAAATAATATTTACCATTGTTACAAAATTATTATGCTTTCTAAATAAATATTCATTTGGCAGAGGTACTGTTTGATTTTTTCCATTTTCAGTAATTGCTGTGGTTTTCAACAGGAATACGTTTATTAAAATTGGCCGTTAGTGTGGGGTATAATTATGTTTTTCCCTGTGATCAGAAGCAGCAGAGAACTATATCTCACTTTCAGCTTCAGTAACAACTTTTGCTCAGAGTTTAATGTGATTCTTAAACCCATAATGGTCACTTTAAACACATTCAACGAGGAGAGCCTCTGTACAGGTAGCTATTATCTGGGTGTGGTGACACAGTTAGGATTGAACTCAGATTGGAATGTATGAATCAGAGGACCCCATCTGCAATGCCTAGAGAACATGCCAATACTGGAGAGCTAATAACCTGTGTTTGAAGGAGGCCTGTACTCTGTCCCTAGTTACTCGGTCCCTAGTTACTATGTCCCTAGTTACTCGGTCCCTAGTTACTCTGTCCCTAGTTACCCGGTCCCTAGTTATAGCAAGTCAATTAGTCCAATGCCTGGCTCTCTGTGGTATTTCTTTAGCTAATAACTGGATTTAGACTCTGAAAAAACTGTCTGTGTTGGAATCCTAGTGAAGGTCCAGCTTCCAGCCAAGTGTGAGGACAGAGATATGGGGAGATGGTAGAAGAGAGGTAAATCATGTGTTGGTTCCGTCTCTCCCTCCACCCCACCGCTTCATGTGTCCCTCTGCCTCCACCACACCATACTCTGACACATGCCAGCAGTAAAAACCTCTCATTAAGCATACAGCATAATATAACACTTGTTTTACCATGAAGAGTTCACTACAGGGCCACAATACGCAGATGAGCAGAATCAGAATCACCTTTATTCACCAAATACATTTGCATGTACAGGAGTTTGACTTGGTGAAATGGTGTTTCCACAATAAAAAGAATATACAGACAGACAATAAAAAGGATACAGACAACATATGATGCAAGACCGCATATCATTTCAAGTAATGTCATGTATTCTACAGCTATGTTATTGTTTTTCATTGTTTTTTTCAATAAGAAGTTCCGTTCTATTCATTGTAATACTATGGCCAGACCAATCCCTCTGGCAGCCATCTTTAGACAATCAGACAGACGTGACAATCGACCTCTAGGATTTGAATGGCTGAATTTGAATGGCTGAAAGTCCTGCCCAATGAAAGTGTATTAGGCTCTCATGAAGTGTGTTTAAGGTCTTTGGAGGAGCTGCATGCAGAGCTTCAGGTCTGTTCTGCTTTGGAAACTGGAGACAATCTGTGATTGCAACTCGATACAAAAGCAGATTTTCTAAATTAATTGATAGGAATGAGAGTAAATTCGAGATTATAGTCGACGGAAAAGATCAACAGTGTTGGAAAAGAGTTGCGCTTACACGTGGTGAAATGCTCAGGGAAGAGATGCAGGAGAGGAAAGAGAGAGATGAGATGAGTGGAATGAAAGAATGGAGAAAGAGATAGTGATAATATAAACACAGAAGACAAGATGGAATCTCAATGTCAGAGCTCTGAGGATCCATATAGATGGAAGCTCTGATAACATTCCCAAAATACTTCTCTTGTAAACTCAGTCCTGGAGGATGTCCATCTGAGAGCATATTTCCACGGACCTAAAGGGCAGACTTGATTGATCTCTACAGTACTGGAACGCCTGAAAGCCAGACAGAAACTGGGTCACACATCTGATGACTACTGATGACTACATCCAGAGAAATCCAACCAGATAGATTGTGATAGTTAATATTGTGATAGTTTAGTTCCTCAGGGCTAATAACAGAGACTGTAACCACATTCCTCTCTTTTCCAGATCTGCCTTCAAGGCCTGCACATGGCGTAGTATTCACATTATTCTGTGTGTGTGTGTGTGTGTGTCTCAGTGTGTCGGTAGGTGGGTGTAAATCAAAGCTGGCAGAGACCATGAGACACATATTATTAAAGCTTAGATGTTTTTCATTCCATAATGATAGGATCCACCAGCAGCCTTCTACAGCATGCTCTACCAGCCAGAACACGCTACAGGAGAGAAGGGGGGAAGGGGGAACACCCTATCCCACCTGGACAAGAAAAATACCTATGCAAGAATGCTGTTCATCTCAGCCTTTAAAACCATAGTGCCCTCCAAGCTTATCACTAACCCCATGTGGTGAAGGTAGGCAACAACACCTCCGCCACTCTGATCCTCAACACGGGGACACCACAGGGGTGCATGCTCTGCCCCCTCCTGTACTCCCTGTTCACCCATGACTGTGTGGCCTGATTAGCAACAACAATGAGACAATGAGCCTACAGGGAGGAGGTGAGGGTCCTGGTGGAGTGTTGCCAGGAACATAATCTCTCCCTCCGCATCAACAGAATGAAGGATCTGATTGTGGACTGCAGGAGACAGCAGAGAGAGCACGCCCCCATCCCCGTCGACGGGAGTGGAGAGGGTCAAAAGACAACCTGAAATGGTCACTTCACACAGACAGTGTGGTGAAGAAGGCGCAACAGCACAATTGGCCCCTAAGACCTTCACAAACTCCTACAGATGCACAATTGAGAGCATCCTGTCTGACTGTATCACTACCTGGTACGACAATTGCACTGTCCGCAACCGCAGGGCTCTCCAGAGAAAGGCGCGGTCAGCCCAACGCATCACAGGGGGCACACTGCCTGCCCTCCAGGACATCTACAGCACTCGGTGTCACAGGAAGACCAAGAAAATTGTCAAGGACCTCAGCCACCCGAAGCATGGCCAATTCACCCAGCTACCATCTAGAAGGCGAAGACAGTACAGGTGCATCAAAGCTGGGACCGAGAGACTGAGAAACTCCAGGACGTCAGACTGTTAAACACTCAACACTAGCCGGCCTCCGCCCATCAACCTGCCCTGAACCTTAGTCACTATTCTAGCCGGCCACCACCCGGTACTCTACCCTGCACATGGGGACAAAGATCGTACTTTTTGGAGAAATGTCCTCTGGTCTGATGAAACAAAAACAGAACTGTTTGGCCATAATGACCATTGTTATGTTTAGAGGAAAAAGGGGGAGTCTTACAAGCCGAAGAACACCATCCCAAACGTGAAGCACAGGGGTGGCACCATCATGTTGTGGGGGTGCTTTGCTGCAGGAGGGACTGGTGCACTTCACAAAATAGATGGTATCATGAGGAGGGAAAATCATGTGGACATATTGAAGCAACATCTCAAGACATCAGTCAGGAAGTTAAAGCTTGGTCGCAAATGGGTCTTCCAAATGGACAATGACCCCAAGCATACTTGCAAAGTTGTGGCAAATTGGCTTAAGGACAACAAAGTCAAGGTATTGGAGTGGCCATCACAAAGCCCTGACCTCAATCCTATAGAAAATGTGTGGGCAGAACTGAAAAAGCGTGTGCGAGCCAGGAGGCCTACAAACCTGACTCAGTTACACCAGCTTTGTCAGGAGGAACGGGCCAAAATTCACCCAACTTATTGTGGGAAGCTTGTGGAAGGTTACCCGAAACGTTTGACCCAAGTTAAACAATTTAAAGGCAATGCTACCAAATACTAATTGAGTGTATGTAAACTTCTGACCTACTGGGAATGTGATGAAAGAAACAAAAGCTGAAATAAATCATTCTCTCTACTATTATTCTGACATTTCACATTCTTACAATAAAGTGGTGATCCTAACTGACCTAAGACTGGGAATTTTTACTGGGATTAAATGTAAGGAATTGTGAAAAGCTGAGTTTAAATGTATTTGGCTAAGGTGTATGTAAACTTCCGACTTCAACTGTACTGTATTCTAGTCATTGCTCATCCTATATAAATTATATATTTTTTTTCTTCTTCAGGATTCAGTTTTTTATTATAATTCTGGACTGTTGGAGCTAGAAAAACAAGCATTTCTCTGCACCTGCAATAACATATGCAAATCTGTGTACGCGACCAATAAACTTCAAATTGATTTTGAGTAAGAGAAAGATGGGGGAGAGAGAGCGATGGAGTATAAAAGGGTGGACTGAGGGAGAGGAGACATACAGCAGACAGAATGAAAGTTTGTTTAAGATCGAGTTCAGTATGAGATAGCTTGAAATGTAACTTTGGAAGAAGTTCATAGTGGATGGTGGTAGCCACAGGCCTGTTCCAGTGCCCACCGTCTCTCCGCTCCTCTCCACTCCTCTCCTGTGGTGTGTCTTCCTCCATCTGTCTGTCTTTCTCTCTCTCTTTCCCTCTGTGTGTGTAAATCAGTCAGTGCAGCTCCTCTCCCTCAGGTTAGTAATGACTCAGGTGAAATATGAATGTCAGTGTTATTGCTGTAATTGATGTGACGTTTATGACTGAACACATCAGCACAACTCAATACTCGGCAAGGGATTCTGTCAATATACCAGCCTAACACACTTCACTAACCAAACAAACCTTACTCTCTCCCTCCCTTCTTTTTGTTTCATCTCTCCATTTCTACCCTTTCTCATCTCTCTCTGTCTTTCCTTCCCTGCCTCCCGGGCTCGTCTCCCCCTTCTTTCCCTTCCTCTACCATTTTCTTTCTTCTTCACTTTTTCAGTTATTCATCCCTTTCTACCTCTCCTCCTCTCTCCCTTCTCTTTCCCTCTCCCTCCTCCCTCTACAGATGTATGATCTTAATTTGATCACTCTTTTGTTGCTGAGAATTTGCACAGCAGGAAATGTAAACTTGTAGTGTATTTGAGTTTCAAAAAGCTTTCTAAAGTTTGTAATTCCACTTTAAAATGTCAGACTTGATTTGCCCTAATAGAAAATGTGTCAACCCCTACAAAAATGTCCATTAATTATAATCAACATAATAATTCAAATGTCCTGTTCCTGCAGGATTATTTTCCTGCTGCAGGAAACTGGCTCAAATTAAGATCCTACATCTGTATTTATTAAGGTAATTTACTGTGAGATGTTATCTATACTAGCATGGTCATAAGAGAGGGAAAATATTACAAACAGGCCCTAGCGAGCCTTCATAGTCGGGTACCATATGGATAAACCACGCTGTTCTACTCCCAGTACTAACTCACTGCTTTGCCCCTTACACATATTCTATTTATTGACCAGGAAAATTCCACACATACTCTTAACTATGGCCGACACCTTTTTATGTGGAATTACAGTATGTGTGTTACTGTTGCTATAGTGATCAAAGACACAGTGGAGAGAGAAGAGAGGTTGTGTTAACTACAGACTTAACTATAAAGACAGAACCCTCATACTCCCTAAGATATACACTGCAAATAAGCAGATGAGACCACACACACACACACACACACACACACACACACACACACACACACACACACACACACACACACACACACACACACACACACACACACACACACACACACACAACACCATACCCTTACCAGTGTGACCTTCTCTCATCCTACCAGCATAACAGGGTAGCCTAGTGGTTAGAGCATTGGACTACTAACTGAAAGATTGCAAGTTCAAATCCCTGAGCTGACAAGGTACAAATCTGTTGTTCTGCCCCTGAACAGGCAGTTAACCCATTGTTCCTAAGCCATCATTGAAAATAAGAATTTGTTCTTAACTGACTTGCCTAGTAAAAAAAATATATAATAACAGTAGAAAACTACTATGGCCAGAGGAAGTAAACAATCCTCTAGTCAACAACAAGAAGTGTGCTGTTTTTAAATGAATAATAGTGAACACATCAAAACTATTAAATAACACATATGTAATCATGTAGCAACCCGAAAAAGTGTTTGACAAATCAAAATATATTATATATTTGAGATTCTTCAAATTAGCCACCCATTCTCTCAACCAGCTTCATGAGGTAGTCACTTGGAATTCATTTCAATTAACAGGTGTGCCTTAACAGTTTATTTGTGGAATTTCTTTCCTTCTTAATGCGTTTGAGCCAATCAGTTGTGTTGTGACAAGGAAGGCTTGGTATACAGAAGATATCCCTATTTGGTAAAAGATCAAGTCCATATTATGGCAAGAACAGCTCAAATAAGCAAAGAGAAACGACAGTCCATCATCACTTCAAGACATGAAGGTCAGTCAATCCGGAGAATTTCAAGAACTTCGAAAGTTTCTTCAAGTGCAGTGGCAAAAACCATCAAGCGCTATGATGAAACTGCCTCTCATAAGTACCGCCACAGGAAAGGAAGACCCAGGGGTACCTCTGCTGCAGAGGATAAGTTCATTAGAGTTACCAGCCCAAATAATTGCTTCACAGAGTTCAAGTAACAGACACATCTCAACATCCATTGTTCAGAGGAGACCTTCATGGTCGAATTTCTGCAAAGAAACCACTACTAAAGGACACCAATAATAAGAAGAGACTTGCTTGGGCCAAGAAACATGAGCAATGGACATTAGACTGGTGGAAATCTGTCCTTTGGTCTGATGAGTCCAAATTTGAGATTTGGGCTCCACAATAACCCACCTCAACCCAATGGAGATGGTTTGGGATTAGTTGGACCACAGAGTGAAGGACAAGAAGTGCTCAGCATATGTGGGAACTCCTTCAAGACTGTTGGAAAAGCATTCCAGGTGAAGCTGGTTGAGAGGATGCCAAGAGTGTGCAAAACAAAGGGTGGCTACTTTGAAGAAGACTGTTGGAAAAGCATTCCAGGTGAAGCTGGTTGAGAGGATGCCAAGAGTGTGCAAAACAAAGGGTGGCTACTTTGAAGAATCTAAAATATAAAATTGAATTCGATTTGTTTAACATTTCTTTGGTTGCTACATGATTATATATCTGTTATTTCATAGTTTTGATGTCTTCAATATTATTCTAGAATGTAGAAAACATTAAAAATAAAGAAAAACCTTTGAATGAGTAGGTGTGTCCAAACGTTTGACTGTTTCATGTTCCAGGAAGAGTAGCTGCTGCTATTGCAAGCAATGGGGATCCTAATGAAATGTGTTAGTAAACATTCTATATTTTCACTGACACGACTGCCGTGACATAACTGTAACAAAAATGTTAGCATGCTTTGACTAGTTAGGACTATAGAGAACACTGTGCATGAATATGTCATTAATGATGACGCTTAGCCAGCACGCACATACTAACGTTCCTGATTCCTACCTTTATGGGAGAGTCGTATCCTGGGGTAGACGCTCTGGGCTGAGTGTGCCGAGCTCAACAGGAAAACACTCAGAATCAGAGACACACTCTTTACACACTCCATCCTGATACACACACACACACACCGAACAGGGAGTAAGCCAATCCAGTGTGAATCACCACTTAAGTCCAAGGGATGAGTAGGAAATATCCACCTGGGAGAGTCCAGGCTATATGACCAGAGTATGTTATAATGAATCAGATGTACTGTATCATCATCAAACTGTACTCCATAGGAAAAGGCAGTAATCCAGTCTCTGACCACAGGTATCACAGGTATCTCAGCCCTTCGAGAGGGAAAAATCCACAGTTCCCTTCTACTGATCTCCAAGTGGAGCGCACCTAAACCTCCTACTGTCCTGTCTCAGTCTGTAGGGACAACTGCAGTCTTGTGTCCATCTTTATAGGACTATGATTCAATGATTGAGAGGGAGTGAGAAACTTAGCTCCTAAAACCAATTGTTTCAGGCGAGAGAGAGTACTCCAGCTGTTACAGCCCGAGCTGCATGACTGCTGCTCTCTTATCCGTCTGTCGGACTGACTGTCGTTCTTGTGTCAGCCTGGCCGGGATGTTGTATCTTGTTTCTGTCTGAACAAATGAAGGAAAATAACTGCTGCTGCTAGTCCTTCCAAAGTGCTGATGTGTGTTCTGTCATTCTGTCTAAGGCAGAACTGTGGTATCCTCAGCTTGTGTTCTTCCCGGATACAACAGAGTCAGTGTCTGGCCGCTAGCCCAGGAGAAGCAGGAGAGGCAGGGGGAGACTCTCTCTCTCTCTCTCTCTCTCTCTCTCTCTCTCTCTCTCTCTCTCTCTCTCTCTCTCTCTCTCTCTCTCTCTCTCTCTCCCTCACACTCTCTCTCTCTCTCTCTATCCCTCACTCTCTCTCTCTCTCTCTCTCTCTCTCTCTCTCTCTCTCTCTCTCTCTCTCTCTCTCTCTCTCTCTCTCTCTCTCTCTCTCTCTCTCTCTCTCTCTCTCTCTCTCTCTCTCTCTCTCTCTCTCTCTCTCTCTCTCTCTCTCTCTCTCTCTCTCTCTCTCTCTCTCTCTCTCTCTCTCTCTCTCTCTCTCCCTCTCTCGTGGTGTCTCTCTTGCGCGCTCTCTCTCTCTCCTCTCTGATCAGGCAAGGAGGATCCAAACAACTGTGTTCACTAGTGTGTACTGCTTCCACTCCTCAGAGCAAAGGATACATACCAGTGTGTGTGTGCCATTCATTAATTCATTAATTTTCCATCTCAAGGCTGACTTTTGACTCCTGCTAAGGAGAAGAAACCTCTTTCTCTCCCTCTCTCTCTTTCCCCACTCTCTCTCTCTCTCTCTCTCTCTCTCTCTCTCTCTCTCTCTCTCTCTCTCTCTCTCTCTCTCTCTCCCTCTCCCTCTCCCTCTCTCTCCTGTCTCTCCTTAATTTCGCTCTCACTCTCTCTCTCTCGCAGTCTCTCTCTCTGACAGCTGAAGTGCAGCCTGCAGGCTGTATCTCAGGATCAGCCTCTCCCCCGCTCTGCTCCAAGAAATACTGCTTCTCCACGCGCCACACTGCACTGCACCGCACAGCGCAGCCCACCACCTCTCATCTCCTCTCCTCCCTGTCCTCCTCCACTTCTTCCCTCGACCACCCTTCTCCTGCAGCATTAACATGGACCAGAGCCAAAGTTGATCCAGACTCTTTAGTTTCTCCCTCTTCTTTTATCTCCTTCTCTCTCTTTCCTTTCCCCTCTGACCCTTATTTCTCACTCTTTATTAGTTTAAAATTGTACTCTCACTTGTCACTTTCCACTTTCCTTCTCTCCTTTATCCCCACTGTATCTCTTGTATCCCCCCTCTCTCATTCCCTTCCTGACTGTCTCCCTTCTCCCCCTCTTCTCTCTCATCTGTCTGAAGCCCTGTTATTAGTGTGTTCTCCTCTCCAGAAGATCCTGCTGTTACAGTCTGTTCTTTCTCCAAGCTGTGTATTTGTTTGTAGACTGTGACAGATATGGTCAACACTCCTTATTGTGTTTATAACAGTGAACAAATGTACACCTCTTTGGAGTCCTTTGTTTCCTTTTTTGTCTTTTCATTTTCTTCAAGGACACCATTTCTGTGAATCTGATCTCCAATCACATGGATTTATTTGAAACGTTACAGTTATACTGTATGATGAAAGTGTGTGTCTGGGTGTGTGTATGTGTGTGATGAAAATGTCACCATGACAGCCTTAATATGTATTATTATTCTCTATCTGTGTGATTGGTATACAATCAGGAGATTTGATATGGTTCAGGCTTATCAAAGTTTCAGTTGTGATAGCATGTTTCTCTGATGTTTGAAATACAAGTGTAACCTCACAACCACTGACACGACTCTTCTAATTGCAGTCCTTCCCACATTGATCTGTTGATTTCATTACACAGTATGTACAGGATACGTGTGATAAGCAAGAAATAGGACCGCATCTCAAAAGAGACCGACCACTTTTTAAGTTGAGAGAGAGAGAACAAGGGGGAGAGAGAGAGAGTGTAAGCCAGCAGTTGACATATAGTGTGTATCCATCGGCATGGATTATTGATTGTAAAGGATGTTTAAGTCAGGAGCAGAGAGAATCATGGTCCATAGAGAGGCAGCTGTCCTCCCAGAGGTCGAATGACTCTAACTCTCACTCTGCACCTGTTCACTGGCTGAACACAACAGAGAACTCTCATTACACACGAATGCACACAAGCACGCACGCACGCAGGCACGCATGCTCACTCACTCACTCACTCACTCACTCACTCACTCACTCACTCTCACACACACACACACACACACACACACACACACACACACACACACACACACACACACACACACACACACACACACACACACACACACACACACACACACACACACACACACAGTTATGTTAACAACCCTTAATTATAAATCATCATCTGTTGTTGAGGAGGAGGTGACTGGAATTACACTCCTTCTTATTACACTCCTTCTTATTACACTCCTTCCTTCTTATTACACTCCTTATCATTACACTCCTTCCTTCTTATTACACTCCTTATCATTACACTCCTCCTTCTTATTACACTCCTTCCTTCGTATTACACTCCTTATCATTACACTCCTTATCATTACACTCCTTATCATTACACTCCTCCTTCTTATTACACTCCTCCTTCTTATTACACTCCTTACCATTACACTCCTCCTTCATATTACACTCCTTCCTTCTTATTACATTCCTTATCATTATACTCCTTCCTTCTTATTACACTCCTTATCATTACACTCCTTCCTTCTTATTACACTCCTTATCATTACACTCCTTCTTATTACACTCCTTATCATTACACTCCTTCCTTCTTATTACACTCCTTATCATTACACTCCTCCTTCTTATTACACTCCTCCTTCTTACTACACTCCTCCTTCTTATTACACTCCTTCCTTCGTATTACACTCCTTATCATTACACTCCTTATCATTACACTCCTTATCATTACACTCCTCCTTCTTATTACACTCCTCCTTCTTATTACACTCCTTCCTTCGTATTACACTCCTTATCATTACACTCCTTATCATTACACTCCTTATCATTACACTCATTCTTTCTTATTACACTCCTTATCATTACACTCCTTCTTATTACACTCCTCCTTCTTATTACACTCCTCCTTCTTATTACACTCCTTCCTTCTTTCATACACTCCTTCCTTCTTATTACACTCCTTATCATTACACTCCTTATCATTGCACTCCTCCTTCTTATTACACTCCTTCCTTCTTATTACACTCCTTCCTTCTTATTACACTCCTTCTTTCTTATTACACTCCTTATCATTACACTCCTTCCTTCATATTTCACGCCTTCCTTCTTATTACACTTCTTGTTATTACACTCCTTCTTATTACACTCATTATTTCATTCCTCCTTCTTATTACACTCCTTATTATTTCACTCCTTCCTTCTTATTACACTCCTTATTATTTCACTCCTCCTTCTTATTACACTCCTTATTATTTCACTCCTTCCTTCTTATTGCACTCCTTATTATTACACTCCTTCCTTCTTATTACACTCCTTATTATTTCACTCCTCCTTCTTATTACACTCCTTATTATTTCACTCCTACTTCTTATTACACTCCTTATTATTTCACTCCTCCTTCTTATTACACTCCTTATTATTTCACTCCTTCCTTCTTATTGCACTCCTTATTATTACACTCCTTCTTATTACTGTTTTTCTCAGTGTAGTGGTAGGGATCATTCAGATATGCCTTAACAATTGTCATTCTTAGTATACACCCCTTTTTTCCTCCCTCTTAGTCTACCAGCTGTCTGCCATCTATCTCTCGTGAATGATCTCCTTTTCTTCCTCTCACCCCATTCCACCCCTCTCTGTTTCTCTATTTCTGTTTCTGGAGAGGAGAGGAGATGGGAGGAGAGGAGAAGAGATGGGAGGGGAGGGGAGGAGAGGGGAGGAGAGGAGAAGAGATGGGAGGGGAGGGGAGGAGAGGGGAGGAGAGGAGAGGAGAAGAGATGGGAGGGAGGGAGGAGAGGGGAGGAGAGGAGAAGAGATGGGAGGGGAGGGAGGAGAGGGGAGGAGAGGAGAAGAGATGGGAGGGGAGGGAGGAGAGGAGAAGAGATGGGAGGGAGGGAGGAGATGGGAGGAGAGGAGAAGAGATGGGAGGGAGGGAGGGGAGGAGAGGGGAGGAGAGGAGAAGAGATGGGAGGGGAGGGGAGGGGAGGGAAGAGAGGGAGGAGAGGAGAAGAGATGGGAGGGGAGGGAGGAGAGGGGAGGAGAGGAGAAGAGATGGGAGGGAGGGGAGGAGAGGGAGGAGAGGAGAAGAGATGGGAGGGGAGGGGAGGAGAGGGGAGGAGAGGAGAAGAGATGGGAGGGGAGGGGAGGAGAGGAGAAGAGATGGGAGGGGAGGGGAGGAGATGGGAGGAGAGGAGAAGAGATGGGAGGGGAGGGGAGGAGAGGGGAGGAGAGGAGAAGAGATGGGAGGGGAGGGGAGGGAGGAGAGGGGAGGAGAGGAGAAGAGATGGGAGGGAAGGGGAGGAGAGGGGAGGAGAGGTTAATCAGGGGGAGTGAGGAGTCTGTGTGAATGTACTGTATGCACTGTTGTATTCCAACATTCCCTTATTCATCTGGAATCAAGAATCATGTAAATGTCAGTCTGTTCTTGACATATCTGACTGTTTTATATTCATGACCAAACATTTCACTGTTACCCACCTGATCTGTAACAAAGAAGCCTCACTATGCTTCCTCTTAGACAAACACATAGCAAGCTTTACCAAAACGTCTGGGAGCGATAGTGTGAATGACTGTTGTTGTCGATGGTTTGTTTTACTATGCCATGTCCAGGAGTTCCTCTCAAGGTCTCCTCACACAGTCCAAATATTTTCACTCATGTTAATGCTGGGTCAATATCCGCCTCTGTCCAACGACTCTTCCTGCACACACCAACTCTGAACACACACACACACACATTTATATAGTCGTATGCATGGTCTCATGCACGCACGAACGCAACATGCACACATGCACTCCACACTCTCGCACTATCCCCCCTACAGGCACACACACACGCCACAGTGCACAGCAGGAGCAGAGAGCGTGTAGTGTGTATATACCAGACCTCATGCTCAGAGGTCAGGCAGGGATCAGGGATGGCTACTACTCTTCTCCAGCAGTGTTCAGAAGCAGAGAGGACCCACTGTTCTACAGAGCCACCAGATACCAGGCCCGTTTACACAGGTGCACGTCATATGGCTCAGCATACATGCACTGTGTGATTTCTTAGTATTGTGTGTGTGTTTGTGTCCATCCATCCATGAGCCAATTCATTATTTGGCGTGTTGTGAAACTCTCATACCATCAGTTCAGTAGCTCTGCGAGAGGTAGAAATGTATAGAGGTAGAGATGAGAGAAGGAGAGGGAGAGAGGAAAGGTAGATCTGAAGCACTCTGACTAAGAATCCAGGTCTGTTATGGTTGGCCAACAGAATGTTGCTGAACACTCATAGATTACATATATCTGGGCTGTCCAGTTCCTTAGTTGGTACAGCCCAGCACCCTCTCTCTCCCAGCACATTGAACGCACTCGGCAGACACACGTAAAAAATATAACTTGTCCTCTGCCTGTATTGGTACAGCTCATCAACTTCTTATATAGCTCCCTGAACCCCGGCCCCATTTCCCCTCTTTCCCCTTTCCCTCTCTTCTTCCCTCCCGTTGTCAGACAACAGAGATAACTTCTGAGCAGCTCACCTGGTCAGACATTCCATGAAGTTATGGAAGCTATGTGGCCACCATGTTGGCTCAGAGCCCGTGCTGTGCTTGGGCTCCCTGGACAGACTGTTTCCCTGTGTATAGTGCCAGTAATGTGAAACCCAGGCCTAGTCAGAGATGGTTCAGTGGAAGTGACCGTCAAAGCTGCTGTATATTATCATCCATCATACGGAGCACTCTGAAATGTACTGATCTGTGTGTGTGAGTATGTGAGTGTGACAACATGAAAGTGCCCATCCAGCCTCCTGTGTATTGTCAATCATCATGCTAGGCCTGGTGACGTGTATTTATGGGTGTAAAGTTTGGGTTCAGGAAGAAGGGAGGAGCGGGATTGAAAAAACATTTGAAAAGCTCTATGACACGGTTGGCTTTATGACTGGGGAGACCTGAGGTCTTTCTCTCTCCTGACCTTTGTTTTGATTGACCCTGTTTATGGAATGTTCCCATTCTGATTAGATTTTTGGAGCTAACATACTGACAAATTACCATCATAAGGGTTGGCACGACACCTGTCAATGGCTGTCATTACAACAACTTTCAACCCACAACTCATTTATACCAGTTTACGACAAATGACATGCCATTGTCGTTCAGTGCAGAGCATATTATTAAAGTGTAATGGAACAGAAGAATGTGAAACTGGATCTGAGAGAGCTGTATCTGAGGGATGTTGTGAATTACAAAGACCACTGTGGAATGCTGTGTGTGTGTGTATGTGTGTGTGTGTGTGTGTGTGTGTGTGTGTGTGTGTGTGTGTGTGTGTGTGTGTGTGTGTGTGTGTGTGTGTGTGTGTGTGGGTGTGCGCTAGATTGGTGGTGTTTTTAATTGAATCAGAGAGCTGCCATCCTGCTCCAGGACAAGACCACCATGAACAGAGCTACAGGGGAAACAGGGGAAATGTCATGGCACTTTTTATCAGTCTCCATGTAGCCACAGTCCCTTTGAAGTGGCATAGAGGCAATAAGACTCACCCCAAACCAGAGACACACTGATTGTCTGAGACTGTAGAACTCATGCAAACACACAAACACACAAACACACACGTACACACACACACATACAATAGCAGTGGTGGAAAAAGTACTCAATTGTAAAAGAAAATATATCTTAATAGAAACTGACTCAAGTAACAGTGAAAGTCACCCAGTAAAATACTACTTGAGTAAAAGACTAAAAATATCTGGTTTTAAATGTACTTAAGTACAGTGGCTTGCAAAAGTATTCACCCCCCTTGGCATTTTTCCTATTTTGTTGCCTTACAAACAGAAATTAAATAGATTTTTTGGGGGTTTTGTATCATTTAATTTACACAACATGCCTACCACTTTGAAGATGCAAAATATTTTTTATTGTGAAACAGACAAGAAATAAGACAAAAAAACAGAAAACTTGAGCGTGCATAACTATTCACCTACCCCCACACACTTTGTAGAGACACCTTTTGAAGCAATTACAGCTGCAAGTCTCTTGGGGTATGTCTCTATAAGCTTGGCAAATCTAGACACTGGGATTTCTTCCCATTATTCAAGGCAAAACTGCTCCAGCTCCTTCAAGTTGGATGGGTTCCACTGGAGTACAGCAATCTTTGAGTCATACCACAGATTCTTAATTGGATTGAGGTCTGGGCTTTGACTAGGCCATTCCAAGACATTTAAATGTTTCCCCTTAAACCACTCAAGTGTTACTTTAGCAGTATGCTTCGGGTCATTGTCCTGCTGGAAGGTGAACCTCCGTCCCAGTCTCAAATCTCTGGAAGACTGAAAAAGGTTTCCCTCAAGAAATGTCCCTGTATTTAGCACATCCATCATTCAGTTCTGACTAGTTTCCCCAGTCCCGGCTGATGAAAAACATGGTGTTCTCGGGGTGATGAGAGGTGTTGAGCGTTTTCCTTGATGGCCAAAAAGCTCAATTTTAGTCTCATCTGACCAGAGTACCTTCTTACATATGTTTGGGGAGTCTCCCACATGCCTTTTGCTCCTTAGCTCCTTGGTCTTCATGGTGCCCCTTGCCTTGTGGTGTTGCAGACTCTGGGGCCTTAGATTTCACACAGGTGGACATTATTTAACTAATTATGTGACTTCTGAAGGTAATTGGTTGTACCAGATCTTATTTAGGGGCTTCATAGCAAAGGGGGTGAATACATATGCACGCACCACATATGCACGCACCGTTTTTTATTTGTAGGATTTTTTTACATTTCACTTCACCCATTTTGATTCTTTTGTGTATGTCCATTACATGAAATCCAAATAAAATTCCATTTAAATTACAGGTTGTAATGCAACAAAATATAAAAAACGCCAAGGGGGATTAATAATTTTGCAAGGCAAAAGTACTCAAGTAAAAGTAAATGCTATATACCAAATTCCTTATATTAAGCAAACCAGACGGACAGACAGGGGCGTATGCCAACACTCTGACATAATTTACAATTCTGTATTTTTGTTTAGTGAGCCTGCCAGATCAGAGGCAGTAGGGATGACAACGCATTATATTGACAAATTGATATTAAAGGGGGTTTGGTATTTGCTCAGACATTGTGGACGGGGATGTTGGATGGGCATGTTCAAATGCAGCAATAAAATTTTTATTTTTATTTTTTAAGCCTATCCAAAAACTTAACCCTTACCTTAACCATTCCGATTTAATGCCTAACCTTAAGATTTTGGGATGTTAATTCCTAAACTTAACGCTAACCTTAAAAATGTGTACTTAATGCCTAAACTTAATCTTAAACACTTCAACATTTTATGTTTGGATCAACATGGATGAACATCAAATTTTTACGTGAGACTGTGAGAGCTTGTTGCACAATAGCCCCTTCACTGATTTGCGTGCTGTTGTAACATGGTTGCTCCTGCCTATCTGTCTATGGTTCCTGTGTGGAGGAGGACCAGTGTTTAACACTCCTGTATGAGGTGTTGAAAGAATAGGAGAGGAAATTGAGAGTGTGTCAGAGAGGCGGGAAGCAAATGTAAGTACCTTCCTTTAGATATAACAGTTAATCTATGTGACGTCCTGTAAAACTGCTTAACATCACCCTGTAGACTGGATTGTGAGGCTATGTGTTTATGTGTGTGTGTTCTATCGCTGATGCTTCTCGTACCCTTGTTAAAAGTCTTTGTTCAGTTTACATTTCCTTTATCTCTAATTGATAACCTTTGAACTTTTGACTCACTGCAGAGTGGGTGACCAGAGTCACCTATAAACAGATCCCCAGACACCACAGAAGACTGGATAGAGATGAATCACAGATAACTTTTACAACTGTTGTAGCTGCTGTGGTTATTGTAGTCTACAATTACTCTTATGGACCTCTTTTTTCTTACCACTACATGGGTTGTTCAACAAAATGAGTCCCTTTTGCATCCCTTTGATATTTCAATTAGAAATTGTGCACCAATACTGGATTGTAAAAGCCTGTTATATTAAATGAAGTGCCGTTTAATATAGACCACATGGACAATTCAATAAATGTTATGTTTTATATGAATAAATAAATGTCCCTCTGCGACTTCTCTGAAGATTTCAACCCACTTAACCACAACCAAGTTTTCATCATTAATGTAAAGCCCTAGTTATTTTGTTGCTTTGACAAAGTCATTTCTAAAGATTATTATTTATTTCATGTGATTAGTGATTCATTTTAAGGTCGTTTTAATATGGTGAAACTATTATTTGAGCTGGTTTTGTGGTGGAGCACTGTGTGGGTCGAGCTTAACTGTCACGACTTCCGCCGAAGTCGGTCCCTCTCCTTGCTCGGGCGGCGTTCGGTGGTCGATGTCACCGGTTTTCTAGCCATCGCCGATCCACTTTTCATTTTTCCATTGTTTTTGTCTTGTTTTACACACCTGGTTTCAATCCCACAATTACTTGTTCATTATTTAACCCTCTGTTCCCCCATGTTTGTTTGTGAGTGATTGTTTTATTGTATTGCGGTCCGTATGTGTGGGCTTGGATATTTTTTAGGTTTGTTATATTATTTGAGTAAAATTTTGTATATTTAGTCATGTCTGCTGTCCTGTGCCTGACTCCTCTACACCAGCAACACACAGACGCTTTACATTAACACATCAACCCTGTGACCCATAGATAGACAGGCTAGAAATGTTTAACAATTACGTTTTTTTTGTTAACCTTGCATGCAATTGCCCATCCCTGTATCACATAACAATCTTCCATTCCCTCTGTCACAAGGGGATTTATGGATGACTTAAGATGAAATCGTCAATCCTGTTACGGTCAACGTTGTCACGGTCAACCCTGTTACTTTATTTGGCACTTAGGCATTTACTATAGTCATTTTTTATTTAACCTGATATGGGAAAACGTGTTTTTTATTAAGTTGAACGTGCACGTCATGACAGAATGTAAAAAAAAATGTGAAATCCCCACAAAGTTACACTACCCAAAAAGCATTGATTTCCAGGGAAAGACCCACATCACTGACTAACAGGTTGAAGCACCTCTAACGTAGTTGGGTCCTTTAAACCCGCAAGTCTTCATTGTTGTTCCGAATAAAGTATTCAACTAGGTTTGAGACAGACGCCAGTGTCTGACCAGTTTATAGTAGAGTCTGGTAGGATGCATATGAGTGAGTGTGAGACTGTTGTGTTTTCTGTAAGTCTGTAAAACTCCAGGTATTGTTTTTCTCTGTGTTTGTCTGGTGACTGGGGCTCTGATCAGTAATTAGTGGACAGACAGACACAGAAAACGGCTCCAACAATTATACCAAACATCGTCAAAACATCCGCTCTGATTGTGTGAGTAGAGCTCTGAAAATAATCTGGTTTTCACTCACAATTATAGTAGAAGTGCTGTTATTGGCAAGTGGGAAACTGTTTGTCAAAATGGAATACATTTTTGGGGACATGAATACATGTCCCCAAAAATATAACATTTTTATGCAGCTTAAGGTTCTAGTCTGTATCTGACATATTTATTTATCTTGTGATTCAACATTAGTTGGTAGCCACCAAAGACACAGTTTTATCTTTAGCAAAACTATGTTTTACAGACAGACGTTAAAAACAAGATGGAGCTCAGACTCCCTTTGTCTTTTCTACTGTAGCTCAAACTGCACAGTCTTTGTTCAACTAAGTTAATATTTTACCATAAGAATTTAATTATTTCTGACAATAGATTACTCTTTTTTGACAATACCATACTTCGACAGCCTAGTTTTACACTAACACAGCAGTCTGAAACTCTGCCACATCTGCAAGTCTCTTTTTGATGGCTTTCAAAGTGTTCTATAATTTGTATTGGAATCCTGCCAGAGTTATGATGTCAAACAATACCCTCAATGCACATTCCACGTTCAAATGTTCCAAGCCCTCTTCATATCGGGGGAGCCGTTTCCAGAGCATTGTTAGCCATTGCAAACATGAAGGAGATCTTGTTAATTATGGATCAAATTTGTTAAAATTACTAAATGACATTCACAGAATTTAAAAGCTACAGCAATGCACTTGTGAGAAAAATTTGAGAACATTTTAAAACAAGTATTTCAACATGGTTTAACCACTACAAAGCCATAGACTTGACTGGTTAGCTAGCTTGCATCAGAGCCTTCTGGCTAATATCATAGACTGGATCTAACATAGTTTTTTAGAGAAATAGGTCTATGTACTTTACAAAATGATTGTTCGCTAAGGTGTATATTTGGTTGGCTTTGCTATCTAGCATGCTGAGATCTCATTGCTCAAGTTGGTCCAATGTTTTGAAAATCTAAAGTTATCCTAAGTAATGTTATTTCACTGCACCGTTTCTTTTGTCATTGATTGGCTCTACATTTACCTGATTATTCCCTGACGTTGTCCATGTCTTTTACAGCCCTCCGTTTATACATTCATAAACTGATTACTCATTCATTCTCCCTTCCTCCAATGTATTCCATATTGTCCACTACTTCACCAGACATTAGCAAAAAACTAATAGAAACAGTGCTACTTTTTTAAATGGGTAATAGACATTTACAGATCATAGTCTAGGCCAAAACTAATGACTGTTTCAGCATTTACAAAGAAACAAAACAACATTTTTGCAAACATTTTGAAAGTCAACATTAAATGATCCAAGTGACTTGTGACTGAATATATATTTTATAAACATTTTAAAAAAAATACATTATATTAAAGATCTCCTAAATTATTCGCATCTATAAAAAAAAGTTTGAAACAAAATTAACAAGATGTATTCTGTATTTATTTTAGAAGATGCAACAATTGTTCACGAAGCAAAGGTTGGATGACTTGGTGAAGGTTTGGTAGAGAGAAGCTGTCTGATTTCCTCCCCCTCCTTCATCCGTGGTGCTCGTTCAACACAGCATTTGGAGAGTTCTGTGAATATCAACAGTCATGAACATGTCATTCTGAACACCACCATCATCCTTATTGAGCCAATTTAAACTAATGTTAGTTGTCAGTCTGTGTTGGTAATCCGGATAAATAAAAAAATATTGTGTAGTGGAGCTGCATAAGTGTGGCTCTCCACTTTCTGTAGGATCAAGTTTTGAAATTAGTGGAATTAGAGTATGATAGCTAAAGAGATAAGGGCAACCGTGGTATGGCATTCCTGACAGGGAAACGGGTCCATCATGCATGATGATGTATACAGGTAAGATTGTCTAGCGTTAGCTAGCTACATTTTCAGATATTACACATTTTGAATTTTGACAGAAAGTGGTTTCATTTCAAGCTAAAGTGTACTGTTAGCTAGCTAGCTAATGTTAGCTGGCTGGCTCCCTAGCTGACATTATTATTTGTTTCCTAGAGCCCGTTGAATATGGCCGGTATCAGTAAACATCTACAAAAAAGCGTAATGAAATTGTTGCCAGCAGTGCTGGTTAGGCTGTTTTCATGTTATCCAGGGGTAACAAATCATCAGCCAGAGCGTCAAGTGTGCGCTCCGAGAGCTAAACGAGATGGGTGGGGCTAAAGTTTAAGAGGGTGTGAACGATGCTGAATGGGTGTAGACAAAGAAAAGCTCTTCACTAGATATCAAAACATTCAAAGGCTATTTTCTCAAAAGTGAGTTTACAAGTTAATCAACTTTCAAAGCAGAATTTCTTTCCCATTGTTCCTCAAATGCAGTGTATGATATACCATTTTGTAAAAAATACAATTTCACATTTTTCTAGGTAAGACCGAATGTAGTGAGTCACAAATGACAAGTACATAGACCTTTTGCTCTGTTATACAACTTAATAACAACCATAAGTTACAGGCTAGCCAGACATCTCTTATGCTAGCTAGCTAACCAGCCATGTTATTTAAATGAAAAAGAAGCTAGCTAGCTAGTGTCAGTTTGTTAGCGGTAATGCTGTGGAAACACTAGTGAAAAGATTTTCCTTACATTTTCTCATCAATGTCTTGCTGTAGCTTACAAATTATGTGAATGTCATTTAGTAATTTCAACAAATTTGATCCGTATTTAGCTACATCTCCTCTCTCCCTGAGTTAGCGCAGCATTCCGATGGGCTGGAAGTCAAACCGAAGTCAAACGGAAATGAACCCATATGAAGAGGAATGGAATGTGCTAGAATGCATTAACCGTATTGGAACTTTTGATAAAATCAAATCAAATCAAATTTTATTTGTCACATGCGCGCGCCGAATACAAGTGTAGAGCTTACCGTGAAATGCTTACTTAGAAGCTCTTAACCGACAGTACAGTTCAAGAAGAGTTAAGAAAGTATTTACCAAATAAACTAAAGTAAAAAATAATAAAATTAACACAATAAAATAACAATAACGAGGCTATATACAGGGGGGGTACTGAGTCATTGTGCAGGGGTACAGGTTAGTCGAGGTAATTTGTACATGTAGGTAGGGGTGAAGTGACTGCAGTCGAATGACTGCCAATGTAGGGAAGTTTAAAAAAGGAGACTAAATAAACCATCTCATTAACGAGTTAAATAAATTCAACCACTTACAGATTGGATTAGTTTAGAAAAAAGTGATGTTATTTATCTTTATGTAGTATAAGATCAATTAGTGAATGCATGCAGAAACATAGATATTAAAATAATCTGAGAGATTTAATGGATGTTGATTCCACTGTGATTCAAATAACACTTCATTTATTCACTACAGGTGGCATCAATTTCAATCCCACTGGTGTTAACCCACTAGAATCAACACTCAGATATAACATTCAGAACACTTTTTACCTCAACACCGAGATTTTAACACCCGCAAATATGCTGTGTTTGTCTCTCTCATTCTCCTACCCATCTGGTTGGTAGCATAGAATGACAGTGAAGTAAAGCAGATCATTTGGAAGTTGGAACTGAGGTAATGAACCAAGACCAAACCATAGTCCAGCCCTAGAGGTTTACTGCCAATGCTAAAACACACTTATACACTGCTACTGCCAAGGTTAAAACACAACGTCACTGTTAGTGCTAACACTCAAACATGTTCCTCTCCTCTACTAGTGATGTTCTGACACATTGAGCATACTGCCAACTCAGGGGGTTCAAAATAACAGAGTACACACCCAGACTATTTAGAGAGCATGAGGATTGCTCCGAGGCATTACTCATGATCAAGTCAATCCACTAGTCTGCAGAATTAGATTTTTCAGTAAATCACTTCAACTGTGTCAGTATTGACTCAATGAGACAGGGCAGCGACACAACACTTCAAGCCCTTGATGAGCAACAGAAAGAGAAAGAAATAAAGAACGAAAGAAAGAAAGTACCATTGCCACATGCAAGGTCTATGTGAAATAATGACATTGGAGTTGTTGTAACGTGATAAATGTTCTGAGGGGTCATTCTCCAGGTGTAAACGGCAGACATGTTGAGGTTCAAGGGGAGGGTGTGAGAGTGGGCAGTAGGCCCCTCTAACTTTGCTAACCTTTGCTATTCAAGTGACCCTTGTCACTATGCATATGGTCTATGCATGGAATCTGAAGTCAACTGTAACTGGCATCTGCATGTGTAGTACCCACCATTGGCTATATGAATATAGATAAAGACCTCTGGGTCAATAGGTTGTCAATGAACACACATGGGAGTATATATCACAGAGAATGGAATCTTCTCTTTTTGCTTTTGGAATTTTCCATTGACCCACTGTATAAACATCACCCATGTCACAAGCCGCGACCCAAAACTAACCAGCTGAGAACCACCAGTGGTTCCCATCCCTCCATGTGTTTGTGTGTGTGTGTGTGTGTGTGTGCGTGAGTGTGTGTGTCAAGTGTGCGTGTGTGCGTGAGTGGATGCATTTGTGTGTGTGTGTTTATTCTCTTCATTAAAGCTCTATTCTCCCAGGGAGAGCTAACCCAGCATCTCCCCATGGCAGAATGTGAAAACTACTGTATCTCTGCACCGCTTCACCTCCACTAAACCAGGCAATAAGAGAGAGAGACTGATCCCTCCATCCCTCAGTCACCGTAAAAGAGAGAGAGGAGTGTTGAATCAGTGGTGCGGTTGCCAAAGTGACATGATTATTTTACATGTCTCCTCTTATTCATATTGCCAACTGGTCATTGATTTAGTGATTTCTTACTGAAGCTACTTCTTAATCACAGTGAAGGGGAAGTGTATCTCTCCCTGTGTCTGTCTCATTCTGTCCCTCCTATCAGTTCTTTGTGAGTGTTGTGGTGTCCCCTGGAGGTGAGGGATGGGAGGACAGGTCTATCCAATCAGACTAATGTTGTGACTGATCCAACCACAAAGACAAAGGTCTGCTCTGCCAGAGGGGGGCAGTCACGTACCACAAGACAGACAGTGATTGTTCAACGCAAAGGCTTGTCAGCTATGTCAAACAACCATATCATCAACCTGCAGAGATTTCTGTTTGTTGAATTTCAGCGTAGGACGAGATGATTAATCATCAAGCGTAAATTATACTTTTCAGTGCTTGTAATTTATAATACTTATCGAATGGTTAATGGGCTGTGTGCTCTTAACTAAATGTTTAAAAACAACTATATTTTGGCACCAAGAGGTCTATAGCTTTAGCGCATGGAAGATCATTGTGTTTGAATTAAATGTATAACTCTATAAATATTTACAATTTACAATACTGCAATTGTATTACAACTATTGTATCACCCTTGAAAACCAGATCTCTCATCTCATGGAGTTGATATTTTATATAGATTAATGTGCCCAAGTCCACCATGGGCTTCAGTCATGTCACATAGTAGCATTGTGGCAGTGTAGAGTAACAATCTCAGATATCACAAATAACACATGACAATGAGAACAGGCTTTAGGAAGATACTTTTATTAGAACAGTAGAATGCATCATCATCATTATCGTCGTCATCATCATCATCATCATACCAAACACAGTCTATACAGCAGCAGCAGCAGCAGCAGTTTACTCCCTCATTTACACTCAGCAGCCCTGCCAGTGGTTGAAGTGGGCCAGAGATGAATGGTACAGAGAACCAGCACCTTTTATACTGTAGAATACCGGCTCTAAAATAGAACCTGGTATGGCACTTTAAGAACTGATCCCTATACAGAGACAGACCCACTGCACTGCTTCACTATGTGAGCCCACTACCACCTGTTCTAAGAGGTCTGGACTCTTTATATTTACTGTAACTATGTGTGATTGACAGATCTGTATAGATGTTTGCATCGAAAGTGATTTCCAGCCCAGATAAACAAGAGTATCTCTGAGTGCCAGTGGAATACACCAGAGTACTTAATTTATTCCGTACTTCCAGTAACTCGTTCTGTGCGTCTTTACACCTCAGGTAAATGTGTGTTGCCTCTAAGCTAAGAGCAGACCATCACAAACAACATTAAACAATGCGTCTTTATAGAAACAAAAGTACACTATAATGGCATTCACATGCAATTAGTATACAGTGTCATACTGTTGGACCATGGGATTTACTTTTCAATGTTTATGTTGTGTTCACAGGTACGTACATTCCAGGTTCTCTGTCTGTCTCTGTATGTCTCACTGTGTTGAGATTTTTCAAAAGGAAACATCTCCTGACGTACATAAGAAACACGTCAGAAAAAAACATCTCCTGACGTACATAAGAAACACGTCAGAAAAAAAACATCTCCTGATGTACATACTCTCAGAGTAATGTAGTGAATCAAGGAAAGATACATAGAAGAACAGATATACTCCTGGACAATAACAAAATACATGTGTGTCTTGCTGGAAGAGTAAGATATGCTTGAAAGTACATTTGCAGGCTGACATGGGCAAACAGACATAGACAGATGGTACAGTAGTGGTATGCTAACTATTGTAATAGAAGCCTGCATGTTCCATACAACACCAATGGTGTTTTTTTTAAGAGTGGAAAGTATTTGCTCTGTCAGTTGGTCCTGTTTGCCAGCATGTACATGTTACATGTAGGTGTTATCATAAAGTAACAGTTACAGGCATATAATGACATGTTACACAATGTTTTCTCAAATAGATAAACTTATATCATATAATTTTTCACAGTGTACATATACTGTATATCAATATAAATATATACAGAATATATACAGTACCTTCAGAAAGTTTTCACACCCTTTGACCTTTTCCACATTTTGTTGTGTCACATCCTGAATTTAAAATGTATTAAATTGAGATTTTGTGTCAGCGGACTACACACAGTACCACATAATGTCAAAGTGAAATTATGTTTTTAGACATTTTTACAAATTATTTTGAATGACTACCTCATCTCTGTACCCCACAAATATAGATAATTGTAAGGTCCCTCAGTCGAGCAGTGAATTTCAAACACAGATTCAACCACAAAGACTAGGGAGGTTTTCTATTGGTAGATGGATAAGAAAACAGACATTGAATATCCCTTTGAGCATGGTGAAGTTATTACTTACACTTTGAAAGGAGTATCAGTACACCCAGTCGCTACAAATATACAGGAGTCCTTCCTAACTCAGTTGCCAGAGAGGAAGGAAACTGCTCAAGGATTTCACCATGAGGCTAATTGTGACTTTTAAACAGAAAAGAAGGAAGCCTGTACAGAATAAAAATATTCCTAAACATGCATCTTGTTTGCAATAAGTCACTAAAGTAAAACTGTGTGTCAACGAATGTGTCAACGAAATGAACGTTATGTCTGGAATACAAAGTGCCATGTTTGGGGCAAATCCAACAACACATCACTGAGTACCACTCCTGATATTTTCAAGCATGGTGGTGGCTGCATCATGTTATGTGTATGCTTGTCATCGGCAAGGACTGTAGAGTTTTTTTAGGATAAAAGAAAAGGAATAGAGCTAAGCACAGGCAAAATCCTAGACGAAAACCTTATTCAGTCTGCTTTCCAACAGACACTAGGAGACAAATTCACCTTTCAGTAGGACAATATCCTAAAACACATATACACTGAGTGTCGAAATATTAAGAATACCTTCTCTTTCGATAGACTGACCAGGTGAATCCAGGTGAAAGCTATGATCCCTTATTGATGTCACTTGTTAAACTCACTTCAATCAGCATAGATGAATGAGAAGAGAGAGGTTAAAGAAGGATGTTTAAGCCTTGAGACAATTGAGTCATGGATTGTATAGGTGTGCCATTCAGAGGGTGAATGGGCAAGATAAAAATGTAAGTGTCTTTCAACAGGGTATGGTAGTAGGTGCTAGGCGCACCGGTTTGTGTAAAGAACTGCAATGCTGCTTGGTTTTTCACGCTCAACAGTTTCCCGTGTGTATCAAGAATGATGCACCACCCAACAGACATCCAGCCAACTTGACACAACCGTGGGAAGCATTGGATTCAATATGGGACCGCATCCCTGTGGAACGCTTTCGGCACCTTGTAGAGTCCATGCCCCAACGAATTGAGTCTGTTATTGACAATGGCTGTCTAGCAATGATCAACAACCAACTTGACAGAGCTTGAAGAATTAAAAAAATAATAGTGTGCAAAAATCCAGGTGTGCAAAGCTCTTAGAAACCTACCCAGAAAGACTTACAGCTGTAATCGCTGATAAAGGTCATTCTAATAGGTATTGACTAATGGGTGTGAATATTTACTATGTGAATTAGATATTTCTGTATTTCATTTTCAATAAAATCACAAGAAATTCAAAAAACATGGTTTCACTTTGTCATTATGGGGTATTGTGTGTAGATGGGTGAAAAAATATTTGTTTAATCCATTTTGAATTAAGGCTATAACACAACAAAATGTGGAGTATTTCGAGGGGCATGAATACTGAAGACACTGTATGCAAATTGGTTCAATCAAGCAACATGTGACAGAGTCGATGCAGAGACATGTTAAAGTTTTAGTTAAAATGGGATGCAGTGGTTGGACTGAAACATAAAATAAAGAAAATAAAGTCAACTTCAACTATGTAACAAATACTTATACAGGGCTCTGAGCAAATCAAAAAGATACACGTTTAAATAAAACATGAAAACATTTGTCTTGGAAGAGCTTATCTATACACTTAACACAGTAACTTTCAGAATCATGTTGGATACTTTATTTACCTACTGCTTTCGGAAAAACAAAATCACCTTTTGTTAAATACATTTGTTTATGGGGAAACAACATCATGTAACAAGATAATAGCAAACCATTCCCTTTAGTACAAGGATGTGTCAAAGCATATTTACATGTCTGATTTAAGTTAGAATAACATCATTAGTTATAAATCCATGGCTACTCTGAAGTATCTTGCAGTGCTCAGTCATCCTCCTCTCTCCTAAAGACTCTACATTTCTCATAGAATCCACTCAACATCAAACTGTTGTGCTTTACATGACCTTTATGTAGTTATTGTCCTTATGGTCCATCCCTTCTCCATCATTTCATCAAACACTATCATCCCTTGTTCCAAGATAGTGGTTGTTAGGAGAAGCTACCTACTATATCTGGGTGGACAACAACGATGAGACAGGACTAACAAACAAAGCGACACTACAGTGGAGACAGAGCCATGTTTTCAATAAGTTATTCTGTAGTATGTGGAGTCCAGTCCACATGTTGGCTAACACTGTCCCTCCATGGTGCTGGGGCTACAGAGGCCAGCTGAGATAATAGAATAGTACTGTATCATCTGGTGTCCTGTAACATCCTTTGTCTCTGTGCTGTGTCACTGTAAACATGGGTGGCCATGCAGCCTACACGCACAGACCAAGGCTAGATATTGCCTTTGTTTCCAGTTGAAATTCTCTGTACAAAGTCAGTGTGGAACGAGTCTTTATCTACGTAAGGAGAGATGAGGCAGGGTAGGAGGTTCAGAGGGGATCTGAGGATGAGGACAGTGTACATGGATTAGGGGTTGGGGGTCAGGGGGGAGGTCATGGGATTTAGTCGGTGCGAGGTCAGACGCTGCGGGGAGCTCTCTCCAGTTCGTGGGTCCGGCGGTTGCGGCCCTTCTGCCTCTCCTGCAGGTGTTTCCACTTGGCCGCAAGCCCATGGGCGTTCACGTGGGTGTGAGCGTGCACGAGGCCCTGCTGCTGCTGGTGTAGCTGGACCTGTTGGGATAGGTGTGCTTTCTGCCTCCTCTGCTTCTTTTCCCTCTTCCACACCTGCTCACAGAACTCATCCACGCTGTTCAGGGTCGGGTGGTTCACTAACGACAGGAAGTCACGGTACCATAGCTTCTGATTGGGTGATTCCCGGGCTGGGGGCGTGTCCCAGGTGGTGGTGTGTGTGGCAGCGGTGTGTGTGGCGGTTTCGTCATCACGGTGAATGAGATCGTCGAGGCGTTCAGTGTCGATGACTTCCAGAGTGACCTTTAGGAGCGTCTGCATGAAGCCGTGTTCTACAGCCTGGCACACATATGTCCCAGAATCCTTTTTGTTCAATGTGCGGATCAGCAGGCCCTGCTCCGTATGGACAAAACGATCCTCTGCTTTGATCTGCACAGAGAGGAATAATAGAACAACGTTTGCTACACTTGACTTAATTTTATTTTACATACTAAGATAAACAACACCACATTTGAGATCCATATTTTCAATATTCTTTGTAGATCTGCAGCTCAGACTAATGTATCTGTAGTAGAGTATGCAGTCATTTATATAATGCACTGATCAGTGTACCAGTCATTTGATGGACATCATGAATGAAATGCTGTGTTGTGTGTAAGGACTAGTGTACGGTGGTTTCATACGTCTTGTCTCTGGTCGTCGTTGGCTTGTTGGTACTGCCAGTAGGTGAGTGCTCTCTGGGACTTGGCGCTACACTCCAGGAACGTACTGCTGTTCTCCACTGCATACACTGTCTTATCCAGCACCGTGGGCTGCCCATTCAGGCTATCTACAGGGACACAGACACACATAATACTGTGGACACAACGTGAACTCGGCACCATTATAATGTGAAGGGAAGAGAGGAATCTTCCATGAGGAGGTTTATTTGTGAATACATACCATGATGCTGCAGGTCTGAACACTGGGTCAAAGGGTCTCCATTCCTGATGTCCTGTCTCCTTGTCCTCCTGCAAAAACACACGTCAACCGTCAGTTTGCGAGTATGCACGTGCATGTGTGTGGTTTTGGATGTGCTGTACTTGTGGTTGTGAGCCAGCCAGGCAGATAAGCTAACACCAGTAAGCTTCATACCACTGTAGACCGGCTTAGTTCTAATTACAGGGTGGCTGAGGCTGAGGACTCCAATCAATCAGTCACTCATAGCTCTTTTACACAGCCTGACTAACACATTTACTCTCAGCCAAGGATACAGAGGGGATGGATTCGAAACACACACATGTATTGTAAACAATGACTGAATAAACAATGGAATATCCAGAGTAAGAAACAGAACAGAGATTTATTCATTGAGAAAGAACAAGTGTCTTCTCTCACATATCTTCCCTTCCCCACAGGGCTGTTCTCTCTGAGAGTATGAGAGTATTCAGAGTCTAAAATATGTAGAAATATGAGACCTTCAGGCTAAAGCTCAAATCAATAACCCAATGGAGACTTTATACGTGGGTGGAAGGCTACAGTGCACGCACACACACGCATACACCGCACCCTCCTCCCATGAACAGCTAGAACCTCTAACACTTTATTTCACCCTGCATTCACCCAGACAGTCTGCCTGCAGATATGACTAACATTAGTTCTCATTGCCAGTAAACACAACTCAGGTTATGTTTCTGTGTCTCAGGGAGAAATGTGACCTGGCTACCTTCAGGGCTACAGATCTGATTTTCTGTACACAATGTACTCATTATTTACAGTCTTTGAATGGGATAAATAGTACTTGAATGTTCACTATGCTTTGAGTGTGTGTATGTGTGTATGTGTGTACCTCTTGGCCATGGGAAAGTATCGTGAGCACTCGGTCCCATCCCAGGCACAGTAAGGGTCTCTAGCTAGACAGCACTCAGCACACGCCTTCCCATACACCTCACAGCGATGCAAAGGCATCTGGGATATGCCCAGCTCTGAGCCTAGGTACAACTGTTGCTGTGGAAACAGAAGAGGAAACATTCTAAATACCTGATACCATATTTTTATGCATTATGCAAATGTTAAATGGTTTAGAAAGGTTCTCAGTGCCTGGTACAGTACAGTAAGGTTCTCAGTGCCTGGTACAGTACAGTAAGGTTCTCAGTGCCTGGTACAGTACAGTAAGGTTCTCAGTGCCTGGTACAATACAGTAAGGTTCTCAGTGCCTGGTACAGTACAGTAAGGTTCTCAGTGCCTGGTACAGTACAGTAAGGTTCTCAGTGCCTGGTACAGTACAGTAAGGTTCTCAGTGCCTGGTACAGTAAAAGAAGGCCTCGTCATATTATTACAGGGGAAGGCTTCTACAGCACACTATTTATACCATTGTCTTCCTTCCCAAGTATTATCACAAGGGACCTGTTGGTTGACATCCTCACAGTAGACATCAGTCTTAGACAGTCAGCATCATTTTAACGTCTTCTAACAAGTGTTTATTTTGTCCTTATACAGTCCTCAGGCTAGGTGTCACCCATGACGTTGACAGATCACATCAAGTCTGTACTAAGAATACAATTCAAATAGCATAGATACAATTGAGTTAAATTCTTCTTCTATAGTAGTGTCCCTCTCTTCTGCAGCTTAGTGTGTACAGTAAGTGGGGGTGTTAAACACTAGTTTGTGTTGATGAAAGCTGACTACTAGTGGGATACACTCACCTAGAAGCACCACTACTTGATTACATATGAATGTAGCTGAGTCCGCATGTCAGAAATATGATGTATCTCTGTTTAGAGGGTGGATCTGTATGACATGGGCTGTGTTAGGTGTCTGTAGCTTCACTAAGGCCATGGTTCTATAATATAGGACTGCCTAGTACACCCATTACTTTTCTGTTATCTTCATGTCATGAGGAATATGATCAGCATTAGTTACCTGCTTCGTAGAGAGTTCCATCGCTGTAATAGCAGTTGGTTCCTAGGACAAAATACATGAGAAATGTCCCAAATGTTACAAACTCATATTTTGATAAAGTAATAATTGTGATGTTGTTTCAGCTGTATGACTTTAACGTAAACATGATCTGATAGCAGTAGGAGGGACCTACCCTGAACACAGTCATCTCCTCCAGTAGAACCTCCTCCAGGTCATGCCAGGACCCTCTGGGGATGGACACCACCTTCAGCACTGTACCCATGTCTACAACACAGAAACAACATACACACATTACTTAGTGGTGTGTGTGTGTGTGTGTGTGTGTGTGTGTGTGTGTGTGTGTGTGTGTGTGTGTGTGTGTGTGTGTGTGTGTGTGTGTGTGTGTGTGTGTGTGTGTGTGTGTGTGTGTGTGTACCTGTGCCTATGAACATGACGTCATACTGTCCGTCCTCAGCCTCCACTTTGTCCACCACTATCTGTGTGAACTGGTAGTCCGTGTCCGTCTTGACTATGATTGGTCGGTTGTTGATGGGATAGATGGGGTTAAACATCGCTGGATGTCCTCTCGCAAATGTTACGACATCATCAGGCAAGTCCTTTGTTGAATCAAATCCTCCAAATGTCTTGCTGGGGCACTGTGGATTAAAATACATCCATTTCAATGTGGATCCTTACCTTCATGTCTTCCACTAGTTTACAATACAAAATGTTAAAAAGGTGGTATGGATGCCTTGTGTATAGTCCTTTTATGTAAAGTGTGTCCCTCCCCCACCCAAAGACCCCGTCATGCCCTCACAGTGCCAGGTCGTGGGTATGGTACCCGTCCGGGGAAGGGAACCCACTGATAGTTAGGGCCGTCCCTGTGGGCATAGGGACCTAGAAACACCCTTCTGATGTCTGCCATGCTGTACAGACACACTGCTGAACCCTTGAAGATGTTACTGAGGCAGAGAGAGAGAGAGAGAGAGAGAGAGAGAGAGAGAGAGAGAGAGAGAGAGAGAGAGAGAGAGACAGAGAGAGAGAGAGAGAGAGAGATTAATCAATTAGAGATTCTGCAGGACCAATACTTCTCCAATGGTAGTGTAGACAGGTGGCTGACAAAAGTAAGTACCTGGATGTAGTGAACACTGCATAGATGGTGGGGTTCTTAGGATCCTTAGTGCTCATCAGAAACACATCCTCTGAGAACAAAAACAACCAAAAGAAGAGTTAGTGTCGGGAATAAACCGAATACAGTAGACTGGTATACATGTGGTATTTGTTTGCCCAAAACACACCCTCACATACTATAGCACCCTTTTCCAGCCATACAGACACACATAACATGCAACACAAATGATGATGTAAACACTCACGTAATTCATCAAAGTGTGTGTCTATGCCATTGAGTCCAGGTACAGAACACACCAGTCTGGCCTTCAGGAAAGTAGTCCACTTATTCACCAAACTCCTGTGGCCTCCAAAGTCATTCTGATAGAGGAAACACACCATAGTTCAAACATTTACTACATCCCCCACAAAACAATACTACAATACAGTAACTACATTTTGTTATATTAACTATGATTGACACCTGAAAAGACAACAATGGCTTAATGCAGTCTTACAGATTCTCATAATACTTTATCAAAACAAAATTGACTTTGTTTTTCTGCACACATGAAAAGAATGCAGGCTCCCAGTGATTTATGACTGTCTATGAGGACTGACGCCCCAAATATGCTCAGCCTAAATTTATATGGCATTATGAATAATGAATGTATTGTGTTGAGTAGAGAAAAGCAGATACCTCACATACTGAGAGATCAGGCTGGAAGGGTGTGTGCGTAATTGTGAGTGTTGGGCAGGCTAAAGGGTGACAGAGGAGACACCAGTCTCTGCCAATACCAGCCGTCATTCTACACTCTTAGAAAAAAAGGTGCTATCTAGAAGATGTTGGCTGTCCCGATAGGAGAACCCTTTGAAGAACCATTTTTGGTTCCAGGTAGAACACTTTTGGGTTCGATGTAGAACCATTTCTACAGAGGGTTCTACCTGGAACCCAAAAGGGTTGTACCTGGAACCCAAAAGGATTCTCCTACAGAGACAGCTGAAGAACCCTTTTGTAACAGTGCCACCATTGTTATTTACTCTCTCTCTGGCTCTGGCTCCAGTGTCATTTTTAAACAACCTCTCTCTCCCAGGTTTCCCTCAGTAAGAGAAACACACCAAACACAACGATCCTAAATATAACCTGAGAGGAGAGAGATAACTGGTTAGGAAAGCATGTAAAACACTGTCATTCATCAACTCTGTTAGAGATAGAGGGAGCTGTTTTAGTCTGAGGTGTCTGAATGTGTTAGTGTTCTGAATGTGTACAGTACCTTGCAGAGCTGTCCGATGCGTGCGTGTGTAGCCTTCCCTGCGTGTTCCCCATCCATAGCGTTCTCTCTGAAGAACAGGTAGATCTTGTCGTCCTCAGGGTTGTCACTCTCTGGGATCAGATGGACACTCAGAAACCTGGGGTCTACACAAAAATATATATTATTTAAGAAATTATGAAATGGGAATCCGAAACTTCTTCCCTAGTAAAACTCTAAACATAGTGGGCCAATTGCAACCATCGAAAGCCACCAGATTATCATCAGCTGATTTATTGTTATTAAACCATCAATACATGATAACATCACCCGCACAGCTGATCTCAATTGCAACCAACATTTGGCAGCAATTTACCATTCCCTGACGCGGATGTCAAGGTTTTCTTTTAGTCTTGATTGCAGCCAATATTTTTCAAGACCATTTCGCCCTCTGGTTGGTAAAACAGTATCATCGGAACAACTTAATCCTACTTTTTGGGCAATTTATCCGACATGTTGTATGAATGGAAAACTACTGTTGATAGTGTAGTCAATTCTTATTATTTCATTGGTTTCCAATTCCAAAGGTGAATTTGTCTCCAAGTGTCTGTTGGAAAGCAGACTGAACCAGGTTTTCCTCTAGGATTTTGCCTGTGCTTAGCTCTATTCCTTTTATCCTAAAACACTCCTTAGTCGTTGCTGATGACAAGCATACCCATAACATGATGCAGCCATGTTCCTTCATGGATTATCGGAGGTGGTTAAAGACGAGCTCGCAGCCCGGGAGCTGCCCATGGATCTCGACTCTCTCATAGCTTTGACCATACGGATTGATGGAACGTAAGAGGGAGAGGAGGTCTGTTCCAGGCCACATTCGCTCGTCCACAAATCCCACCTCGTCTCCGAGGAATTCCCGAAGTTTACAGGGCCGAGAGAATCTGACGTCACCCGAATTCCCTCAGGAATCTCCGAGGGCAGTTGACATCTCCTTTGGAGCCCATGCAACTGGGGAGGGCTAGATTGTCTCCTGTTGAATGCTTGCACAGACTGAGCACCAAGAGCTGTCTGTATTGTGGTACAACAGGACATTACATATCAACCTGTCTATTAAATGCCTTTCTGCGGGCTTGTGAAAAGCCTTGGATCTCTCCACCGTTCCTGCGGAGTACCAGGACCTCCAGAAGGTTTTCAACAAGGCACGCTCCGCATCGCTTCCTCCGTATCGACCCTACGACTGCACCATCGACCTTCTCCCGGGTACTACACCACCTCGGGGGACGAATTTATTCCCTGTTGGGTCAGGAGACCAAGACTATGGAGAAGTACATTGGGGACTCTCTTGCGGCAGGGAATATTAATCTATCTGCCTCCCCCGCTGGCACAGGGTTCTTCTTTGTGGAGAAAAAGGTCAAAACCCTGCATTCGTGTATCAACTACCGGGGGCTTAACTTCTTAGGGGAGCGGCTGCATAGGTGATGGTTTTGGAGAGTCTGGCATGCCCAAAGTAAAATGCCTGCCATTCAAGCTCAGAAAATAGCATATGCACATAATTAGTACTATTGGATAAGAAACACTCTGAGGTTTCTAAAAGTGTTAACATAATGTCTGTGAGTATAACAGAATTGATATAGCAGGCGAAAACCGGAGGAAAATCCATCCGTAAATGCAGTTTTTGGTGACCTTTGCTCTGTTTGACACACTCCCCATTGACTTCAAGGCAATCCAGCTCCTGGATTGCAGTACCTATGGCTTCCACTAGATGTCAACAGTCTATATACAAAGACTGGAAATGATTGGAGTAAGAGGAACGGATAGGAACAGGAAATGGTAAGGGGACCTGAAATGTCAACAAGTTTTCTTGGGGCGCGAGTCTGGGTGCGCGCCCCACTTTATTTAACTTATATAACGTTTAGGTGACCATCCGAGTGAATTATTATCGCAAATATTCATAAAAGGATAGCTAAGGATGCATTATAACTGGTATTTGATTTGTTTAGGAAAAGTTTATAGGTATATTTGAAACGTTCTCTTCACGTTTCAATGGGCGATTCGACGTTGGATTTTCTGAACATAACGCGCCAACCAAACAGAGATTTATGGATATAATAAATGACTTTTTCTAACAAAAGAACCATTGGATGTCTTCGTTGGACACTTGGGAAGCCCTCAGCAGAAGTTCTTCAAAAGGTAAGGGATTTGTTTTCGCTGTGAAATGGGTTGTGTGTGAACCGCGCTGGTTTATGAATTTATGCTAATGGGTAAATATTGTAGGTGCTATCCTCAAACAGTCAAATGTTGTGCTTTCGCGGTAAAGCCTTTTTGAAATCTGACAACGCTGTGATATTGCCAAGAAGCAGAGCTTTTGATGACTATGCAATACTTGTATATTGATGAATGTTTAATAATTCAACTTTTGGATTTTGAATTTGGCGCCTTACATTTCACCGGGTAGTGTCGTGAGTAGCGCCCCACTGCTCCCTAAGTAGTTAATGATATCACGGTTAAAAAAACGTTACCCGCTACCACTCATCTCCTCAGTTTTCGTACCTCTCCAGGGGGCTACCATCTTCTCGAAGTTGGACCTCCGGAAAGCCTACTATTTTGTTCGGATATGGGAAGGAGACAAATGGAAGACAGCCTTTAGCATGGCTATCAGGCTTTACAAGTACCTAGTGATGCCATTCAGACTGTCCAACGCTCCCGCAGTGTTCCAGGCCCTTGTCAACGATGTGCTCCACAACATGTTGAACCAGTTCGAATTTGTCAACCTCGACAACCTCCTCATTTTTTCCCAATCAGCTCAAGAGCACGTCCGACACGTCCGACAGGTTCTCCAGCGTCTCCTGGAGAACCCTCTGTTTGTTAAAGCAGAGACATGTGAATTCCATCGCTCCACCATCTCCTTCCTATGATACGTCATCGCTGCAGGAAATATTCAGATGGATTCTGACAAGGTGAGAGTGGTGGTGAATTGGCCTCAACCCACATCCAGAGTGCAGCTGCAACGTTTTCTGGGGTCTGCTAATTTCTACCGCCGCATTCATCCGTCAGCACCTTGGCTTCCTCCCTCGCATCCACTCATCTCTCCAGTGGTTCCTTTCATATGGTCTTCAACAGCTGACTGAGCATTCTCAGATCTCAAACATCAATTCACTACAGCTCCCATCTTAATCCATCCAGACCCGTCCCATCAGTTCATGGTGGAGGTTGATGCCTCGGACGTGGGAGTAGGGTCTGTCCTGCTGAGAGAAACTATGATGTGAAAAATCGAGAGCTACTCACAGTTACAGTGAGGGAAAAAAGTATTTGGTAGGTTTATTTGAACAGTGAGAGACAGAAAAACAACAAAAAAATCCTGAAAAACGCATGTGTAAAATGTTAGAAATTGATTTGCATTTTAATGAGAGAAATAAGTATTTGACCCCTCTGCAAAACATGACTTAGTACTTGGTGGCAAAACCCTTGTTGGCAATCACAGAGGTCAGACGTTTCTTGTAGTTGGCCACCAGGTTTGCACACATCTCAGGAGGGATTTTGTCCCACTCCTCTTTGCAGATCTTCTCCAAGTCATTAAGGTTTCGAGGCTGATGTTTGGCAACTCGAACCTTCAGCTCCCTCCACAGATTTTCTATGGGATTAATGTCTGGAGACTGGCTAGGCCACTCCAGAACCTTAATGTGCTTCTTCTTGAGCCACTCCTTTGTTGCCTTGGCCGTGTGTTTTGGGTAATTGTCATGCTGGAATACCCATCCACGACCCATTTTCAATGCCCTGGCTGAGGGAAGGAGGTTCTCACCCAAGATTTGACGGTACATGGCCCCGTCCATCGTCCCTTTGATGCGGTGAAGTTGTCCTGTCCCCTTAGCAGAAAAACACCCCCAAAGCATAATGTTTCCAGCTCCATGTTTGACGGTGTTCTTGGGGTCATAGGCAGCATTCCACCTCCTCCAAACACGGCGAGTTGAGTTGATGCCAAAGAGCTCCATTTTGGTCTCATCTGACCACAACACTTTCACCCAGTTGTCCTCTGAATCATTCAGATGTTCATTGGCAAACTTCAGACGGGCATGTATATGTGCTTTCTTGAGCAGGGGGACCTTGCGGGCGCTGCAGGATTTCAGTCCTTCACGGCGTAGTGTGTTACCAATTGTTTTCTTGGTGACTATGGTCCGAGCTGCCTTGAGATCATTGACAAGATCCTCCCGTGTAGTTCTGGGCTGATTCCTCACCATTCTCATGATCATTGCAACTCCACAAGGTGAGATCTTGCATGGAACCCCAGGCCGAGGGAGATTGATAGTTCTTTTGTGTTTCTTCCATTTGCGAGTAATCGCACCAACTGTTGTCACCTTCTCACCAAGCTGCTTGGCGATGGTCTTGTAGCCCATTCCAGCCTTGTGTAGGTCTACAATCTTGTCCCTGACATCCTTGGAGAGCTCTTTGGTCTTGGCCATGGTGGAGAGTTTGGAATCTGATTGATTGATTGCTTCTGTGGACAGGTGTCTTTTATACAGGTAACAAGCTGAGATTAGGAGCACTCCCTTTAAGAGTGTGCTCCTAATCTCAGCTCGTTACCTGTATAAAAGACACTTGGGAGCCAGAAATCTTTCTGATTGAGAGGGGGTCAAATACTTATTTCCCTCATTAAAATGTAAATCAATTTCTAAAAAAAAATTCACATGCGTTTTTTCTGGATTTTGTTGTTGTTATTCTGTCTCTCACTGTTCAAATAAACCTACCATTAAAATGATCGACTGATCATTTTTTTGTCAATGGGCAAACGTACAAAATCAGCAGGGGATCAAATACTTTTTTCCCTCACTGTAAGATGGCGTTGGAGGAGTGGATGCACTGGTTAGAGGGGGCAGAACATCCATTCTTAGTGTGGACTGACCATAAGAACCTGGAATATGTCTTCACCGCCTAGTGCCTCAACTCAAGGCAGGCTCAAGGCTGTTATTTACTCATTTAATTTCACTATCTCCTACAGGCTGGATATTTGTCCCGGACTCTGTCCGTTCTCCGGTCCTGGAACGGGCCCATTCCTCCAGACTCACCTGCCATCCTGGCTCCCGTCGGACTTTTGTCCGACAACGTTTTTGGTGGCCCACCATGGTTCCTGACGTCTCAGAGTTCGTCGCTGCCTGCAATGCATGTGCGCTTAAATAAGACTCCGCGGCAATCTCTGGAGGGCCTCCTTCAACCATTTCCGTACTGTCACACCCTGATCTGTTTCACCTGTCTTGTGCTTGTCTCCACCCCCACCAGGTGTCTCCCATTTGTCCCATTATCTTCAGTGTACTTATCCTGTTTGGGATAGGTGGACCGCTAGCGAGCACCCAAATTCAAATTACAAAAATAGTAATATTAAACATTCAAGAAAATACAAGTGTTGTACACCATTCTTTAGCTTAGAATCTTGGTAATCGAACCGCGTTGTCCGATTTACAATAGGCTTTACGGCGAAAGCATAGCATTTGATTATCTGAGGACAGTGCCTCGCATTCTTCCTGCATATAAATATATTTAAACCAGCGCATGCGTTACAAAATCAAATATAGCGATAAAATAAATCACTTACCATTGAAGATCTTCCTCTGGTTGCAGTCCCACGGGTCCCAGGAACACAAAGAATGGTTGTTTTGTTCGATAAAGTCCCTCTTTATATCCCAAAAACTCTTTGGTTGGCGTGTTTTGGTCAGTAATCCACCCGTTCCACTCGTTCAATATACAGACATAGAAAACCTAAAAAAGTTACTGATTAACTTAGTCCAAACAAGTCAAACAACATTTCTAATCAATCCTCAGGTACCCTAATATGTAAATAAATTATACAATTTAAGACGGAATGTATTATGTTCAATACCGGAGATAAATAACGAAGAGCGCGTTCTCAGTCACGTGCGCCACAAGACTACAGCCAGAATGAGGGACACCTGGATTTCCTTAAACTATTTCTTCATTTTTCTACATAAAAGCCTGAAACCTTGTCTAAAGACTGTTGACATCCAGTGGAAGCAATAGGTACTGCAATCTGGGAGCTATTCCTTTCATTGTTCAATAGGGAAAGGATAAGAATGGACAGGGAAGTAAAAAATGTTTTTCATGGATTTTCCTCAGGTTTTTGCCTGCCATATCAGTTCTGTTAAACTCAGGGACATTCTTTTAACAGTTTTAGAAACTTCAGAGTGTTTTCTATCCAATACTATCCCTGAGCCATATTATTTGCATATCCTAGTTTCTGGGCCTGAGTAACAGGCATTTTACTTTGGGCACGCCAGACTCTCCGAAACTTCCGAACACTGCCCCCTAGCCCGTAGAGGTTATACCTGCGTTTTCTGTTTGTCTGTGCCTGTTCGTCTTGTCTTGTCAGGTCTTACCAGTGTGTTTCCCGTTTCTCCTGCTCTCAAGTTTGTTTTTATAGTCTTCCCAGATCTGACCTATCTACCTGTCTTGACCCTGAGCCTGCCTGCCGTTCTGTCCCTGTTTGACCCTACCTTGGATTATTAACCTCTGTCTGCCCTCGACCTGCCCTTTGCCTGCCCCTTTGTATAATAAATAGCATCGAACTATCCGCCTCCTGTGTCTGCATCTGGGTCATATCCTGAGTCGTGATATATTGCACACAGAGTGAGTCGATTTTTCATTGGGGGCAAGAGTAAAGAATCTAGACCAGCTGTCTGCATACTGTCATTGGCATAATCACTTGACATGGTAACAACGAGAGATCAATTGATCTGCTGGTCTATCCTTGTGGGTTTTTCGTTGCAATGCAGCTTAGTTTAGGCCACAGGTCCATGTAATTCCCCGTTAGTAGCATTTTAAGAAATCAAGCGGTAACCTCAGGAGCGTGTTAAGTTCTGCCTGTTCGTTGCAATCGAGCCACTGTGTCTGCTACCACTCCCCCACTACAGCCATGTCAATCATGGAGGATTTAAACTTAATGCTGCCTATTTTTGTTATTCCCTTTCCCTCCTTCTTTTGTACTCCCTCTCACGCTAATCTGTATGTCTCCTTTGTTCTCTTACTCTGTGAACAACTTGCTGTCTCAGTTTCTGTCTGTCTGTCTTTTTAGTTTCTGTCTTTGAAACACTTTCTGTCTCAATTTGAGACGAAATGGTTTAAATCAGACTGGTCTGCATGCCAACAGACTTTTAGCTTGCTGAGCTATAGCCTGGGTATCAACTTGGGGAGCTAACACAAGTCTTCAGGACTCAAGCAAGGTTTCTCATCATGCAAGCATAGTTCACTGAACTGAGAATGCTCTTTATTTCCATCTCACCGTTCAGCCAGCGGGAGTCGTGTTGCTCAGTTCTGATGGGGTGATGCTGTCCCAACGTACGGAAGATGGCAAAATCCCGCCCCATGAAGTCTGCTGACGTCCCAGAATACAGCTCGCCATCTGGAGGACAGGGGAGGAGGACAATGTGTGTGCGTGCTGCAATACATGTTTTTGTGCGTGCGCATGTGAGTGTTTGTGTGTCCTGTGTGTGTGTGTCTTATGACCTTTCGTGTACAGGTGTCAAGTGTCTGTATTAGTCTATCAGGTACAGTATGGTGCCTGCAGGCTTAACAGTACAGGTAGAATGTGTTTTCACAAGGAACACCTTCATCTACCAGATAATGAACCAGATCAAGTAGGTGTGAAAGGAAGAGACGCAGAGGGCCAGGTGGTTGCATTAAGAGAGCATTAAAGGAGGGAGGGGGGATTAAGAAAAAGAGTGGAGAAGGGGAGACATGGGTGGGAGGAGATCAATGAGAGAGAGAGAGAGAGAGAGAGAGAGAGAGAGAGAGGAGACATGGATGAGGAGAAAGCGGAGATGAGAGAAAGAGAAACAAGGAGAAGGGGTAAGAGGAGCGAGAGAGAGACAGGAGGAGATAAAGGGTGATGGAAAATGACCATATGTTGGTTGGAGTAATGTGATGTCATATAGTATGACTGGTCCTGGTGATGAACATGGTGAAGAAATTAAGCTGACACACACACACACACACACATCCACTACACATAGGCTTGGAAATGAGGGGGGGTGTCCACTGTAGAGCACTCCTAATGATGAACACTATATATACCCAGCCCTGTCATTCACCCACTTCCTCTTAGCTGTAAATATGCTTGATGAATGAGTGGAGATGAGAGAAGAGGTACAACTCCCTCTTTATGTGGTGAAAAGTTCTGGAAATTAGTGGCTTAAAAGTTGAGTGTGCTTGTTTGCTTGAGTCACTCACCGATGAGCATGGACGCTGTGAGCAGCTTGGGGTCATAAGGGCTCTTCCCTCGACCGTTCTCTATCAGGGGCTCCAGCCTGAACACACTGTCCTGTTACATAAAAAATAGGTCAAATTAAAGAGCATTTAGAATTCAGAGTTTATTGCATTGTCCTATTGACATCAACGCATGATGTTGGCATCCTGGAAAAAATCTCTATATTTTTTCAGAATTAGATGTTTTACTTTCTCCTAGGGGCCCCAGCCAGGGCAGTAAAGAGAGGAGACTGCTATTCTCAGAGCTATTCTCCCTCTCTAATTCTCTGAAAAGGACTGCAGTCTAATGAATAGGAAACACATTTATAAGCCTGACCCACCAACATTGAGAGGAGACATAGAACATGCACACACACACACGCGCACACACACACAGCATTTCCATTTTAGAGTAATGAATTGGGGAAACTCTAAACGATGAAACTCTGTTTAATTTTCCACCTCATTTACTGAATGAATAAAAACCTTTTTCCTAAGGCCATCAGCGAATTGTTACGAGATATTACTTATGATTTTAAATCGAAACCCAAAACCATAATCTCACATTTCAGAGTTTTTCTTAATACTGTAGTCTAGCTGTAGCTCATACAAAACTTGAATCAGTCAGAACCATAACATGTCCTATGCAGAAGACAAATTTCAGTTGAAGGCATTCAGTTGTACAATCGTGGCCAAAAGTTTGGAGAATGACACAAATATTAATTTCCACAAAGTTTGCTGCTTCAGTGTCTTTAGATATTTTTGAATTTTTTGTACTATGGAATACTGAAGTATAATTACAAGCATTTCATAAGCGTCAAAGGCTTTTATTGACAATTACGTGAAGTTGATGCAAAGAGTCAATATTTGCAGTGTTGGCCCTTCTTTTTCAAGACCTCTGCACTCCTCCCTGGCATGCTGTCAATTAACTTCTGGGCCACATCCTGACTGATGGCAGCCCATTCTTGCATAATAAATGCTTGGAGTTTGTCAGAATGTGTGGGTTTTTGTTTGTCCACCCGCCTCTTGAGGATTGACCACAAGTTTTCAATGGGATTAAGGTCTGGGGAGTTTCCTGGCAATGGACCCAAAATATCGATGTTTTGTTCCCCGAGCCACTTAGTTATCACTTTTGCCTTATGGCAAGGTGCTCCATCATGCTGGAAAAGGCATTGTTTGTCACCAAACTGTTCCTGGAGGTTGGGAGAAGTTGCTCTCAGAGGATGTGTTGGTACCATTCTTTATTCATGGCTGTGTTCTTAGGCAAAATTGTGAGTGAGCCCACTCCCTTGGCTGAGAAGCAACCCCACACATGAATGGTCTCAGGATGCTTTACTGTTGGCATGACACAGGACTGATGGTAGCGCTCACCTCACCAGATGCCCCAAACAATCGGAAAGGGAATTCATCAGAGAAAATGACTTTACCCCAGTCCTCAGCAGTCCAATCCCTGTACCTTTTGCAGAATATCAGTCTGTCCCTGAGGTTTTTCCTAGAGAGAAGTGGCTTCTTTGCTGCCCTTCTTGACACCAGGCCATCCTCCAAAAGTCTTCACCTCACTGTGCGTGCAGATGCACTCACACCTGCCTGCTGCAATTCCAGAGCAAGCTCTGTACTGGTGGTGCCCCGATCCCGGCAGCTGAATCAACTTTAGGAGACAGTCCTGGCGCTTGCTGGACTTTCTTGTGCGCCCTGAAGCCTTCTTCACAACAAAATATACAGCTTTCCTTGAAGTTCTTGATGATCCGATAAATGGTTGGTTTAGGTGCAATCTTACTGGCAGCAATATCCTTGCCTGTGAAGCCTTTTTTGTGCAAAGCAATGATGACGGCACGTGTTTCCTTGCAGGTAACCATGGCTGACAGAGGAAGAACAATGATTCCAAGCACCACCCTCCTTTTGAAGATTCCAGTCTGTTATTCGAACTCAATCAGCATGACAGAGTGATCTCCAGCCTTGTCCTCGTCAACACTCACACCTGTGTTAATGAGAGAATCACTGACGTGATGTCGGCTGGTCCTTTTGTGGCAGGGCTGAAATGCAGTGGAATGTTTTTTGGGGATTCAGTTCATTTGCATGGCAAAGAGGGACTTTGCAATTAATTGCAATTCATCTGATCCCTCTTCATGACATTCTGGAGTATATGCAAATTGCCATCATACAAACTGAGGCAGCAGACTTTGTGAAAATTTATATTTGTGTCATTCTCAAAACTTTTGGCCACGACTGTACAACTGACTAGGTATCCCCCCTTTCCCTTTTTCTCTACCACGGCTCATATTGGTAAGTAAATAGTAGAATACTAGAGCTATAACTGCAGTAAGCTGACAGATGGCTGAATAGGGTATTACCGGTTGGTATACCTCTAGTTTCTTCCCCACCTCCAAGTAGGCGCAGACTGGGTGGAAGGCTCCGGTTCCACATACATACAGATGGGTCTGGTTAAACGGCTGCAACACCTTGATGAAGTTAGCGCATTCCCTCTGGAGATAGAGAAAGACAGACATTTTATATAGCATGGGTTTGCCAGGAGATAAACAGTTTCTGAAAACAACTAACATAGAGGATAAAGCTGTCTAAAGCTGTTGGGTCAAAACCCAGTCCTTTCCAATTGGGTCAAAACCCAATCATCCCCATGTAGGTCAAAACCAAGTCCTGCCCATTTGGGTCAAAACCCAGTCCTGCCCATTTGGGTCAAAACCCAGTTTGCCCATTTGGGTCAAAACCCAGTTTGTCCATTTGGGTCAAAACCCAGTTAGTCCATTTGGGTCAAAACCCAGTTTGTTCATCAGAAGCAGGCCCTCCTATAGAGCTGATCCGCTGGACAGAGAAAAGGGTTAACTCTCTCAGGACGTAACACAACATTACATAGAGCTATGCAGAAAAACAAACATTTAAATTGAGGGAATAAAAGGCATCCGCAATCAGAATTAAAGGCTTGTCCTGTCTGTATAATATCTAAGTAATTTTCCAGGAATATTTAGGAATTACCTGATCTACATATGAATAACAGTGTTGGGAAAAGGAACAGCCCTGATTGATTTTACTGTACAAATGACATCATAGCCAGGCCAGCTGAGTGAGTCATGGTTGTGGTGTTTTAGAGATAATCCAGACTGTTGTGCTGTGTAATAACTCAACAACTCGCTGTTCAGATTGAGACCAGTAATCTGTAATTCTCAGGTCATTTTATTCTCTCCATCCTTCTCCTCTCTCTCCCTTTCCCTCTCCCCACGTGTACTCATGATCTCTCCAATCCCGACTCCTGATCAGAAAGGCTCAGAGACATCTGAGTATTAAAACAGCCAGGATTTTTATGATGGACATCAACAGTAAGACTTTCAATGCAAAACTGCACTGCAACCAACCAGCAAACTTCCCACAACAACAACATTTTATGAGTATCACATACTGTAACCGCGTCTGAGCTTACTGTGTAGTGTGTGTGTGTGTGTGTGTGTTTGTGTGCTTGCGTGCATCTCCATGCTGCGAAGACAGTTTCCCCTGTGATCTGTCAGCACTTGCCTGAGCAGGCAGCAGGCCTGACCTCATATGAAAATGAATGTCATCACACTGATGGAAAAAGAGAAAACAGAACCACAAATAATGCATGACTAAGTTTATCTGCCTTTAGTAGGTCACCAACAGAAAGCAGCTCTGTTGATTGAATGTGCCTTTGTTGTCATCTGAAGAGTTGTCTGTCATTTCAGGGTGGTTTACCTGGTTGATGATCAGATAACGTTAACGTTTCTCACACTGGTGTGATTTGGATGGTGTTAAAGTTTCTTGTGAGATCAAGTTTAACAGTGTGAACCCATTGGCCAAACCATGCACTGAACCAACAGAGTTTGTATGATGGAAGTTACGTAACAGTTAGCGAAGCTTGGACGTAAAGACCCGTAATCTAACTTTTTGGCACAACATTATTTTTCCTGGCCCTGTGTATCACCCTCCCTTCTTCATAGATGTACAGTAAATTAGCAATTTTTCTCTCTCTCCTTCTCTCTTTCACTGTCTTCCCCGCGGCATGTTCACAAGTGTCTTTGTTGCAGTTCATCAAAGAGCATCTGTAGTCTTTCTTCCTCTCCTCCTTGTCTCCTATGCCCCTCAAACACAAAGACCATCCTTCAGGGCTCCCCGCTCATCTCTGCCAGAATGTTTACAGAAAACACACGCACACACACACACACAAAGACCTGATGGCCCTTCAAATCAGCCCTATAGAAACTCAGCAGAAGCTGACCCTGTGCCTGTGATCTCAGTGAGGCAGATACAGCGGAGCTAAGATCTTATATTGCAGGCAGCACATGGCCCCAGGCTGTATCTGAGAGGAAAGTCAGAAGGAGAGAGATGCAACTGTGTCTCTTTAGGTGTTTACACAGTGTACTGCTTGTATTGAGACAGATATACAGGGCAAATATACAGTACATGGCTGAGCTAGTCATGCAAGCAGGACACACAGTATTGAAGTGCCACTGGTATCGACATGACTCTTCTTAGACCAAGAAAAGCACTCACCTAAATTATCTGGGGCGGCAGGTAGCCTAGTGGTTAGAGATTTGGACTAGGAACCGAAAGGTTGCAAGATCGAATCCCTGAGCTGACAAAGTAAAACATCTGTTGTTCTGCCCCTGAACAAGGCAGTTAACCCACTGTTCCTAGGCCATCATTGAAAATAGGAATTTGTTCTATACTGACTTGCCTAGTTAAATAAAGGGAAAAATTTAAAAAATATATAATCTTGTGACATGCCAAAAAAAGGCAGTACTATATGAGTGAGAGATGTGTGATGTGTAAGATGAGGTAGCTACTCACCATGAGGTCCTTCCCTGCCCATTTGCACTCATCTCTTCTGGAGATGGATGCAGGCCACGGGATCTACACAGACAGAGAGAGATAAGAATACTTCACTACACAATACACATGGATACAATAAATCAGACACTAACTTTAACCAGTCTCTAACCCTAACATCTTGACCAAGCAGCTGGTCAGCTAACAGTCCGTACATTAGCTGAGGTGCTTCTGCCAGCAGCGTCGCTAAAAATGTACTTTTGGCGAAGGTGGGGCACATTTTTTGAGATTGCGTTGATATATGTGTGTTTCGACGTGCACCTACAGTATGTACGTTCACGTGTGTATATGTGTGTGGTAGAGGAGTCACAATGAGATTTGTTCTCCACTTTGTTTCCGTTTACTCTATTATTCATCCAGGTGTGCAGGGGAGCGGCTAACATGCCTGGCGCAGCGTGAGATCCTGTGCGACAGCTCAGGTCTGAATTATTCATCAGCCATTTCTCTGTAGAAAGAGAGTCCCTGGATACCTGGCTGAGACTGGCTTAGACTGACAGGGGGTTGGGGAAAGATATGCAGACAGACAGACTGCAAGCAGACTTGTATGTATAAGAGTGTTTACATTTGACATCAAATCAAATTGTATTTGTCACATACACGTGTTAAGCAGATGTTTTTGCGGGAGTAGCAAAATGCTTGTGTTTCTAGCTCCAACAGTGAAGTAATATCTAACAATACACACAATCTAAAGTAAAGGAATGGAATTCAGAATATATAAATACTTGGACGAGCAATTGGCATCGAGTAAGATGCAGTAGAATTGAATGCAGTATAGGATTGAATGCAGTATATACATATGAGATGAGTAATGCAAAATATGTAAACATTATTAAAGTGGCCAGTGATTTCAAGTTTATGTATATAGGGCAGCAGCCTCTAATGTGTTAGTGATGGCTATTTAACAGTCTGATGGCCTTGAGGTGGAAACTGTTTTTCAGTCCCAGCTTTGATGCACCTGTACTGACCTCGCTGTCCAGATGAAAGCAGGGTGAACAGGCAGTGGCTTGGGTGGTTGTTGTCCTTGATAATATTTGGCCTTCCTGTGACATTGGGTGCCATGGGCGGTGCAGTTGCCGTACTAGGCTGTGATACAGTCTGACAGAAAGCTCTCAATTATGCATCTGTAAAGGTTTGAGGGTTTTAGGTAGCAAGCCAAATTTATTCAGCCTGCTGAGGCTCTGTTGCGCCTTCTACATCACACTGTCTGTGTTGTGGACCATTTTGGTTTGTCAGTGATGTGTACGACGAGGAACTTGAAGCTTTCCACCTGCTGTGTTTTGGAACAGCTTCTGGAATCAGTTCAATTGCCATGAAGGGTACGAACAAAGGTTCCGATTCGGGAAAGTCAAATTCCTGGTCATAATGCTGGTGAGTTACAGCCGCTCTGATATCCAAAAGTTCTTCCCGACTGTATGTAATAACACAAAACATTTCCTGGGCTAATAATGTAAGAAATAACACATAAAAAATACTGCAAAGTTTCCTAAGAGCTAGAAACACAGCAGCCTTGTCCGTCAGCACCATTTTACATTTAAGTAATTTAGCAGGCGCTATTATCCAGAGCGACTTACGGCAGTGAGTGTATAGATTTTCATATTTGTTCGTACTGTATTGTATTTAAAAGTGTGCTGATATTGACCAAATGTAACTGTTACCGTTGCAAGGACTCTGCTGATGTTGACTTGGTTATAATGTGTCATAGATAGTTGTTAAGTACCTGTGCCAGGGATCTGCTGATGTTAACTAGGTTATAATGCATAAAAAATTGGTTATATGTGTATTATATGTTCAGTACAGTACCTGTGCCAAGTCACTGCTGAGTTTACCAGGTTATGATGTATTATAAGGCGTACAGTACCTGTGCCAGGTCTCTGCTGATGTTGAGCAGGTTGAAGGAGAATATGTGGTCCTTGGCTCCCACCACCAGACGACCCTTCTCCTCATCCAATAGGAACGTGTGGTAAGCTGAGCTATTGGCCAGGCCCTCAAACGTCACCAAGTTATTGGACTCCAACATCTCTGGAAAGGAGAACAGAGGGAGAGAGAGCATTGAACATTTACAATAAAATACCACAGTAATTCCTACGGTATCTGATATACCGAGGGAAATACATACATTAAACTAAAGAGAAATACCGAGAGAGTGAATAAGGAAGACAGTGAAGTCTTAGCATACACAGCATCTAATAGCATCTTATAGCAGACATTGTGATGTGTCTCCTCAGTATATTCACCATGTCAGAGAGGAAACATCCCATTCCCACATGGAGACACGCATCGGGTTCCCCACTGGGTACACACTGGTTGAATCAATGTTGTTTCCACATCACTTCAATTAAATTACGTTGAACCAACGTGGAATAGATGTTGAATTGACGTCTGTGCTCAGTGGGTCTAAATCTCAACTCCAAAAGCCTAGGGAGCTACCAGAGAGAGAGAGAGAGAGAGAGAGAGAGAGAGAGAGAGAGAGAGAGAGAGAGAGAGCGCTTTGGCTGAGATGTCATATCTCTCTTTCGTTTGTGTTCTCTCTTGCCCATCACACATTCTCCCTCACACCCTCTTCCCCACACTAGCTTGCATCCAACAAAATGTTTTCTATGAATCAGCACTGCCAACCGTCCTTAGACTGTGTGGCTACTCGGGCAGTGCCTATGCTGAAGAACCAATGACCAAATGGTCTGGCTGGGGGAACTGACCTTGACTGGGCCAGTCAAGCAGAACTAGACCACAGAGCCAACTCACAGTGGAAAACAGAGACTATTCTCCATACAATATTATGACCAGCCAGTCTCAGTGTAGACACTGGTTAATTACTGCAAACCACAACAACCATGAGGTCATTTTAATTATTGTATAAATAGCCAGCCCAGTGTTTTTGCTGTGTAATGCCTGGGTGCTTGAACAGGTTAGCCAAACAGAGCTAGACTATATAACTCACAATGGAAAACTGTGGGGAATATGAATATGTCACTGGAGTAAAAATAGCACAATAACGACTGTCTGGATGTCACGTCCTGGCCATAGATAGCCCTCTTGGTTATCTATGGGGTTTTGGGCCAGGACGTGACTAGGGTTTTCTATGTGTCTTTATGTTGTGTTTTGTGTTGGTTCCCAATTAGAGGCAGCTGTTAGTCATCAGGGTTCCTTCCCCACCTGCCTTGTGGGTTATTGTTTTCAGTTAGTGCATGTGTACTACACTTAGTGTCTGAGCCGGGCATCATTTTGTTGTTTTTCACGTTTCACATTTATAATAAAGAATGTGGAACAAAATGTCCGCTGCACCTTGGTTCGTTTCTCACACCGTTCGTGACACTGGATGTCTGTTTTCCTGTAGGTTCTGGTGAAGAACTTAAAACCATTACAACAACCATTAGGTCATTGTCAACTAACAGCCCAGTATTATGCAATGCAATATTTGCCAAATATTTGTCTGAGGGGTGTTATTTTGACTGCCAGGGTTGGGAGTTATCGATTACATGTGATCTTATTAAAGAAAATTGTAACTGTAATCAGTTACATTACCAGCAAACATATTTTCATCAGATTACAAATACTTTAGAAAAACTAGATGATTACTTCTTGGATTACTTTTAAATTAATAAAGGATGTTTGTGGAAAAAATACAATATGACACCTTTCTCAATTACATTCATATCAGCATTAAAAAAAGTTTACATTTGTTCCACCTGAGCGAGTCTGACCACAAGTCAGAGACCACTATGATGATACACCAAATGCATTTGATGGAACCTTTTTGTCTTCTTCTAATGCCTTTTAAAGGGAAAGTAACCCAAAAGTTTACTGAAAGTAAACTGCCTTTTGAGATGATACTGTCACCTTTACTGTCACCATTACCTGGTGCCAAAATTGTTTCTCTCAAACCTAAACCTCTCTCACACATCATCTCTTTTTTTCCACCTTTATTTAACTAGGGAGACCAGTTGAGAACAAGTTCTCATTTACAACTGCGACCTGGCCAAGAGCAAAAAAAGTAAATAAAAACAATATGGGGATGAGGTAGGTAGTTGGATGGGCTATTTACAGCTGCAGCGATCGGTAAGCTGCTCAGATAGCTGATGCTTAACGTTAGTGAGGGAGATATAAGTCTCCAACTTCAGTGATTTTTACAATTCGTTCCAGTCATTGGCAGCAGAGAACTGGAGGAAAGGCGGCCAAATTAGGTGTTGGCTTTGGGGATGACCAGTGAGATATACCTGCTGGCGCGTGTGCTATGGGTGTGTATTGCTATGGTGACCAGTGAGCTGATATAAGGCGGAGATTTACCTAGCAAAGACTTAGAGATGACCTCTAACACACACACACACATGCATGCAACACACACATGTACCCACCTTTGTATGCACACACACACCATTCCTTCTCACACTCTCTCCTCACCCAATTAAACCCAACCACACCCATCGCCCCCACCAGCTGGGAGGGAGGCAGGGAGGGAGGGAGGGAGGGAAGGAAAGAGAGAAGGGAAAGTAATATGAGGTACAATATTTAATGAAGGAAAGATGGGGCATGAAGGAAACGTATTGTGAAACTTGTGAATAGGCAACAGTCAGGTGGAGGGAGGAAGAGAGAGAGGGAGGGACAGGGAGAGTGTGTGAGAGAGAGGGGGACAGGGACAGACTGTGTGAGAGAGAGACAGTAATGAAGTAGTCTCTAAGGAACTGTTGAGCTGAGTGTCTGTAACACTCTGTAATTCTGGGCGCCTCAGTCCTTACACTCTTCCGTTGTATTTTTCCTCCTCTGTCTCTCGGTCTCCCTCTCTGTCTCTCTCTCTCTGTCTCTCTCTCTCCCCACAGACCAATGTGGTTGGACAGAGGCAGTATTGACACACTCCCTCCACACTTATGGTTGGAAAGCTGGATAGAATATCTGTTTACTCGAGTCCTAGAAAAACATTCACACAGAAAAACAACTAGAAAAACGTAGCCACTACGTATAAACATTGGTCTCATCTATCAGGAAGGATGACAAAGACATTAGATGGAAAGACAGGGCTCCAGATTGTTGGACTGAAATGTTTTTGTCAAATAGTGTTTTTTTCTGAAATAGTGACAGCCAACATGTGTGAGTGTTCTCTGGGGTGACATTAGTCATGTTCAGTGTGGCCATGTTTGTAATAACACTATGTAGTGGTAGAGATATAGCTCACTAGACTCTTTGTGGGGGTAGAGATATAGCTCACGAGACTCTATGTGGGGGTAGAGATATAGCTCACTAGACTCTATGTGGGGGTAGAGGTATAGCTCACTAAACTATGTGGGGGAAGAGGTATAGATCCCTAGACAATGTGGGTTAGAGGTATAGCTCACACGACTCTATGTGGGGGTAGAGATATAGCTCACTAGACTATGTGGGGTTAGAGGTATAGCTCACTAGACTATGTGGGGTTAGAGGTATAGCTCACTAGACTATGAGGGGGTAGAGGTATAGCTCACTAGACTCTATGTGGGGTTAGAGATATGGCTCACTAGACTCTATGTGGGGGTAGAGGTATAGCCTACTAGACTATGTGGGGTTAGAGGTAAAGCTCACTAGACTATGTGGGGGTAGAGGTATAGCTCCCTAGACTATGAGGGGGTAGAGATATAGCTCACTAGACTCTATGTGGGGGTAGAGGTATAGCTCACTATACTCTATGTGGGGGTAGGGGTATAGCTCACTAGACTATGTGGGGGTAGAGGTATAGCTCACTAGACTATGTGGGGTAAGAGATATAGCTCACTAGACTCTTTGTGGGGTAAGAGATATAGCTCACTAGACTATGTGTGGGTTGAGGTAAAGCTCCCTAGATCATGTGTGGGGTTAGAGGTAAAGCTCCCTAGACTCTATGCGGGGGTAGAGATATAGCTCAGTAGACTCTATGTGGGGGTAGAGGTATAGCTCACTAGACTCTGTGTGGGGGTAGAGATATAGCTCAGTAGACTCTGTGTGGGGGTAGTGATATAGCTCACTAGACTCTGTGTGGGGGTAGTGATATAGCTCACTAGACTCTGTGTGGGGGTAGTGATATAGCTCACTAGACTCTGTGTGGGGGTAGTGATATAGCTCACTAGACTCTGTGTGGGGGTAGAGATATAGCTCAGTAGACTCTATGTGGGGGTAGAGGTATAGCTCACTAGACTGTGTGGGGGTAGTGATATAGCTCACTAGACTCTGTGTGGGGGTAGTGATATAGCTCACTAGACTCTGTGTGGGGGTAGTGATATAGCTCACTGGACTCTGTGTGGGGGTAGTGATATAGCTCACTAGACTCTGTGTGGGGGTAGTGATATAGCTCACTAGACTCTGGGGCTGGGCAGTATACCGTATTTTACTATATACTTGTATTGATGCACTGACCGGT
>CM059818.1:28472489-28479989 GCA_030435695.1 Brachymystax lenok tsinlingensis | reverse complement strand
GGTTTGAGCCCTGAATTCTGATTGGCTGAAAGCCTTGGTATATCAGACTGTATACCACGGTTATAACAAAACATTTATTTTAACTGCTCTAATTACGTTGGTAACCAGTATATAATAGCAATAAGGCACCTTGGTGGTTTGTGATATTTGGCCAATATACAGTACCATGGCTAAGGGCTGTATCCAGGCACTCCGCGTTGTGTCGTGCGAAGAACAGCCCTTAGCCGTGTTGTATTGGCCATAAACCACACCTCCTGAATGCATTCTGACCAGGTATCCCCCTTTTCCTTTCCTTATTGCTTAAATATATAACTTTTATTTACAGTCATACACTCTTGATTTACATAGAGGCTGACAGGCTGTGGTATTTAATACCTCTTGATGTATTTGATACCATTCCACTGATTCCGCTCCAGCCATTACCACCAGCCCGTCCTCCCCAATTAAGGTGCCACCAACATCCTGTGACAAACACACACCACAGTTCTGTCTCTCTGTTTCTCTGCCAGTCCCTCAGTTCTATGATGTAGATTGGTTGTTTCTGTGTCTTAAGAGCTGAAAGAGCTGAACTCTGAACGAGAGAATTAGAAAAAAGACGAGTACATGTTGCCCATAACACCATGCAGGGTTACCAGGGTGACAAGCTAGCTCTGCAGTTTTCATCCCCGTCAGACAGAAAGAAAGAGAGAGGATGGGTAGAGTGTGGAGCGCAGGGAGCTTGGCTGTACTATTCATTTAGTTGCAGCATTTTTACATTCTACTGAAGTTATTGAATATATTTATCAGATCACATTTGTTTTAATTCATGTCAGGTCTGTAGTGTACTGAGTCTGTCTCCTCATTGGTTGGGTGTGCAGTATGCTGACATTCGATTGGTTGTTGTGTCTCCAGGGGTCATTTCAGCTGGCTGCAGTTGGACCGAAGGGTTCTAGAACACGAGTTCCCCAAGAAGTCTGGACCCATCGTACTGTACTTCTGTGTCAGGTATGGTCACATCATAGTAAAACACACACACAAGCACCGCTCCTACATGTACATACAGTACATAGCCTCCAGCAGGAACACAGACATGCCCCCAGTCAGACAGACGTCTGCACACTACCTTAGCTCTGTGAAGAAGGCAGATAATATCTCTATTATACTAGAAGAGAACACCATTCATATTTCAGTGGTAGTTGTCTAGCTATTTATTATACATGAAGTTCAGTGTGTCTGTGTGTGTCAGGTATATAAGATGATGTCTCCCTGTAAAGTGGAGCTCCAGCTGTGATCTGACCTGTAGTAGCAGGGTTCTTAAACCCCTCCTTTCTCCTGCCAGTCCCTTTGTACTGCTCTGACAATGGCTGCTCTCTTACATAACACACATCCTGAGCCTGACTGAGTGTCTGTGGGTGTCTGTTTGTGTGTGTGTGCGCGCGCGCGTGTGTGTGAGTGTTTGTGTCTACATGAAGTCATTGTAGTTGGAAGAAAAGGTACAGGATCTGAAGATAATGTGTCTGACCTTTCTTTGCAGCTGTGGAAACGCTACACGCACACAGACACACACACACACACACACAGTGCTGAACAGTGTTGGTCAGTACTTTAAAGGTCCCTGTGATGACATATAGGCTCTAGCGACTTGTCATTCCTTAACAATGTACAGAGCAACCTGCATTGGAGACACTCAACGGATGAATGGTTGTTTGTACTGATTGGCATTAACGATAAGTGTCTCCAAAATGGTGTGCGGTATTGACGTCATTTCAACCTACCATAGTAGTTTTGATGTGTATGGATATTGTATTGTTGCATGGGGTGTATTGTTCACATAACAGATCACTATCAAATACATGGCCTTGTGTTCAGGGTTAGCCATCAGTACGCATACAATAGAATGACTATTGTGATTACTTCTGTTGTAGCCAGCCACTAGTAACATATCCAGTCACTCCACATGCCCACACACACACACACATCCTGATACACAGTTAACACAGAGACAGACTGATGAAACTGCAATCAGTCTAAATGTCAGAGCTGAATCCATTATCAGACTTCACTGCCCAGAATATCTGAGTGTGAGTGTGAGTGTGTGTTTGTGTTTGTGTGTGTGCTTTCGTGCTTGCATGCTTGCGTGCACTGTGCTTGTGCATTGGTTTCATAACATGTGTGTGCATGTTTTGGAAACAGTAGCTGTAACAACGATCCATCTCTATATATAGACTACATTATAATGTTACAGTAGCTCCCATCTCTATATATAGACTACATTATACTGTTACAGTAGCTTCCATCTCTATATATATAGACTACATTATAATGTTACAGTAGCTTCCATCTCTCTATATATAGACTACATTCTACTGTTATAGTAGCTCCCATCTCTATATATATAGACTACATTATAATGTTATAGTAGCTCCCATCTCTATATATATAGACTACATTATAATGTTACAGTAGCTCCCATCTCTCTATATATAGACTACATTATAATGTTACAGTAGCTCCCATCTCTCTATATATAGACTACATTCTACTGTTACAGTAGCTCCCATCTCTATATATATAGACTATATTCTACTGTTACAGTAGCTCCCATCTCTATATATAGACTACATTATACTGTTACAGTAGCTCCCATCTCTATATATATAGACTACATTATACTGTTACAGTAGCTCCCATCTCTATATATATAGACTATATTCTACTGTTACAGTAGCTCCCATCTCTCTATATATGGACTACATTATAATGTTACAGTAGCTCCCATCTCTATATATATAGACTATATTCTACTGTTACAGTAGCTCCCATCTCTATATATAGACTACATTATACTGTTACAGTAGCTCCCATCTCTATATATATAGACTACATTATACTGTTACAGTAGCTCCCATCTCTATATATAGACTATATTCTACTGTTACAGTAGCTCCCATCTCTCTCTATATAGACTACATTATAATGTTACAGTAGCTCCCATCTCTCTATATATAGACTACATTATACTGTTACAGTAGCTCCCATCTCTATATATATAGACTATATTCTACTGTTACAGTAGCTCCCATCTCTCTATATATGGACTACATTATAATGTTACAGTAGCTTCCATCTCTATATATAGACTATATTCTACTGTTACAGTAGCTCCCATCTCTCTCTATATAGACTACATTATAATGTTACAGTAGCTCCCATCTCTCTATATATAGACTACATTATACTGTTACAGTAGCTCCCATCTCTATATATAGACTATATTCTACTGTTACAGTAGCTCCCATCTCTCTCTATATAGACTACATTATAATGTTACAGTAGCTCCCATCTCTCTATATATAGACTACATTATACTGTTACAGTAGCTCCCATCTCTATATATATAGACTATATTCTACTGTTACAGTAGCTCCCATCTCTCTATATATGGACTACATTATAATGTTACAGTAGCTCCAATCTCTCTATATATAGACTACATTTTACTGTTACAGTAGCTCCCATCTCTATATATATAGACTACATTCTACTGTTACAGTAGCTCTCATCTCTCTATATATAGACTACATTCTACTGTTACAGTAGCTCCCATCTCTATATATATAGACTACATTATACTGTTACAGTAGCTCCCATCTCTATATATAGACTACATTTTACTGTTACAGTAGCTCCCATCTCTATATATATAGACTACATTATACTGTTACAGTAGCTCCCATCTCTATATATATAGACTACTTTCTACTGTTACAGTAGCTCTCATCTCTATATATATAGACTACATTATAATGTTACAGTAGCTCCCATCTCTCTATATATAGACTACATTCTACTATTGCAGTAGCTCCCATCTCTCTATATATGGACTACATTATAATGTTACAGTAGCTTCCATCTCTATATATAGACTATATTCTACTGTTACAGTAGCTCCCATCTCTCTCTATATAGACTACATTATAATGTTACAGTAGCTCCCATCTCTCTATATATAGACTACATTATACTGTTACAGTAGCTCCCATCTCTATATATAGACTATATTCTACTGTTACAGTAGCTCCCATCTCTCTCTATATAGACTACATTATAATGTTACAGTAGCTCCCATCTCTCTATATATAGACTACATTATACTGTTACAGTAGCTCCCATCTCTATATATATAGACTATATTCTACTGTTACAGTAGCTCCCATCTCTCTATATATGGACTACATTATAATGTTACAGTAGCTCCAATCTCTCTATATATAGACTACATTTTACTGTTACAGTAGCTCCCATCTCTATATATATAGACTACATTCTACTGTTACAGTAGCTCTCATCTCTCTATATATAGACTACATTCTACTGTTACAGTAGCTCCCATCTCTATATATATAGACTACATTATACTGTTACAGTAGCTCCCATCTCTATATATAGACTACATTTTACTGTTACAGTAGCTCCCATCTCTATATATATAGACTACATTATACTGTTACAGTAGCTCCCATCTCTATATATATAGACTACTTTCTACTGTTACAGTAGCTCTCATCTCTATATATATAGACTACATTATAATGTTACAGTAGCTCCCATCTCTCTATATATAGACTACATTCTACTATTGCAGTAGCTTCCATCTCTCTATATATAGACTACATTATAATGTTACAGTAGCTCCCATCTCTCTATATATAGACTACATTCTACTATTGCAGTAGCTTCCATCTCTCTATATATAGACTACATTATAATGTTACAGTAGCTTCCATCTCTCTATATTTAGACTACATTCTACTGTTATAGTAGCTCCCATCTCTATATATAGACTACATTATACTGTTACAGTAGCTCCCATCTCTATATATAGACTACATTATACTGTTACAGTAGCTCCCATCTCTATATATGGACTACATTATAATGTTACAGTAGCTCCCATCTCTCTATATATAGACTATATCTACTGTTACAGTAGCTCCCATCTCTCTATATATAGACTACTTTCTACTGTTATAGTAGCTCCCATCTCTATATATAGACTACATTATACTGTTACAGTAGCTTCCATCTCTATATATATAGACTACATTATAATGTTACAGTAGCTTCCATCTCTCTATATATAGACTACATTCTACTGTTATAGTAGCTCCCATCTCTATATATATAGACTACATTATAATGTTATAGTAGCTCCCATCTCTATATATATAGACTACATTATAATGTTACAGTAGCTCCCATCTCTCTATATATAGACTACATTATAATGTTACAGTAGCTCCCATCTCTCTATATATAGACTACATTCTACTGTTACAGTAGCTCCCATCTCTATATATATAGACTATATTCTACTGTTACAGTAGCTCCCATCTCTATATATAGACTACATTATACTGTTACAGTAGCTCCCATCTCTATATATATAGACTACATTATACTGTTACAGTAGCTCCCATCTCTATATATATAGACTATATTCTACTGTTACAGTAGCTCCCATCTCTCTATATATGGACTACATTATAATGTTATAGTAGCTCCCATCTCTATATATATAGACTATATTCTACTGTTACAGTAGCTCCCATCTCTATATATAGACTACATTATACTGTTACAGTAGCTCCCATCTCTATATATATATAGACTACATTATACTGTTACAGTAGCTCCCATCTCTATATATAGACTATATTCTACTGTTACAGTAGCTCCCATCTCTCTCTATATAGACTACATTATAATGTTACAGTAGCTCCCATCTCTCTATATATAGACTACATTATACTGTTACAGTAGCTCCCATCTCTATATATATAGACTATATTCTACTGTTACAGTAGCTCCCATCTCTCTATATATGGACTACATTATAATGTTACAGTAGCTTCCATCTCTATATATAGACTATATTCTACTGTTACAGTAGCTCCCATCTCTCTCTATATAGACTACATTATAATGTTACAGTAGCTCCCATCTCTCTATATATAGACTACATTATACTGTTACAGTAGCTCCCATCTCTATATATAGACTATATTCTACTGTTACAGTAGCTCCCATCTCTCTCTATATAGACTGCATTATAATGTTACAGTAGCTCCCATCTCTCTATATATAGACTACATTATACTGTTACAGTAGCTCCCATCTCTATATATATAGAATATATTCTACTGTTACAGTAGCTCCCATCTCTCTATATATGGACTACATTATAATGTTACAGTAGCTCCCATCTCTCTATATATAGACTACATTTTACTGTTACAGTAGCTCCCATCTCTATATATATAGACTACATTCTACTGTTACAGTAGCTCTCATCTCTCTATATATAGACTACATTCTACTGTTACAGTAGCTCCCATCTCTATATATATAGACTACATTATACTGTTACAGTAGCTCCCATCTCTATATATAGACTACATTTTACTGTTACAGTAGCTCCCATCTCTATATATATAGACTACATTATACTGTTACAGTAGCTCCCATCTCTATATATATAGACTACTTTCTACTGTTACAGTAGCTCTCATCTCTATATATATAGACTACATTATAATGTTACAGTAGCTCCCATCTCTCTATATATAGACTACATTCTACTATTGCAGTAGCTTCCATCTCTCTATATATAGACTACATTATAATGTTACAGTAGCTCCCATCTCTCTATATATAGACTACATTCTACTATTGCAGTAGCTTCCATCTCTCTATATATAGACTACATTATAATGTTACAGTAGCTTCCATCTCTCTATATTTAGACTACATTCTACTGTTATAGTAGCTCCCATCTCTATATATAGACTACATTATACTGTTACAGTAGCTCCCATCTCTATATATAGACTACATTATACTGTTACAGTAGCTCCCATCTCTATATATGGACTACATTATAATGTTACAGTAGCTCCCATCTCTCTATATATAGACTATATCTACTGTTACAGTAGCTCCCATCTCTCTATATATAGACTACTTTCTACTGTTATAGTAGCTCCCATCTCTATATATAGACTACATTATACTGTTACAGTAGCTCCCATCTCTATATATATAGACTACATTATAATGTTACAGTAGCTCCCATCTCTTTATATATAGACTACGTTATAATGTTACAGTAGCTCCCATCTCTCTATATATGGACTACATTATAATGTTATAGTAGCTCCCATCTCGCTATTGATGGTTACTGTGTTTCTCTGCCTGCACACTGCTGATGATGCAGCCAGCCAGCCAGCTAGTGATTGTGTGAAATGCATCGTGTGCACATTTGCAATGTGTGTGTGTTTGTGTAGATGATGTGTCTGTGTTTGTGCATCAGCATTTGTGTGTGCGTGCGTGTGTGTTGGATGGCTGCCTTGTATCAGACAGAGAAGTGTATAGAACTGTGTGTGGAAGCCTAATGTCTGATGACTCCTAGTGGACATTCTGTTCACTGCAGTTCTGCCACACATAGGAGCCTGGAACTAG